>RCWM02000186.1:600000-1150000 GCA_003667255.2 Euschistus heros | reverse complement strand
GAAGCGATTTTGTGTGTTTGTCTAGGAAAGGCCAAACATGTAATACTGAGGATATTAGAATCATTGCAAATTATATCATCTAATGTATGATATCTAACGGAGCTTTTCGGACGGTTTCGCAATTATATAAGTAATAAATTAGATATACAGGCTAAAGAGAAATAATGAAATAATCGAAATTAAATTAAAAAAAAAAAGTATTTTATTCTTTAACGCTTTCTAGAAATTTGAAACTTTCCTAGAAAAATGACAATTTGTTCTTATAGTAAATGTGGAAAGCTATGAAAAAATATACACATATGTACTGTATAAATACAAGGCGAAAAAAAATACTGAACAGAATTATAATTTAAATAAAATAAATTATAAATTATAAAATTAATACACATATTTAACTGTATATTCCAATACCAAATATTATAAAAAGTTTTTTTGGCCCCATTTATAATGTTTGTTTGTTGGTTATGGACGTCCTAATGTACTAAAACTGTATAGTAAGGACAGTTTATCTTACTGGTTACCAAACTATTCTATCCAGGATGGGAAGGTCAAGCTTCATTCCTTAGGTCTATTCGTCCATCGAGTTCTCATTTATTTGAAGATAGGAAGGTTAATTTAAAAGTTTTACAAAAATCTTACATATATTTTATGTAAGATATACTTATATTCTGAAGGGAAAAATATGCCACTCAATTAATTTTTTCATTACCTCCGTTTTAAGTTATATTCAGGTTGTTGTTTAGGTCCCCATATACTTTAACCAGAGAATACGAAACCTAACAGGATTCTTAAATATATTAATTTAAATAAATCAAGCATTGAAAAAAAAAATAAAGTTACGAAATTTTAAATAAATATGATTTTTTATAAGTTTACATGAGATGAAACATATCTCTTAAAATTTATTCAAAATAACATTTGGGCTATAATTCACCTAGCACAAGACGTAATGGACGCAAGGAGAGGATAGACACCTTATAATTTGGAATTTTTTTAAATTTATAATTACTGGTTTTTTAGTTGTTTTTTTTAATTATAGCTTGCTTTTATTTAATAAATATTTTTAATAATCCTAATATATTTTATATGCCCTGTTTAAAGTATATGGAGATGCATACAATTAAAAAAGGAAAGTAATTTTAAGGTATGAAGGCAATGGGACCTTTTAAAATATAAATAAACGGTCCTTATATAGGAGTACCGAATAAAGGAAATAAAGAAAAAAAAATGTATTTATAAGTTTATATACACACGGAAATATATATTTTTTTTTAATAACTAATAAATATTATTAATAATTATACGGTTTTTGAATTTATTACGTACTACAAGCGGGCGAGACAAACGCCTGAAAAGGACAAAGATGGCTTTTATAAAACAATGGCTAAGTTTGAACCTGAAAGAAAAAGAGACGGCTCTAAGATGGATTAAAGCATTGCCTACCTGCCATTAGGGTTCGCAAGCTTTAATTAAAGCAAGATTAGAGCTTAGGCGCTTGGGGGCGGCAGTTGGCTGTGGCTCATAATCCCGACTGACGGCACCGAGGCCAGTCGGATTTGAGCTTTTACATAAATTGCTCCGCCTTGTATTATTAAATTACTCAACCTTCTCTTCGTCTCCTTAGTCTTAACCTTTACTTATTCCAAGTTGTGTGGAGAAGACTTAAGTATGTTAAGTAAGGAAGCTATATCCGAGCAATGTAGGTAAAATGTCAATAGACATTTCAAACAAGGAATATAATTGAGATAGTGAAAGAAAAAATGTTTTTCATTTTCACGATTATAAAAAAGATGTCATTTATAATTTTCCAGTAAAAACAGCCTTAAACCAACGGATCTCAAAAAGAGCGAAAAAGGCTGGTTGGGATTGATTTTCGTTGCTGAAGTACTGAATAAATTTTGACCTCCTAACTCTGGGTAGAATATGTTAGGGACATATTGTGAACCCTCTCGTCCTGCCCTTGTTAGAGTACATAAGAGCATCGAACCCAAAGAACCAGTATATATATAAAAAAAAAAAGGTTGAGAGGTTTTTTGGCTTTATTTTTTTCTGTATATAAATAAACTATAAACTTTACTAATGCTTTCTCTTACCCGAAAATATTTTTCTTGTATTATAAACACTATAATAATTATCTTAAATTCATTTCTTCCACACTCCTTAAAGATATATGAAGTGTTTAACAATTAATAGGCTTTAGTATAATGATGTGTCTCTCTGATTATTTGAGCTGGTCTAACATCTCCGTTTCTAAGCACTCGAGGTTTGAAAAAAAAAACTAAAATTATAATTTATTATCACAGTGGTTGTTTTTTTAAAACCAAGATATGTATTCATATTGAATATAATAAGTGATTTAAATTTAAATTGCAAAATATTGAAGAAATAATTTTGTTTCCAAAACTCTCTAAGTACATTAAATTATGGGTAAATAAATGCGGTAACATCCTTTATTTTTTATTGGTTTTAGTTGAAAAATATATACCTATTTCGTTTCCTTTTTTTTTTTTTTTTTTTTTTATGTTTTTTCTTCTTAAATTTAATAATATTAAACGCATGTTTTAAAAGCACCAAATTTTGTTTATTGTTCAGTTGTTGCAAGAAAAAGTTTTTCATTGCCTTTATTAACTCTTTTTTTAAAAAAAGAACGTCATTACGCAAAATTGCCCTGAAGTGTCTGAAATCAAACCGGTTTAAACAACTGTCGGTACAAAAAATAATAAAATTACGTTTTAAAGGTTGATCTCAAAAGTTTTTAGCAGACATAAAATATTAATAATTATTTTTATTTAACGTTTTAAAAATTCTATTTATTAATGGTTACATCTGTACAGTAATGCAGTATGTAAATCAGCGAAGCCGTGACTTTTTTATGTTATAATTTGTCGAATATTTTTTAATTTTATTTTTTAGGATTTATTTTTTTTAAAGAATATTTATTTTAATTAATTTGGAACTTATAATTATATTTCTGATATCCACCATCATATTTATTATTTTAATATAATTGATAATCTCTCTAAAATAGTTAAAATAAACTTTATCATTATTGTCTAGCATCTTTTAGAAACAAGCCAGCCCGCTTCTTAATTACATAATATAACGAGTCATTTATAAATGGAGTTTTAAAAATTTAGTCCAGGGTTCCCTTATTCACCACATTTACAAAACGTGTTCATTAAATTCACCCATTTATCAGGAAACATGAAAACGTGAAAGAGGAGGGTCGGAGTAAAAAAGAAATAAAGTCATTGAATTGATAAAATGAGACGAAGAAGTGGAGGGAGCAATAAGCTGGGAAATGCTTAATGAAAGGTTGCCTGGCTATTCAGATCCATCTGTAACAAGTTCTCTCTTCTCGGCAACGGGTGCTTTTGCACTTCCCCATCTTCCAGCGGATAATTTATTTCTATTATTTGTTGATAGCTTTCAGTATTAACAATGGTCTTTATTATTATTTAATTTAATTTTTTTTAAATAGATTTACGGTCAGTAAGACAGTATTTATCGACGAAAATGTTACTATCTGACTCACTTAAAAAATAACAATAAGCTATTCATACAATATTTTAAACAAATGTAAATAAATTATTAATTATTTTTTATTACCTAACTTTATTTTTTCGTTCACACCTGTCAAAATATACATTGACAATTAGTGGTATTCCCTTCCTTTTTCATATTCTCTCATCTCCAAGAAACACCTTAAGCACATGTTGCTCAAACAAGATGTAGACCAGTGGCAGACACATTGGAACACGACAAGGGAAGACATCATCACTTCATTCCAGACTTAAGGACTTACATAAAATCAGACTCATGGGCTTACTTCTACACTAAACAAGGAATCACAGGGCATGCGGCAGTGAACAGTTATTTTTATAGATTTCACATTCTTATGTCCATCTGATTTCACACTATAACAAAATATACACCATACCATATAGGAAGGCAGACTACGTACTAACTACAGAACTATACTACATAAAAAACACTACAGAAACAAAGATGTTAGCCGGCGAATGGACAATATTTGATGGTAATGATTGATGACCTGTAAATAAATATTTTTAAAAACATTCTATTGAAAAATTGCAGATATTAATATGAAATACCTTTGGTGTTTCCATTACTTATACGTATATCATTCAAGTGTTTGTGTTGTAATAACTTTGTTGCTTAGTTTTGAGTAACTATAATCAAAACAATTATCATAAATCAAAACTATAATTATAATCGTCACAGACTACTTACTTACTACTTACTACTTACAAACGTTCAAAGCTCCCAATTAATTACAAAAGACTCATTTACATGACTGTGATTAGACCTATTTGGACGTACGGAGTTGAGCTTTGGGGCTCTACTAAACCATCCAATTCATCTCGTATCCAATCCTTACAATCCAAAATCCTTCGAAAAATCCTCAATGCTCCTTACTTTGTAACCAATAAACTTATCCATAAAGATCTTAATGTTCCATATGTTTCTGATTTAGCCCAAACCAGATACCTATCCTTCCATAGTAATCTCCATAACCACTCCAATCCACTAGTCTCCCAACTTGCTTCCTCCTCCATCCCTGATAATCCTCCGAGGCGTCTGAAAAGAAGATGGCCTAGAGACCTTTTGGTGTAGATTTTATTGAAGTGCTACTAGTGAGTAGTTCTTCACAAGTTAAGTACATGCCATTGTATTCACTGTCAAAACATTTACTTGTTGTATATTATTTTGTACAGTTGTAAATATCAATAAATGAAAAAAAAAAATAAAATAATTATAATCAAAAACAAATATCATAAAAATTACAAGTACATTATATGCGATAAAGTATGGCGTGTACAGGAATAAATAAAATCCATACCAGCAGGGTTACTGCTGGAAAAAAAATGTAATAATAATAAATAAATAAATAAAAAAAAGAGAGATATTAACTCGGAAATATAAAAATGTATTTAGTCGTATATATATATATATATATATATATATATATATATATATATATATATATATATATATATTTTTTATTCGTTACATTAACTGCCGTACACTTATTTTTTTTTTTAAATGAATCGGTCCCTGCAAAGAGGGCTTCAGTCCATCCTTTTCATGAAATGAATTATTACTTAAAATAAATTTCTGAAGGTAATTTATTTATTAACCTTTGCGTGCAGAAAACTCTTCAGTAAATGAAAGAAGTCATTTCAAGCAATGCATTGGACTTTAGTCATATCTGCATGTAATGGTGGGTTTATCTTCAGAAAATTTTTTTTTAGTAATAACTCATTTTATGAAAAGAATGGACTGAAGCCCTCTTTGCAGGGACCGATTCAAATATAGATACATGTTTTGTTTTTTTTCTTTTTAATGAAGATATCCAATATAACAGCAGAGTATAACTTTTGAAGTTTCATGCGGCACTTCCTATTTTCAGTATGCTTTTATCTTGTACCGACGCGTCGCTTGTTACGCTATCCTTGTCTCTCCTATATAGTTCTAGACATAGTTAACACTGTTTTCTGTTGGTTGAAATAGTAAAAGAAAATTACTGTTTTTTATTTTGAAAAATGTTCTTGTTCTACAATGTATTATTTTAAAAGTAATATTCAAATTTGAGTTTAAACAGCTCGATCTTTTTCAGATCTGCTGTCATCATTCTCATAAGATAATGTCGTGATATTAAGTTTCCGGAAAGTCAACGAAAACTTCCATATCGCCATTATCCTTGCCTATTATAATCCGGATAAGGAAGTGTTCAAAGTCATATATTAATTCAGTAATAAGGTCTGATTAAAACTTGAAATATGAGTATCAAGCGCTTAGGTTTTTAATATGAAACAATTTTTAGGAAATTCTCATAACGTACCAAAACAGCCGTAAAGGTTAAAATACGCATAAATACAAGCCGAAGTTTTCGGGCCGACATCCCTGTCGGTATTGTTTTGATTCCATATACTTCTCTCCATAGGGAGACAGCTTCTGTTCGTTGTTGGAAACAAGTAATACGATGGGTGTTTAGTTTTGTTTCCACGAAATGTTTGACAAGCCTTTTAGAGTAATGCCTATACATTTGTAGCATTTGTAAATTTATAACTCGCATGAAGAAGATCAATCCGCTAATGTGTTATTTGACAGGAAAACATGCACTCAAGAGTTTCAGTTAAAAATAGATCTCATTTGTGATAAAATATATTTTGACCTTGATACGTCTTTTGGCTGGGGCTCTATAGTTTTATTGTGTAACGTTTTTCCACACTCAAAAATATAACATTTTGACACACTCTAGCTCTGTTGATGTTGCTTAGATGGGCAATTTACGACAGTTTCCATATTTGAAATTTTATAGAGAACATTTTTTGTCATAGGAGCTATATTGGTTAGAATGAAAAAAGATCACGTTTTGGCTAAACTTTTAAAGAAAATTTGTTGATCTTATAGATAGACATATTCATGATCTATTGTTTTTCCTATTCTGGGAAAAGTATTTCTTTTCATTGTTTACAATTATAAATTTCAATATATAGCTTTAATATATATATATATATATATATATATATTTAACTGGAACCGATATATTGACAATGTCTATAATTACTCATTGCAAACTATCAACAAACTCACCATTGCAGCAAGAGCCACATGGGGTCTCAGATCAGAAGTCCTAAAAGTAATATATGATGCTGCATTAGTCCCCAAATTATTATATGGAATCCACGTTTGGCATGAGGCTATGAACAGGAAAAGAAACCTGAACAAAATGAAAAGGCTGCAAAGACTCATAGCCATAAAAATATGTAAAGGGTATAAAACGCTCTCTTTTGAGGCAGCTATCCTTCTTGCTGGACTATTACCAATCAATTTAAAAATAGAGGAAAAAATAGAATTGTTTAACATTAAAAAACTACAAACTGACTTCAGACATCTAACACATAACGATATTGAACTTCCCATTAACTCTAAATTATGGCTTCACCCCTGTTCATATGTACATATCCAATACCAAAAGAAAACAAACAACATAGACATCACAGACATATACACGGACGGTAGCAAGGATGAAGATAACGTAGGCTGCACTTGGTCCTATAGTGATAGGCAAGGGAACATAATGGAAGAGCAATACAAACTTGCTCCGTGGTGTTCAAACAATCAAGCCGAGAAACTAGCTGTATCAAAATCGCTTGAATATCTGTTTGCAAACCTCTCACATTCTCTCTCTAACATAATCATTCACACAGACAACATGAACGTTCTACACTCTTTAGGTAACATAAACATACATGACCCACTGACGGAGGAAATCAGGAAAAATATTCTCAAACTAATGACCTTAAAAGAATCTGTTAGGCTAAAATGGGTGAAAGGGCATGCTGGTGACGAGGGCAACGAAAGAGCTGACCGATTAGCCAAAGAGGCAGCAAGGAGTCAGCTACCACCTTCTTACAGCAAGGCTCCGATCTCACATCTCAGAGCGCTGATTATTAAAGATTTGGTGAATAAATGGAACATTTCATGGCAAAACTCAAGCAAATAACCAAGCCTTCACAAATACATACCAAAAATAACACTAAATAATTACAAACAGCTACATAGTAACAATTATAAATTGACACAATTTCTCACAGAACATGGCAACACCAAATCCTACCTAAAACGCTTTAATCATACTAACTGACACATGTGACGATGACGGTAAAATCCAAAATTTTAGGCATATTCTTTATGATTGTAAATTATTTGACAGACAAAGGTAAGAATTAATACAAAGTCTAATTTTAAAAAATGGTTCGTGGCCTGAGACAGAACATATACTTTTTACTAAATACAGAAATGATTTAATCAAATTCATCAAAGATATCGATTTTGATTTGATTTGCTGACGAACATATATGCTTATTAAGTTTAATTTATTTTTCGATATTATTTTTTGTTTAAATATTAATTGTTTATTTGCTCTTTAAATTATTATTTATTTTTTTTTTTTTTTTTTTAATGTTATGATTTTTTTTTTCCTCCAACCAACGATTATATGTTTACATACACATTTTTTTTTTTTTTTTACAACCACACAAAGTTCATAAAATTTCAAATTTCATTACATTATTGTAACAACACGCAAATAAACTGTTGGTTAAGTACAATCACTGATAAGTAAAATAATATAATATAACACATATCATACATGTAGTATGCCTGTAACGGCATGGAACATGTAAAAAAACATTAATAAACGGTCCTTTTATGGGGTTACCATAAGAGGAGAAAAACAAAAAAAAATATATATATATATCACTATGATCAACGTATATATTACCAAATCTGGACCCTGGACTTGAGAGGTGAGACAGACATTTCAGGGTTGAAAATAGAGAAGCACTCTTTAGAAGAAAACTATTTTTTTTTAATGACCAGCGTTTAGAGCTCCATATATACGTACATTGGAAGCAATACGCATTTCTACGTTAAAAAAACAACAAAAACAATAAATAAATAATATGTTTTTCTTATGTTATTATTACAAATTACATCTATAACAAAAAAAAAAAAAAAAAAATCATTATTTATACTTTTCTTGTATTTAGTTTGAGGTTGTTTATACAAATATTACAATACATAAATCATGAGCCAACTAATTAAATATGGTTTATAATATTTCTATAATTACAACCTTAAATTGTATTACTTAAATTAAATTATGAAAAATTGTTTTGTATTCATATTGAACGGCATACATGAAAATTTTAAAAATATATCAAAACATAATAATAATAATTTTTATACTGTTTTCTCTTCCTCGTCCTGGATAACCCTTTAAGATAAAACTCTTCTCCAGAAGTAGATAGATAGATAGATAGATAATCATTTTATTCATAAAAGACAATTCTCGTACAAATAAGAGTCTGGTACATTCTTAGACAATTCCAGATTTATTTACATTATGAGGAGAATATAAAATAAAATAAAAAATACACTTTTTACATACAAAAACATGAATTAATCTAATAATAAGTTATAGAAAAAAAAAAAATAAATAAATATAGGGAGGAGTTCTCTCAGTTAACTACTTAAGTCCACTAATGAACTGTTAAGTTTCTACAAATTTGTATGGATACATATATAAAAAAAAAAATAAAATAAAATAAAAAAAATTTAGATACTGGGTTTCATTTGTATGGCTATTTTACTGATATAATTATAAATACTGTTTATTTTACTAATATCAGGAAAATTTAAGATATTTTCAACATTGGGAATGTCATTGGTCTTAGTAATAAAGGTCTGCAAGAAGGATTTTCTGGGCTCGTTGAATTTAGTGCAGTGCAGTAGCAGGTGACTCATGCAGTCCTCCACAAAATGCTCACAGAAAGTACAATTCTTGTTTCCTTCAAGTGAAATTGTCGTGTTCTTCAGGTACAGCTTGATGACTGCCGGGCTGGAAACTCTTAATTGACTGACTATTCTCACTTTATGGAAGCCTACCTTAAATGATAAATATTTCTCTGCTTCTCCAATATTAAAACTGCTAATACACCTGTAGATTGGGTTAGCGGATGAATTTAAAGCCCTGTTGATGTCTATTGACAAAAGGTGGGTCGTTATTTTTTGCAAAATATCATCTTTTTGTCTTATCAAATTACTTCCCTCAGTACATAAAAATTCCTCTTTGCAACCGAATGATTCAAAGATCGATCTCACTTGTGTAACCCAATTTAACTCATATTCGTGCTTATTTCTTATTTTATCAAGCTCAATAAGCCTATTAAAGCAAACCCGCGGAAGTCTGTCTTCGGACATGTTTGAGAGTTTCATCCACAAGTTTATTAGCTTCTTTAAAAGAAGTACTTTAATTGGGTAGCGACCCGTTTCTAGCCGTACTATGAAGTTGGGAGTGTTTCTTTGCCAGAAGAAGATTGACTTAATAAATCGGGATTGAATAACCTCTATCGGTTCCATATATCTTAATGCCCAAACTTCAGCAGCATACATCAGAGTTGAGGAAACCATGGCATCAAAAAGGGCTGTTTTTGTTTCCTATATATCGCTCTTACCTTTTATAAGTATATCTTTAACCTTTGCACATGCTACAGATGATTTCTGTATAAAATGCTCTGAGGCTTTACAGAACTTTCCTGATGAAGAAAACGGTGTTCTCCAGAAATAATTCTTAACTATTTGAAAAAAATTAAGCATGACGTTGATGAACTAAATACGATTCATGAATCGTTGTTAATTTTATCCATATCTTCGTGTAACAATCAAAAATTAATAATTATATTCTTTGCTACTAATTATTTTGGTATGGATATGTCTTTTGGCTAAAGGCCTGTACTTTTCCACAACGTTTTTTCCGCCTACAAAAAGGTAACATTTTGAAGCGCACTAGATCTGTTGGCGTTACTCGAATCAAAAAAATTCCCTTGTCAGAAATTCAATAAAGGATATTTTTTGCTACGTAACATTTGTCTCTAGGACCTACGATATAGGATCTGTATTGTTTTTTTGTTTTTTTTTCTGTATTTTGTGCTGTTTTTTTGAGTAATTTTTTTTTTGTGTGTTCTAGAATGGTTAGGTATTTTAAAAATAATTAACGAAAAAAATTAATAAACTAAGCTATTGGCACATCAGAACAACCTAGCGGTTATATCTATAATTTTAAATTATTATTAATTTTAGCTTTTGTTATAATTCTGAAAGAAAACCACTGTTTTTACCACGCCACGTTCAAGGAGTTTCCTATAAATTTTCAGCAGTTTGGAAGTTATAAAGGAATAAATTAACGCGAGAAAGTTTTAATTAGAAAAATTTCCAGAGGCCGTGGAGAGTTTCTCTATATTAACTAACTCGCTGGCATATTGCTTAGCCGCTGATTATCTTGCTGTGGTCCTCTCTCGCCTGTTATTTCCTTGTTGGATTTAAGTAGATTGTTCTTTAGTTCACTATCTGTCGATTTATTTTATTTTTTTGTGTTTTGACACTAAGCTCTGGATTCTATCAACCTCTTGTTAAAATGGAGATACATTTCCTTTTGTTACTTTATTATTGAAAAATAATCGCTTATTTTTTTAAAAGATTGCAATAGGTGAAGTAATACTAATTACAAATACTTTGTAGTCAGTACAGTGAAGTTATAGCGTCACCCCGAATTGGAATGAACGGTTTTTCATAAAACTGCTGTCAGAAATCCAGTATTGCTGAAGAAATCCAGAGTACCCCAAGTTATTTTTTTGAAGAAGGTGGGGGAAAATATGTGAAAATATGTAATATATATTCCCAAATCACAGGAACTAACATTATCCCTCTAAAGTTCCAAAAATATTACAAAAATGGAATCCAAAGTAATAAGTAGATAGTTGCTTCCTGTAAAAACAAGTTGTGGTTCAACTAATCTCTTATTGAACAACAATAATTAAAACGTGTTTATTACCGGTTCAAGGATGTTTATATTAATAAAACTACTAACTAATTGTAAGCTATAGTGTCCCAGAGTATAAATAAAAAAAAATAGTTAATATGATATGTATTTATAAGGAAATTAAGGAATATAAGAAAATTTAGCAATATTATCTTCCAACATTTTTAGTTTTATAAAATTATTTTTATAAAGTAACATCATTACTTTGAATTACCCATTGTGTTCTTTATAGTCAAATAATATTTTCTCAATCAAAAAGTTTCGTCCATTATTATTTACATATCTCTGTAAATAATATATAAATTTATTTAAGATTTCAAAATTTCAAAAAAAAAATTAATAATAAAATTTAAAAAAATAAAATAAAATTTTGCTATAAACATAGAAAAAATATTAAATTTTGCAACCTTAATTATAATATATAAAAAAATGTATATATTGTCAACAGAGATATGTTAATGGTAACTGATGAAACTTTTTGATTGAGAAAATTCATATATAAATAAATAATTGTTAATTTATGATTGTCATAATACTATTTTACCTGTGGATTTTAGGGCTTGAGAATTTGGAATGCCATGGAACTTTTATAAGAAGCCTAAACATATAAAAAGCCTAATTTTTATATAACAATAATTTTTGAATAAATTAAAATGTTGGAAGATATTATTGCTAAATATTCTTATATAATAATAATAATAATATAATTTTTTTTTTCATATATAATTGTTTAATACTAAAATTCACACCTATGAAATTCATTAACGACAATCTTCCAATGGGTTAACGTTAGACAAAAGAGAGTTTACCCACTGATATTTTCTGTTACAAATAAGAATAGTAAGTAATTGAATTAAAATTCGTTGAAGTAAGAATCATATAAAATTAACAATTTTTAAAAAATATCTTTTTATTTAGGAAGTATTACAATCTTTCTCAAATAGGGCAATAAGTGATATGGATAGCTTTATGGTTCTTTTCACACAATATGTAAAATAAGTAACAAATGAAAAGAAGAGGACAAAAAGATAAATAATAAACCTCATAATATATAAAAGAAAAAAAAACGAAACAAAGAGAAAACAAAATAAATGAAGAACTTTAAGCAGTATAATATAAACATAATGTGAAAAAAAAAATATAACGAAACAGATAAAATTAAAAAGAATAAATAATATAAAAGCAATAATAACAGTAAAAACAAAATTGAAATTCACAATTAACAATGTTCCTAGTCCTTGTTAAATTCATAAGTCAATTGGCTACAATGATGAATGCCAACGCCAGCACCAACACCATAGGAAATTAGGCCAGAAAAAAAACTTTTAATAGATAATAGAATTAATTCTCTCGGTGTCTATTTTTTTTTAGAACGAAATTTATCATTTTTCCAGTGCTTGAAGATGATTAAATCCTCTTGACAAGGTGTTATTCTTCTCACGGACACAGTCATTTTGAAGTGGGATGGTTTTGTAAAGCTGTCATGAGATTTATCGGCAGCTGTTACAAATGATCAATATCGAATAATTAAGTCGAATTTCATGAATATGGAAGGCCCTTTTTAAAAGCACAACAACCCCTACACATCTGAATTCAAGAAAAAAAAAATCCCACACACAATTCTATTCACACATCAATTCAGTGATTCAAATTATTCTACCTGAACTATCTTATTGTTTATTGTATTATATTTCCTTTAAAATTTAATTTAGTTTTAATGATAATAATTGTAGTATATTCCTAGCAATAATAGTAACATAAATATGATTAGGAAGAGGTGGAATATAAATCCTTGAAGTAAAAAATTAACAAAATAAAGTCAAAGATAACATTTTAAATATAAATAAAGTGAAATAGTTATGATTATTTTAACAAAGTTGATTAAAATATTATAACTAACTAATATATCCCGTCGTGGCTTTGCCTGTTCTCATAAGTAAAGAACTTAGATTATTTAAAGTAATAATTGAATTTCATTAGTTCATGAATAAAATTCTTGAATTTAAGTGGGAATCTAGCGTTATTTCTTCAATGATATTTTCACGCATGACATTAAATTTCACCTTATTAAAATTGTATTGATTAGGTGTTTGATTAGAAAGAAAGAATGATTAGAAATACACTTTTTCAGAAATAATTTTATCCACCCATCTGACTCAATATTTCTAGCCATAAAAGTGTATGATAGTAGGCCAACCTCATTTCTGGCTCTAAAAACTATACATTTTAATTATTATTATATTAAATTTGTTATTATAAACCTTCCTAGAGCTATGAAGATGTAGTTCAAATTTAGTATAGTTGGGTTTAATAGTTCTTCCATTGCAAACTCTTGCAGAATGGCCACATATCGTCTGATTTTTAAACTGCACTGAAATCCACATCTCATTCCTTATATTTTTAGCTTTTTTTTTTATAACAATTAAATTGAAAATATGTAATTTTAATAATTAATTTCAAGCTCTATGTATAACCGTACCTTTGTAACCTCTTTAGAATGGTGCTCGCCACATATCGGTCGATTATCAAACTTCATTGCGCCCCACATATTCATCGCTTTTTTATAGCAGTGATTTTTAACCTGGTTAAAATTGCATTGATTCCCGCCATTTCTGGATCAGCCTAATATTATCATTCATAATTTTATTATATCATAAACTTTCAAGAATGGTGTAAAGTAGAATCAAAATAAATCCCATCAAATAACGTTTATACTTTGTCGTAAATCTACGACTTCCTGTCTTAAATTATCCTTTAATAATGCCCACTAATCCCCGTTGAATAGATCTGGTACCTAGGACTCCATCTGGACAAACGTCTTACTTGGAACCCACATACAAGACTAATACGACAAAAAACTGCCTGTCGTTTTCGACTACTTCAACGTTTCAAACGTTCAAGCTTTCCAATTAATTACAAAACAGGCATTTACTAGTAATTAGACCAATTTTGTTGAGCTTTGGTGCTCCACTAAACCATCTAATTCATCTCCTATCCAATCCTTACAGTCCAAAATCCTCAGAAAAATCCTAAATGCTCCTTATTTCGTCTAAAACAAACATATTCACAAAGATCTTAATAAAGTAGAAACTCGATAATTCGTCATGAATGGGCGAGGGGGGGGGGGGTGACGAAATAACAGAAATGACGAATTACAGAACTTTACTGATAAAGTAACAAAAAAGCATTTAAAAAAAATAAATGTACTTTTTTTTGCAATTTATTGAATGTAAAAACGAACAGATAAACATTATACACATTAGGCTAGAGTGACAATGACAAAAAACATAAAAAAAGCTAAACACTTGCCGCATCCCATCAGGTGTAAAATATCTGATTAACATTGCTGCTCCAAACCACTCAATGCACTTAGTTAACATTTCTTCCACATCTTTGCATGGAATCGTGGAAGAATTAGAAACATCTAAACGTCTTTTTTATCACTAGCTTCATTTTGAGCACCCAGCACTTGTTCTATAATTCCATTGTCATTTAAAATTTCATATCCTACATCCGTACTATCCATGTTTAACCAGCTGCTTACCTCTTGCTCATCTTTTCTCATTTCATAACCTGGAGCAGAAGTTGTTGAGCCAGATGCTGATGTTTTTGTAGGAAGAGCTGGGAGAATGGAGGAATTAACTCCGGGCTTGTTCTGTTTATTTATTTTTTTTTTTTTTATGAAATGATTTTCAAAACGTATAAATATAGGCGTATTATTTAGTGGCAAACCAAATGAAGTTGTTTAAAGTCTAAATAAGTAGGCAGGGGAAAAAAATAATTACATACGTAAACCTGACGAATTACAAAAGAAGACAAATTATCGAGTGACGAAATAACGAGTTTCCACTGTATTCCTTACGTTTCTGATTTAGCTCAAACCAGATATATATCCTTTCATAGCAAACTCCATAACCATTCAAATCCATTAGTATCACAACTTGTTTCTCATTCTATTTCAAATAACCTTCAGAGGCGCCTGAAAAGAAGATGACCTTGGGACCTTCCAATATAGTTCTTCATTATATAGAATCTTTGCTACCAATGGGTGAATTGCTTTAAAAAACGTGACACGTCATTTTCATCATTATTAATATATTTACTTGATGTATTATATTTTTTACTGCACATGCAGTTGTAAATTTCAATAAATAACTAAAAAAAAAAAAAATCGTTTTTGTTTTGTGTTATTAATAGTGCTTTGCTTTAAGGGCGGACTTCATAGTTTTGCTTTCAGAGCTCGTCTGCTCCTCACCGTACTCTCAGCTATAAAAATGAAAGACCGAAGCTGATAGGGTGGCACCAATTCTGAATCGCTTATAAGTAAGAGATTTTCCGGTTGAGGATAAGGCTCCACTCGGTATTCAGGTCTCGAACGAGTTATTGAAATGTCCCCTCAGACCCCCTCCCCCCTCCCAAGTGCTTACCATAAATGAGGCATTTAGAAACGAAACACGGAAGGATAAGTTGTCCTTGTTTCCTAACTTCCACCTCTCCACCTTCTTAATAGCCTTTTTCAAAACCTTCGGGCAAGTTTGGCCAGTACAACGTCAGGAGGGGCCTTAGAAGTGCTTGGGTAAATTGGCTAACCTCACTAAACAAAAATCACACAAGTTTATACCGTAACTATGGTATAATGTTCGGCCGTGAGTTTTTGAACAAGAAGTAATGTAATGACTTCTATTTGAAAGAACAAAATGCCTGTTTGATTCCGACTTATGAAGCTTTTCTGTTTATTTGTGAAATCAGACGATTTACGACTAATTCGTCGGGGTAACAAAATATTTTAAACATGACAGTTTCCTCATGAGAAGCAGTACATAAAATAACAGCGGATTATAGATCGACATATCCAAGATATATTGTTTTTCACATTATGAGATAATTTTTTTTTTCACTTTTTTTTCACTTTTTTTAGCGAGAATATTGACTGAAACAGTGACTTTGCAGATTTGATCATTTCAAACCTTATGAATGCCTTCAGAGACTCTGAGACGGTTTCGTCAATAAATCACCCCCTGGAACCGACTGATCCTTTATTCCCTCTAGCTGATCCAGGCTAATATGTTATCTCAATAAACATGTTAATCTGCTTTATAATTAAACGACCCGCGAATGCGGAGCTCCGCAAGGGCTCAGCCTCGCACCATCCCCATTCTCGATATATCACCTCCTCCCCCCTTCCCCTCCTACCATCCCTCCCCCTCCCTACCCTTCAACTTAATGAATTCATTATCTCTGCATTAACTGTCGCCTTTAATTTTAATTGAATCAAAGCCGTCCAACAGTTAATTTTACCTGATTAGTCTCCACAGTTAATGATGTATAGCATTATTAATGGTGGTGTTGAATAGGAACCTTGTATCGAAATGTTATCAAAGGTTTTTTTTTAATCTTGAAGCATTTATTGAAATATTAATCAATTAGTTTCAATTTGGCTGTGGTATCTAAATCGATATCTATCCTATTATATAAAAGGACAAGCCATTTTTCGTTTGTGATTACTAACAGCGAAAACTGCTGAACCAATCTATGCCCAATTTTTGTCTTTATAATTCCGGGAAGGTTTTGCAATAATACAATCTCCTGATTTTCAATTAATTTGTTAGTAAACATGGATAACAGTAAAATTTGGAAATTGACCGATAAGTGTCGAGTGCATTTATACAAAAGAGATTACTATGGTACGTACGGTGTTATATAGATCTTGAAATCGATGATCAAATTTACTTATATTCAATTTAATTATTTAAATAGATTCATAATATGTTATAAAATAGATCTTCATATTTCTAAGAAGATTTGGCAATAGTAAAATTAACTATAAAAATTTAAATGTACAATGTTGAGTGGGAGAAACGAGGTTTCTCCATTCAAGAAAATAAAATCTAACTAGATGAAATAAATCAAATTATTTGTGCCGAATTGGGATGATTAGCAAATCAAAATGTCAATCATTTGCTTTTTGATATTGTGTGTAAAAATATGATTAATGGGTCTTCAGTTGTAAGCACTGATAATGCAGTCCATTATCCGCAAGAGTTTCTTAATAGTATTTGTCCATCTGGATTAGTAAATCATATTAAAATTAAAAACTAGATTCTCAAGTATACTATTACTTAATCTTCAAACAACTAATTTGTGCAATTCTAACCAGATTAAAAATTACTGCTTGCGTAAAAATATCATTGAAAAAGTAATGCTCAATTGCGTACTTAAATATAAGATTTTCAACTACCAACATATAAAGCTTCAATTATTCGTTAAAATTATCTATACTTTTTACTATGCTAGTATATTTACCGCTAAGTTAGAAAAAAATTAAAGAGGTATAAATACTTCAATTTCATGTTTACTGGGTCGTGTTGAAGGATGGGTATCGTTACACAATATATCGAATTTAGTGGAACAGTCGTTACCTAAAGTTATTAAAACGATAAATAGAAAAAAATACCGATATATCGTGATATTTTTCTCTAAACACCCATCCCATTTTTATTCTATTATTCTTTTATTTGTTTAATATTAAATATTTTCATGCTGAAATTCGACGTTTCGATGGTATATCTACATATTTCTGTAGACGTGAATTGTAAATATTTACTTAATTATTTATAATTATATTATATTATTCTTTCTTTAGCCTGTTATTGTTTAGAGCTTCCTACCTCTACATAATATATGCATCTACAAGAACTCCTGGCAGACGGATTTCTTCATGTCAGCGTAAATAATTTAATTTAAAGATATATATAAAAAAAAATGAATACTGTGGTCAGCAAACCCTTTTTTTATTTATCTCCTAATATGATTTCTAATGATGTAAATTTCTATGATTTTTTTTTTTTTATCGTACGAAGAAAAGTTAAAGACACAAGGCAACTAATAATAACACAGCTTATGTTATAATATTTAAAAAAATATTAGTAATATTTGTTTCTATTTAATTATTTTTTAGATATTTCATGGGATACTAGAATAGCCATATTGAAAATAAAAGACCCAACCTAAAATCTTTTGCCTTCTGTTTGCGGAGTATTTACGCCAACTGGTTGATTATTATTGGTCGGGGGGGGGGGGGGGGGGGCAGTCCCGCAGAAGTTGAGCTAATTAAAGGCTTTTCAATCTGAAACAAACACTTTAATGAGAAAATGGAGAGCGGCTGCCTACTTGAGAACATTCTCACCCCTTTTCTGTCTAAAACCCAATACAGAATCATCAGTCAAAATGTTTCCGATACAATTGTATAAAGTAAATTAGAAACTAATCTAGTAGAAAACTTTTAACACTTAAAAGAATAAATAGGTTCAATTTTTAAAGCTAATTGAAATATTTCTTTATCTTACAGACATGAATGCTACTTATAAAATTGTATTTTTTGAAAAATAAACATTCAAAACCTTTTATTTATTTTTGATAGGAATATGTATTTTGGCTTAGGGTCTATCGTTTTTCCTTTCTGCACATTAACATTTAACATAAAAGCCAAAAGGAATGTAATGTTAGTATTTACATATATTAGGCCTATATGTCTTAGTTGTAATTTTTGTTGTTTGTTGAGGAATAATTTCATATAAATATTCTAACTTTGCTAAGAATGCCTGGTTATTCCGTAGGCAAACAACATATTCTAGTCAGAATATAAAGGCTGTGATTCTTTTCGCAAGGCTACCCTTAAATAAATATTACCTAATATTGCTATGAATCGAACCCATGACTTTCCGTACTGGGCCTACTGAAACCCTCCGATGCGCTTCAACATCGTTTCCCCTAAATGAAATTTTTAGAAATATATTTAACTTACACAGATAATGTTTTAAGTTGAACTGATATTTTGGTGCTTAATGATTCGCCGTATGTTTAATATTGTAAGAGTATTATGGCCGCAACTTTTTAACGGATTTTTTTACTTTATTTTGGTTGGAGTTACTTCATATTTTCGCTAAAATAATTTAGCTGTATGGCAGTGAAGTCAACTGAAAGAAATGTTACCACTCCCTCCCTTTTTATGCTCAGCACGGTTTCTGTTCTATCATTTATTTCCTTAATTTTTTACAAAAATATTTATAATTCATAAAGTTTAACATTATTATATCTGTCATCCCAGTGAATAAGTGGTTAAGTCGAATTTTAACCAAAATGAGTTAAGTGACTATATGACATAGTGGAGGATTTTCTTCATGGTGTTCGAATAATATGTTCATTTTAAAACATTGTTATTTTAAATTAAGCTCTTACCTAAACATTACTTAACCACTTTATTTACTAGAATGATAGATATAATTACTTTAAAACATTTATATTTTTAATTCAGATAATTTTTTTTTTTTGCTTAATTATTGAATATATTTCATTACCGATTTCATGGATGTTTAATTTATGTATGTTTTTCAAATGATTTTTAGAACTATGTTTTGTTCCGCTAATAATAAAAACAAGCTTGATTGTTAATGTGTACTTGACGTGTGTGAATAATAAAATAGCATTAGTAAAATTGATTATTTAAAATAATTTTGTTGTGCTTTAATTTATTTCATCACATTGTTCTCAGCTAAAAGAATATTTTTTTTTAAGCTTTCACGTACGCATATATTTGAATCACGGAAAATAAAACATATTAGAGCTATTAAAAATATTATGAAATTTAAAATTAATGCGATTTATTAGTTTTGCATTAGAATCTATACAAGATGTATAAAACGCAAAGGGATGATATAAACCGTAAAAATTTTAACTTGCCAGGTAATATTTTTAAATAATATTTCATTTATTAATATTTTTAGTGATCTCAATACATTTTATATGCCCTGATTAAAGTATATGTAAAAAAATTAAAAAAACTAATTAGGAGGGATATTTCACCTGTAAATTTATATGTTATTTATTTATTATTCTTTTTACCTTATCTTCATTTATCAATTATCCTATTGAAGAAACATTGATCGAATTTAGGAATTGGAATAATGGTATAATGGTGAGAAAGGAAGCAATAGGCTTCAGCGAAGGCACTAGATTAATGGTATTGTTTGTTAGCGGTTCCCTGACGGTTTTATAAAACAAATAAGGAGAGAGCGAGGGGTTGATAAATTGTAGTTCTATTTATCTTTGGTGAATTTCTAATGAGATGGTTGCCTAAGAGATCACCAAGCTGTCTTGTGATTATATAAACTGGAGACCTACTCATTTTTATCTTTTTTATTCAGTATTTATCGCTGCAGTTTCTGGAAAAAAAATCAATTATAAAAAAAATAATATAGAAAACTTGAGGTAATCAGAAGATATTCTAAGGGTTTAGTGGATGAAGGGGTTATGTATCAAATCAAAATTTTTGAGTAATTTGTGTACAAAGTTATCTTTTTACATGTTCCTTGCAGTGTTATACCACTTTCATCTTTTTCGTTTTTCTTTTTTGTGTTTTAAAATATTTAGATTATGCTACCTAACACTTCTCCACTTAGATTTTTCATCGAATGAGCTAGTTTGTATTCTTAAGAAAGTGTAACATAACCCCTTCATCAACCCTTCATCAACCCTTCATTTATAAAAGAAAGTTTTGAAGCATATAAATTTTTTGAGAGTAAATTGTTTTATTGTTTAGTGACAAACAACTTTTAGATAGATACTAATTCTTCATTTTTTTTTCACTTAGCAGAATTTAGTTAATCGAATTCCTTTGCCCACTTGTTGGGTCAGCTATAAATGAATGAATAACCTATATATTGTCTCCTCAATGTTTTTTATTTAATGAAACCCAGAAGTTTTCATTATTTTCATAGATCAATAAACCCCTAAGGAGACAAAATTAAAATTTTAATTAATTATAGTATATCAAAGAACCAACTTTTTTTTCCTCCTTATCATTTCTATTTTATTTAATTGTAATTTTTTAATTTTATTTATATATATATATTTTGTTTCAAAAACACCTTACTTATAATTAATAAAAAATGATGAAATTTAATAAACTCTTTGTAAAAGGAAGAAACGGTCATATGCTACAGATTACTAATCTAAACACTAGAGCGAGTAGATGGAGATTTAGTCCATCAGTTCGTCAAGAAATAAGTTACTCATGATGTGCTTGTGTTGTTATCACATTGTAAATGAGATAACATAAATTGGTATCACACCATATATTTTTAGTATCTTTCAAAAAATTATACATCATCTATTGTATCTGAAATAACTATGTATAGTTTTACTAAATATTCTAAAATACTTCAGGTTCTGTTTTCGGTTTAGAATAACTCGTTAGCTTTTTGTAACAACCACATTAACGGTGTTTCATTTTTATTTCATAAAAGCTTTAGAAACGTACTATTACTGTCATCATTTTTTGTATAAAGGATTTTACAATTAATCTTTTGATTCGTAAACATAAATTTTGACAGGATATCTTCAATACTCTTCCTGAATCTTTCCATATACCTCCATCATATACTATTTCAGTTCTAAAACTATTTTTCATCCTTAACTTTTCTTTGGTGATTTTCTATTTAGAATTCCTTTTTAATATATTCACTTATTTAAAAATAAGTTTTCCTCTAAGATATTTACCTTTTTTTTTTTTTATTATTAATTATATTTTAAACACATTACCATCTCTTATTTTATGCTACATCTCGCTAACATTCTATATTTGTGAATATGGGTTTATTTGTTAGGTCTTTTTTTTTTTAAGGACACTAAAATACGGCAGGTCCCTTAAAACACATTTATTTGAAGATACAAGTACACAGTTCTAGCTATAAGCCTTTAATTTAATTAAATCAATACCATAGTAAAAGTATAGAAATTTATGAATTTCCAAGTCAGGATAGCAAACTAAAACAATAAAGAAAATTGAAAAAAATTCTTCCAATGAAATATAAAATCTGTTTATTATCAGTAAAAGGAAATATTAAAAAAATGTGATAAATAGTGGAATAAAACAATATTTATTAATTTCTTTTCTATAAAACCTGAAATGGATTTCTCTTGTACGGGGATAATACTAGGCATCTGGAGGTCTCCTGAGGGAATGACATTTTTTCTTTTGGTTTCATATATCTCCTTCATTCATAACTATTTTGATTGCATGCTTTGCACTAAATAAATGTACGAAATTATTCTGTTAAATATTTTAATATATATGTTACTCATATATTTTATATAATAGGTATATTAACATGCATTAACAACCTGGACCACTACAAAGACTGATTAGAAGAACCTCCTTATTTTTTAAAGGAAAATCCTCCGCAGAATATATGGCCCCTCCTGATGTAGTTATCTTCAAGGCTGGGAGGTTGAGATGGGCAGAACACCTCGTGCGGATGTCGGATGGGTCGGTACCAAAACAAATTTCAAATAGAACAGATATTAGAACTACTGCCGGCGCAGAGTTGGGAGGCCAAAACACGTGGCGATTGCTGTTGGGCGAAGCCAAGACTCGTTTACGGGTTGTTGAGCTAAATAAATAAATTAAACACAACGTTTATTCTGATTTTGTGTTGTTTTTTTCCCACTAATCCCTATAATCCGAATATTTCGTTAATCCGAACTCCTTCTAGCAACAATTAGTTCGGATTAGCGGGATTCCACTGTATCACATTTTTCACTTAAATTCACCCTCTTCTTTCGTCTATTAAATTGAATTCGTTTTCTACTCAATTAATGTCTCGGTGACATTATATCCTGACTCCAGTGTTAGTTCATTATTTTTTAATAGAGCGGACCTAGTCCATTTGCTTAATGGAACAGCGAATAGTTGATAAGGTTAAAATGTCGCAAAACATACAATACATGTCCCGAATCATCCCCTTCGCTTTCCCTAATTGTTTGCACCACTCGAGCGATAATTGTACATGGGTTTTAATTGCGTTATTTTCTAAACTGGCCATATCCGACACGATACTTGTCAGGGAGACAAGGCTGTTGCTATGGCCCCCAATATACCTCGCACCGAAGAACACGGCTATTGTTAGCAGTTGACCGACGACCTGACCCTGCGACCTCGCGACCTTACTTGCACTTATGACCGCGGCACCTGCTTCATTATGCAATCACCGGGGTACAAGTGCCCGCCATCAGAGAGGCTGAATAAACAATATCCGCTTCGTTTATCAATTATTCCAACTGTCACGGATTGTCGCTCCTCGGCTATTTAACTAATGGCTGAAGCCGGTTCTCTGTCAGTCGTCGTCAGTCGGTAATTGACGTTGAACCCCCGCTACATTATTCACAGCCCCGAATCCCTCCGATGCGGATTTTCTGTCCTTGTTCGCTGTGAATTATATTAATAAAATTCATTTAGTTGGAAAATGCATATGTGGCTTTGGCTCCGATCGGAAATTTAATTAATTTTAATAAGCTCGGAACCATTTAGGTTAAAAGGTTATTTATTTGAGGTGCATTTGTAGCTGTACGAATTTATTTAAAAACGAGGAATATTTTACTTATAATTCATTTATATTTTATTTATAAACTAGCATACTCCGTCGCGGCTTCACCCACTCTCATAAAATGGAACTTGGATTATTTTAACTAATAATTGAATTTCATTAGTTTGTCGATTATTTCTAAGTATAAAGGTATATGAAATTTTGGTAAAGCTTGCTTGTGGCACTCAAGACTGTACATTTTAATTGCTATTTTAGACAAATTTATTATTAAAAACCTTCCAGGAACAAGGAAGATGTAGTTAAAACTTTGGTATAGTAAGGTTTAATAGTTTTACCATTGCAAACTCTGTTGCAGAATGGCCACATATCAAACTGCACTGGGATCCACATGTCGCTCCATATATTTATACCTTTTTTAATACAAATTGAAAATCAGTTAGTCTTATCTTAAATTACTAGCTCTATATAACACCGCACCTTTGTAACCTCTCTCGGATGGAGCTCGGCACCTATCGGTCGATTATCAAACTTCACTGCGCAATAAATAGTTATCGCTTTTTTATTGCAATATTATTAAAAATCTTTAATTTATATTATTGCTAAATCTTCTTTGAACTATGAAAACTACAAAGTTAAAATTTTGTAAAGATGATGGTTGATCACAAACGGAAAAATATATTTCTTTTTTTTTTTTTTTAAATGCGAAAAGGCCTTAAAGACCACGCAAATATCATGGTCAGGTTTTCTTTATGAACTTCCTCTTTCTCCATACTTCCCTCATGAGCTCCGCGTGTCTGCGCTTCCTTTCCTCCGACCACGCACAACCTTTTTTTGGGCGTTCTTTGTCCACGAAGACCTTTATATCGTTTAGTGTTTTCCTATAGGTTTCTCTATCCTGACAGTCTGAATCCCTCAGTCCGGTCAAATCCATGTCGATCCCGATTTGCTTAAAAAAACCTGTCTTGTTCTTGCGCTGGTGGAATCGCCGGAAGATTTCCCGGTTTAACCTTTCAGGGCTCATTCTCATCATATGACCATAGAATTTAAGTCTTCTTACTCTGATGTCGGTCTCTAGGCTTTTGATGTTATCGTATATTTCCTTGTTGGACTTTAGCCTATATCCTTCGGGTGTCTTTTTAGGCCCATAGATTTTCCTCAGGATTTTTCTTTCCACTTTCAGAAGCTTTTCCATGCTAGGGAGACAGGAGGTCTCCGTTCCATAGAGAATCACAGGTTTAATCACGGTGTTATAGTGACGGACTTTGGCTTTGATGGATAGGTTCTTTTTGTTGTAGAAGTTCCTGAGATCGAAACACAATTTTTCCAGTTTGGCAACTTTTCTCTTGAAGCTTTCTCGGTCCGAACCGTTGTTGCATATGACTTCGCCTAGGTATCTGAATTTTTGTGTTACCCTGATCCTTCCGCATACGGTGTCGACTGCTTTTTTCTTGTATTTTGCATCCGTGGTCATTAATTCTGTCTTTTCAGAGGAGATTTGAAGGCCCGTTTTCTTGGCTATCCTTGAGAGGGCATTTATCTGAGCAACCGCCTCTTCCTCCGTTTCCGCAAAGAGGGCGAGATCGTCTGCATAGGCGAGACATTTTACTTATTCATGATTATTTTTCGTTCCTAAGACCGCTCCAGAGTTGTTTTCCTTCCACAGTTCTCTCATGATCTTATCTAGTACTACATTGAACATTACCGGGGATAATCTATCTCCCTGTCTGAGTCCTGTTTTTATCCGGAATGGTTTGCTGATGTGCCCTTGGTATTTAACCTTCGACTCGGTCTCCGACAGGGTCAGTCCTATCAGCGTCCTGGTTTTCTGGTCGACTCCGTATTCCTTCAGTACTTCGAGCAGAGTCTCCCTGTCCACTGAGTCGTACACCTTCTTGAAGTCGACAAATGAGATGAACAGGTTTTTCCTGCTATTGTTTCTGTAGTATCTGATCAGGAGCTTAAGGCTCAGGATCTGTTCTGGAGATGATCTTTTTTTTCTGAATCCTCCTTGATATTCGCCGATCTTTGGGTCCACTTGTGGATACAACCTGTTCAAAAGTGCTTTGGAGAGAATTTTATATGTTACCGGTAATAGAGATATCCCTCTGTAGTTGTTTACATCGGATTTTTTTCCTTTCTTGTGTAGTGGGTGTATCAGGGCGGTTTTCCATTCCCTTGGGATTCTCTTTTCACTCCAGACGTCCATCAACATTTCCATGACTATTTTCCTAAAATCTTCCCCAGTTAGTTTCCACGTTTCCGCAAGAACCCCATCTTCTCCCGCCGCTTTGTTGGTTTTCAGGGACGCGATGATCTCGTCCAGTTCTTCATCGTCCGGTGGGCATGATTCTACATCCAGAGGAGTGTTGTCGACTGTTGCTAGTCTCTCACTCGGTTCTTCACAGTTTAGCAGTTCTTCAAAATACTTCGCGAACTCGTCACAGATTTCTTCTTCGGTTTGTGCCATGGGTTTTTCTTTTTATATATTATAGATGATTCTTTAACTTTTTTTTTCTACAACCAATCTAAAGCAAGGCATTGCCCGTCGTTTTAACTTCTTCAACATTTATCATACAAACGTTGTATAACCTTCACGTTAGCTAAAAGATGCTTATTTACATGGCAGTAATTAGGCCTTTTTTGGACATACGGAGTTAAGCTTTGAACCTCCGCTCAACTATTCAATTCGTCTTGTATTCAATCCTTACAATTCAAAGTACTTCAGAAAATACTCAATACACCTTACTTTGTTATAAACAAACTTTACTATTATGATATTAATTCCACACGTCTCTGAAGTTCCCCAAACCAGAAAAATCATTTCATAGCTTACTACATAACCATTCAGCCTCTAGTTTCTCGAATTGCTTTCTATTTTATTCCGAATAAATCTTCGAGGCGTCTGACAGAAATTGGCTCGAGATTTTTTGAATATATAATTTTTAATTAAGTACTACGAATGGATAGTTGCTTTAATAGTTTTTGAGATGTCATTATGAGCATTATCTTCACATAAACAAGATGTATTTCTATTTTAGTGATACAGTTGTATATTTCAAAAAATATATAAAAATAAATTCTAATCTGACCTAAGAAGCTTCTTTAATAATAAATAGGTATATCAGGTATAGCGGTTATACCAATATGACCTCTTACAACATATAATGGAATAATAAATGTTGTATCTACTTTACCTCATATAGTCAATCAACAATTGCATGTTGCAAGACGATTGCAACATCTTGAAGCCTTTTAGATATTGTATCATCATCATCATCTTAATTCCATTCCCTAGTGTTGGATTCTTCAAGAATTATCTTCCCTTCTCTGTCTTGGACAGTCGTCCACCAGTTCCCGATTACAAGAGTTCGGCCATTTCCTTCTCGACTTCCGTCCTCCCTCTTTCCAGATGTCTATGCACTTTTCGGAGTCTCTCAACAACATGGCACTTTGAACATAAACTTTGAAATCGACTTCCATACTAAATGCGTTTGTTATACAAAAAAGGTTTTTTCTTTACACGTTAATTCATTTACCATTATTACTAATAGTAAATTATTGTAGATGGTTATATGTAGATTTTTATATTTCTTTCTCAATAACTGTTATATAAAATGTATTAATTTTATGTTTTCCTTTGTTTCAGGTAAGTCGAAATAATTTTCTTTCGATTGCATGTAAGGTAAGATACTTTCTGTTTAGATTTAAGTAATAATAATTTAATCAATAACTTTGTAATTAATCACTTTAATAATGATATCGCTTGTTACGGAAAATATTTTAAATAATACTCTTTATTGATTATTCAGTTGTTATTCATTCCTTGTCGTTATTTTTTTTTAATTTTGTTATTTATATATTTTTTGTGTTGGTGTTTTTTTTTTAACTCGCTTTATCTCCTGTGGTGTTGCTCGGATCAAAAATTTGCCGACAGTGTCCTTATTAGAAGCAGTATTTATAAAAACCACAGACGACAGATAGATATATCCATGATCTATTGTTTTTCTCTGACAAAGAGTTTTATTTTCCTTGAATATTTTTTCTCGAAAAATGTTTTTGGTTGTGATTGGTTAAGCTACATTTTATGATCTTATGCATACCACTCATGTTGTTTTCTAGTCTCACAATGCTAACACCCTACTCCAGAATAGACTAAACGAGAAGCTCCCTTTGTGAGACAAATCTTCTTAATTAAAGCCGGGTATCGAGGTTCGTTATGTTAACTGCTATCGGGGAAATATAGGCGAGCACAGTGCAGCTCGTATTAATGGGGTTAGTTAAACGGGAGAGAGGGCTAATGATATGCAGGTAAGAGGATTGTGGGGAATCTCCCTTGGATCTGGTCCAGTGCTCCAGTCAGTGCCGCAATCAACTGGAGTTGGAGTCCCTTCCACTAGGATATGTTTGCCTTGATGTTGAATAGCCAACCAGAGGTAGTCTAGTGCACTGCTTAAATGATATGGTTTTATTACAATGGATAAAGTAATTCAAAGCTATGTTGAAATCAAGTTAGTCCTAATTTATATCTATACTATTATATAAAAGGACAAGCCATTTTTCGAATGTGATAACTAACTGCAAAAACTACTAAACCAATCTGAACCGAATTTCAACCACATCATCTCCATAGTTCAAAGGAGGTTAAGCAATAATACAATTTACACATTTCTTATTAAATGGTTGTTAAAATACAATAAGTATGCGGTGCGCAGTGAAGTTTGGTAATCGACCGATAGGTGGCGAGCACCATTCGAGAGAGGTTAATAAAAATAATTTTTAGAGAAAAAACGAAACCGACTTCAAGATTAAACCTACTTACACGAACTTAACTAAAAAATAAAAAATAATATTTTAATTGCTTCAAAACAAAAACTGTTAAATAAAAATCAATGAAATTATCGATACTTATATACCTATTCACAATTTATGATCAGTTATTTTTGGAGTCGGTGCCAGCCAAGAATGGCAGTTTGATCCTGCTTCTACAATACACTACAGGCCCGAGACAGCGGTGTGGCGGTGATGAAACAGTGGGAGGATCTTTACAATTACCATTTCTTTTCAAATTCTGTTAGTTTTGGTTGGCACCGACTCCAAAAAAAACTGATCATAAATTGTGAATAGGTATATAAGTATCGATAATTTCATTGATTTTCATTTAACGGTTTTTGTTTTGAAGCAATTAAAATATTATTTTTTTTTTTTTAGTTAAGTTCGTGTAAGTAGGTTTAATCTTGAAGTCGGTTTTGTTTTTTCTCTAAAAATTATTTTTATTTTTCACTTTTTAGTGGTGTGTATAAATATGTTTAAAATGTAAGGTTATATAACAGTGATTTTTTAAACTGTTTTTTTTAATTTTTCTTAAAAAGTGCTGCGTTGATTTCAAAATAATTTTAATGGGACCACCTCTGAAGTATTCCCAACCGATCTAAAAAAGAATCATCAAAATTGATTCAGAATTGACGGAGTAATCGCGTAACATACACACAAAAAAAAAAAAAATATATACGGACGAGTTGAGAACCTCCTCTTTTTTGAAGTCGGTTGAAAATATAATAAAATACTAAATGGACAATTAAACATAAACACATTTAATTAAGGAGAAGACCTATGAATCTAAGGTAACAATAGATCAAAAATATTAATTATTGCACAGTATATAAGTATCGATAATTTCGTTGATTTTCATTTAACGGTTTTTGTTTTGAAGCAATTAAAATATTATTTTTTATTTTTTAGTTAAGTTCGTGTAAGTAGGTTTAATCTTGAAGTCGGTTTTGTTTTTTTCTCTAAAAATTATTTTTATTTTTCACTTTTTAGTGGTGTGTATTTTTGTTTATATAGTCAATTCTCGATCTTCAAGCTACCTTGAAAAATAGTTCGAGTTTCTGAACAAAGACTTATCGAGGTTATCATTCCACTTACCTTCTTGTAATTGGGAAAATTGAACACAAAATGGGAGTTGAAATCATTACGTATATTTTTCATTAATGGGTATGTGAATGTTGTTTGTAAATACATATAAAATCATTGATAAAGAAAATTAAATACCTGGTACCAATTTATCATATAACTTTCAACTGAATTGAGCTTTTTTTCTGAGGGTGCCTAAAAGTAGACACCGCCTTCCACCAGTGGCGATATTTCTTTATTCTTTAGGACGGAGATTTAGTTACTATGGAGATTTTAAATAATCATAATCATAAATATGTTTAAAATGTAAGGTTATATAACAGTGATTTTTTAAACTGTTTTTTTTAATTTTTCTTAAAAAGTGCTGCGTTGATTTCAAAATAATTTTAATGGGACCACCTCTGAAGTATGCCCAATCGATCTAAAAAAGAATCATCAAAATTGATTCAGAATTGACGGAGTAATCGCGTAACATACATACAAAAAAAAAAAAAAAAAAAAAAAAAAAAAAAAAAAAAAAAAAAAAAAAAAAAAAAAAAAAAAAAAAATACGGACGAGTTTAGAAACTCCTCTTTTTTGAAGTCGGTTGAAAATAAAATAAAATACTAAATGGAAAATTAAACTTAAACACATTTAATTCAGGAGAAGACCTATGAATCTAAGGTAACAATAGATCAAAAATATTAATTATTGCACAGTTCACGTCATTACCGTACTAATAAAGCGGGAATTTTATTCAAATTCAAACCTAGATGACTAAAATAAAAATTATTTTTTCTGCCAATTGTTATACGACAAATGATATTCTTAATTAAGTTTAAAGCCAATAAATTAATTTGAAAATTTACTATGATAATCAATAATAATAAAAAAACTGGGTAATGACAACAAAAAAGATATGTGACTGATTTCACAAAGAAAAGCGTGGGCGAAATCTCCTAACTCACTGCCTGACCGTCGGCAGCTGGTCTTCAGCTACCGGAGTACTACCACAACTCTTGGAAAATATTTCCTCGCTGTGGCCCTATTACAGCGGCTGTTTCTCTACAAATTTGTTTTTTGCTTGGTAATGACATCATAACGATGGGAAAAAGTTTGGAGCTATGTAAACTTATATTATATCATTACCCAAAATATAAAACTAAAACATTTATGATTGTTGAGGTTTACTTTATGTGTGGAAATCATTTCCACAACCATTTACCTTACGTAACGAAAGAAATGAATAAATGGATACAAGAAAAGTAAGAGTGGCACACACCGTGGTAATGAAATCTGAGTAGCTGAAGCAATTATAAAATCAATTTAGTAGTTTATACTTTCATTTTTAATATTTTATTATGGAGAAATATATCTTCTCTGTTGAAGCAGTGGGCAAGAATTAAAGAAGGATTTGATCAATTGAGTAAAACATTTATTGGACAAAAAATTTCCCATAATTTGAGAATCACCTATAAATATATGGAGCGGTATGTGGGTCCCAGTGCTGTTAAAAAATCGTCCGATATGTGGCCATTCTGCAACAGAGTGTAATTGTAAAACTATTAAACCTAACTGTACCAAATTTAAACTACAGCATCATCATAGTTCAGGGAAGGTTTATATGAATACATTTTACTATAATAATAATTGAAATGTATACTCTTGTCTGTCAGAAACTGTATACTTTTATGGTTATAAATTAATACCCAGACAGATGGATCGATACTTACTCTTTAAAACATTTACTTACTCCTAATCCATGTATTTGTAAAAATATCATTGAAGAAATAATGCTCAATTCCATATTTCAATACAAGATTTTTATCGATAAATAAATGAAATCCAATTATTAGTTAAAATAATCCTAAGTCCTTTATTTATGAGAACGGGCGAAGCTGCGACCACTACCATGAAAGCTACTGAACCTATCTTCACCAAATTTTAACCACACCATCCTTATAGCTCCAGAAATATTTAGTAATTATAAAATCTACTGATTTTCAATTATTTTTTTTATTAAAAAAAAATATAATATGTGGATAAGAGTAAATTTTGAAAATCTGGTAGGTGGCGAGCGCTATTCTAGAGAAGTTATAATATAATGATACCGGGTTATACAGAGTTTAAAATAATAATACAATTTACTTATATTCAATTGAATTGGTAAAAAAGTCTTATATATGTTGTGCTACAAATGGATCCCATTAAAGTTTTAAAATTTACTGATACCTATTAGATTGAATTGATGTAGTAAATAATCTCTGAACATCTGGATTACCAACTGATACTTTAAAATTAAAAATAGAATGCCTAATTATGTTTTTAAGTGATCTCAATTATCTAAACTGTAAACAGGACGATGTTAAAATTAACAGAAATGCATGAGAATATCATTCAGACTATAATTCTCACTGGACCGAAGACTAGAGATATAGTATTTATTCCTTGAATCCCGATGATTCCTTTTGACCTGCCACTTGAATTCGAAGGATTAAACTTGAAATTTTCTTTTGCCAATGCAGTTACTAATTCGTGTGGCAAGACTCACAAAAACGTTGCGGCCTACTGTTAGTCTAGGCAACGAAGACCAAATAGGACCAAATAGAGGAATTCATGAAGAAGCCATTTTTAGCACAGTTGTAGGGTAAGGTGTTCTTAACATCATACTTAGAGTACTGAGGAGTGGGGTGGAGCTGAGGGTGGGGGGTCTCCAAAGGTCATTTTTTTCAGGTTTTCGTTATAACTCGAAAACTACTGCCTCTAACGAAAAAATGTCTATATACTAAGTTAATTAACATAAAATTTTCTACAAAAAAGGTTCTATACACTTTTTTATTTTTTTCTATTTTCCTTCGTCACCTGGACTATGTTTATCTCACATACAGTTTTATGTCAAATTTTCCAGAACTAGGAACCCTAACATTCAAATCTTTGTCATAATATCGGTATATAAAACTCGAAATGTAATTAATTCGGATTCCTGACTAATTTTTTTTTTTTTTTATATTATTTATCTTTAAATAAATAAAACATTATTTATTAGTTAAGATTACCTAGATTCTTTACTTATAAGAGGGAGCTAAGCCGACGGGGGATACTGATGTATAAGGTGTATTTAGATCGCAGACTGAGTATACTGCGTCATTTATGACCTGTCCGCATCATGGATTCCTAGGTCATATGGTGTAATGCGGGTAAAGCTGCACTGCAACTGACGCTGTGATATTCATATTAAGTAAATCCCCATGATGTCCCTACTTCATTGCAGAAACGTGTGTGATCTTCATGCTGTTTTAGTTTACATAATATTATAAGGTCTATAGTATTCTTAAACATCGTTTGTTGGATTGAAATTCACAAAGTCCTTTTGGTTTTCCTTGATCCTGTAGGTAATCCTTTTGGTTGACTCTTATGATTTGTTTTATTTACTCAAAAGAATATGTATAAAGTTATATGTGATTGTGTGACTAAGATATGGGTATTGAATCGGTATGGACGAATAGGATCATCGAGCGCAGTACATTACAAGAGAGGCTGTCCCCAGCAATGAGCCGTAGCCCTGGAAACAATCGCATTTAATCAAGTAGCCCTCGGGGCAGTTTAGTTAATTGCCTTGTCTACCAGTGCCGCGCCTCGTCCGCCCGCTCCTGCTGCTTTGACTACAAATATTAATTTATTTATTGAGTCAACGTTCCATAAATCTGTATCCTCTTTGAGTATGCAGACTAATTTTCCTTGAAAGTATTTTCATATCAGTATAGTTTTCAAAAGTTAGCTACGTTGTGTTATAAATGACCGCATACCCCAATTTTCATCTTCCATGTTAGGAAATCAATTAGACAAAAGAAATATAAAGCAATAATAAATATTTAAAAATAAATAATAATATTGGATTAGTAATAGAAGTTGATGGAGTATACAGACTTTTGTACTGCGATTCGGAAGGAAATATCAGTTTTAAGTTGTATGTAACATTTAACATTTTCAAGAAAGCATTTTTCAAAAAACTGTGTTCCGCAGTTAAGGGATTGAATTATGTGATCTGAATTTTACTTACATAGAAACTATGATATGATTTTTCTCCGAATAGTCTTTAATTTTTTCCGATCAAGATTGGAATTGTAAAATTGTTTATAAGAGTATATATATTGTTTTCACACCTACGTACTTGGCCATGAAAACCATTTATAAAAATCCCTATTTTAAATTAATATTTAAATCTTTTAATGTGTTCCTAATTCAGTACGGTTCGAGTATTTCTTAAAAATGTAATTGAGTGTATAAATTGAGTAGGTATAAAATATGGTTTATGAGCGTTACATTGTATTAAAGAATTTTCATGGCAATGAGGGTCTTTTTTTGGGGGTCTTTCTTTATGTTTATTTGACATTTATTTTCACAAAAGTAAGATAATGCAGCCTCTAATATAAACTGACCGAGGGAGGTAAGTGTTTTGAATAATAAGGAGCCATGCGTGAAATTGGGTCTACTTTTGGTCTGGTAGAATGTTTCCCGGAGTTTAAGCTTATTAATAAAGCACACAAAGTCTTTCTGTTTCTGGTCGCCACCTCGAGGCAAGGCAACCTTAAACTTTCTTAATTAGGATTAGCAAGTTTCTGGGTTATGAGGTGATTCGGCTGATATAGGATTCTCCCGTATTTCTATAAATGAAAACTTCTCCCCTTGGTTTTATATTTTATTTATTAAAGTCCCTTATTCTGTAGTTTTTAATCTAGTTTGCTTATTAAGTTTATTTTAGTTTTATACCTGAGCTTTATTAATTCTATTATAAGCTCAATTCAGTGGAATCTCTCCAATCCGAACATCGGTAATCCGAAAACTCCAAAAATCCGACCTAACGAATAAGCAGAAGATTTTTTTGGTTTGCATACATGTAAATTAAAATATAATAAATATATATATATATATATATATATATATATATATATATATATATATATATATATATAATAATTTTGGCTGTTTTCAAATGAATAAAAAAAATAATCCCGGAAGTTTTGTTCCCAAATTTATTTCAAAATAGTCTGTATCAAATACTTGACTTCCTACTCAAAATCGAGTAATCCTGGTAGTTCTGATATCAATAGTTCTGAGGTTAACAAGGTATAATCCTTTACACTATTAAAAACTATTATTTGATTGGTATAATCCTTTATAACAGTATGTTTTTTAATGAAAAAACAAAACAAAAAAAAAACCCGATTCAGATATTGCCTTCGTAATTTGCTACAAAATATTAGTTTTAATTGATGTTCATTATTACTATTTTTTTTATTTTTATTTTATTGTGTCAACTAATGCAAGAAATTAAAAAAAAAAAAAAAAGATTTTTTTTTAATCATAATTTTGTTTTTTTATTTCTGTATCCAAACTTTTGGCCTACATTGTAAATTGAAATAGATCAGTTTATATAGAATAACATTCTTTCTAAATATAAAGTTATATTTTTAAGCACTAGTATCCAACATTGTTAAACTTTTCCGGATATCAGAATGTCCCTCAGACTGGACAATATCCTTTTCTTCGCCCGCTGTCACCGTCAGTAGGGGGCGATGTCTGCAAAAACTACCCTCCGTTGTTTCATTTTTCCACGGCAGTGGAAGTTTAATTTAGGCTGGCGGTCCAACATTTTCCTCAATTGCCTTTTCTTTCTTTCTCCTTTATTTTATCGTAGCATGTTTCATTATTTTTCGTTCGGTTAATTACATTACGGTGTTTTTATTTTTATTTTAAATGTAAAAATTATTACAATATACCAAAGTTGTCTGGTAAACATATTTATTTGTTTCAGAACAACTAAATTAAAAAAGATAAAATATGAAAATAAAAATTTCCTCAATTTATTTTTCTTTCTTTCTTCTTTATTTTATCTCAGTATATTTCATTATTTTTCGTTTTATTTATTACATTGCGATGTTTAATTATGAAAATTATTATGATTTATTTTAATTATGAAAATTATTAAATTCTGCCAAAGTTGACTGGTAAACATATTTATTTTTTGTTAGAAGGCCTAAATTATAAAACATAATTATGATAATCTGGCGATTTTTAAAGAAATATATACTATTAATAATACAGTGAAATTCTGATACCATATATAATTAATTCATTTGATAAACGCTTTAAATATGATCTTAATAAAATTAACAGAGAATAACTGCGCCAAGCTTCTTTATCTTGCCAAAATTGTATTTTGATTTTTTTTTTTTTTTTTTTTTTTTTTTTTAATTTTCGGCTATGAATGGATGTTATACGGCTATGAAATATATGAAATACATATCCCACAAAATAATAAATAATACTAATAAGTACGAATTTATCCAAAAATAAAATAAAACAAAGAAATAACTCTAAAGTCAATAAAACTATGATGCAATTATTTTTGGTTAGGTTATATTTCCAATGGACACTCAGCATCAAAGAGTATTTAAAACTAAAAATACCATGTTAGTCATGTGAACACAAAGCTTTTCTGAATTTTAGAAATTAACACCATTCATTACTTTGTTTTTTGACTTTACTAATTTTAGTAAAGAACATATCAAACGTTTTTTTTTTTCAATATCCATTCCTCTCTTATTGTTGCTATTTACTAAGGAATGATGTAAGAAAAAATTATTAAATATTTAATATTTAATAAAATAAAGTCGGTAGTTTTAGTTTTAATGTCCTTTTTCAATCTATATCCCTTTCTTTCTAGTTTTGGTAATTTTTAAAATTTATTAAACAGATTACACTTTTTTATGAAATTCATAATTATTATTTATTACTAATTTTAATAATATAAGATGGATATTAGGGATCCTATCCAGGAGACTCTATAATATATTTATAATAAAAAAAAATGAGAAACTTACCATGTGTATGACATGGAAAACAGCTAAGTTGTAGCATGTGAACAAAGGATATCATTTATGGCTTCTGGAAAAATCTGCTGCAGTTCTGACTTCTTTTTTTTTTTAAATCTATACTCGGTACCATTACTAATATTTCTGGACCTATATCCAACGTAAAGTTTAAAATAAAGGATAAGGTCTAACTAAATTGGGCCAAAGTGACTTGTAGCGTGTATATATATACATATATATATATATATATATATATATATATATATATATATATATATATATATATATATAGAAAATAAATAAATAAATTAACACTTAATTACAATATATACACAATGAATAAGAAATACCGAACCAGATCCCTTTGGGGTACAAAGATATTTTGGAGTCCAAGAAGATACCTTTTGGCGCGTCCTTGAATCTTGAACTCATCATTGAACTACAGGATTAAAATAATTTTTTTTTTACAATATGATACCAATACAATAGAATATAATACCAGATAGTTTGTATAGAGTACAACTGTAAACGCACTCCCCCCCCCCCCAGAAAGCTAACAGATAAAGTGCTTATTCTAGGGGGTCGAACTGTCTCTCCGATTTGCTAAGTCCACTTGGGACAAATGGCCACTGCGATAGCTGTCCTGATCTCTTCTTGGATCAGTGACCACTTAGTTTGGTACAATCTTTCCCTCTCTCTTTCGTTATATTTATATCACACATTGTGGGCTACTAGGGCAGAACCATGTTACTTATTTCTGCATTTTATTCTCTCCTTTACAGGACACATTGCCTATATATTGCAGTTAATTCGAAAAATATCGTATAAATAAATATTATTAAATTGTTCTCGGCTGAAATGGTGCACTTTTTTTTCTCTTTATTTATTTTTATTATTTTTTTTTTGTGCTCATTAAACAGCTTATTTGCGCTCATTTGTAACAATTGTTTTTTTCAGTTCAATTAGGCATTTTTTTTTTTTTCGAATGGGCCACAAGAGGACCACGTGCCAATTTCAATTCTTTCTCCCTTGTTCTTTTCTTTTTTTCCAGTATGCTTTCATATGTTCACCATGTTTCCTCTTTCTGTCCTCAAACCATTTTGCACCAGTCCTTTTCACTTTCCTGTCCTGGAATCACTCCATTTTTGCATTTTATTATAAAAGAAATGTTTATAAGTTATATCCTTTCATTAAATATTTACGGGTCACTATTAAAAATTAAATCGTTCATTGCCATTACCATTTTATGTTTAAATGATCAGATAGATATTTCCTGTATACCCATTCTAAATTTTGATATAAATTTAATGTTTTCTTTTCGGACCAAAAAAACAGGCTTGTCATGGGAAATTCCTGAAGGATCCTCTATTCATATATTGACTTCTATCCCCCCCCCTCTTTTCTAAATAGGAATAGAATTTGACCATTTATTTTTAAATCATATTGACAGCTTTTACATAATCAGAACAAATTGTCGCACAGTGGTTCAGAATTTCAATCTATCACGTAAATATATTCTTGAATATATTATCCATTATATACTTTTTATACGATTTAAACATATTTATATAATAATTGTTTTGTTTTTTTAAAGTGATTTTTTTAAGCGTCAAAATGTTCATTTTAATATGAATTTGACTCATTTATTTACAAACAGAAACGGTATAAATAGTTTAAAAATATTTGATAAAAGTTACAGAAAAACATTTCTTAAACACTGAATTCCCCGTGCACCGAATACACCATCCCCCCTTGCTCCCCACCAGAGCGGGGGAGCTAAGTGAAAGAGATGATGCAGGGGCATGAATGCGGCTACATATTTGATGACAGTGCCGTATATATAGCCAAACATATTCAGGAGGCTCTTTCCAGATCGATGAAGTACGCGTAGTAAGTTCTCTTTTGTCTCACCTTTTATCTTTTTTCCTTGAGCCTTTAACGGCTTCATACATTTATGCAGGAATATTTACTTTCGGGTTAGGTCCTGTTTCAGAAAGGAAAGAACAAAACATCTTTAGGAGATGCGAATCGCCAATGAGTTCGATCTCCTTATATTTGCAATATTCAATCTACGAAATTTATCTATTTCTATTATATGTTTATCTATTTATCGTACTAAATATTTACATATGTTTATTAATGCATTGATATGCAAATAAATATGTTTTCTGGTTGTCGCATATCGCACTACTTGCTCTGAATAAACAATATTGCATATTATGAAGAAAGTTAATTAATTAACAATATTTTAAATAATGTTAGTTATATTTTTATTTATAGTTTACTATTTAAATATAATTTTTGTTTTTTGGAATCCATCTGGACGAACGTCTTAGTACTTTGAATCAACATATAACAATAAAGCGACAGGACAATGCCCGTCGTTTTCGAATACTTGACATTTACTTACTTACTTAATTAATTAATTTTAATTACTTAAATTAATTTAATTAATTTTGCTTAATTTATTAATTTTTATTTATTTGAGAGTTTTAGAGCGTAAAACTTATTGGTCATCAACGCCCGTCTGTACTCGATGAAAATTTATCTATATTTTGTAATATAACTTTTCTCTATAAAGGAGGGCTATTACTTTTTCAATAATTTTTTCGTCGTTGCCAAGCGCCTTTGAGATGTTTCGAGGTATTCCAGATTCGGCTAGCTTTTTGGTGTAGTACGGACATTCAGTAAACATATGGTTTATTGATAAAACATTGCCACATATTTCACAATTGGGAGGAGCCTCTTTGGTTATTAGGTGGAGATGTGTTATTCTGGAGTGGCCAATTCTTAATCGCGTTAGGATCGCTTCTTCTCTGCGATTATTGCGGTAGGAACTGCTCCATGGTTTTATTTCCTTCTTAATAGCCTTGAGTTTACTCGGTGGGCCCACAATGCTTGCCACTCTTGGGATATCTTCTCTCTAAGTGGGCGTGCAAGTTCTAGTGCCGTAAGAAAAGTTTTGCCAGGTCCTGGGAGGGCTAGAGCTTCTTTTGCTGCTTTATCAGCCATATCATTGCCTCTTATACCGATATGACTTGGTGACCAGATGAAGTAAACCAATTTTCCTCCTTCATATAGTTTTTTGACGAGATCCAGAATGCTATGTATTCCTATGTGATCTGAATACATGTTCATCATAGACCTCAAAGCGCTGAGTGAATCCGACACCAGGACAACATATTTAATGGGCGAGGTTAAGGAATATCGCAGAGCCATGGCGATTGCATTAATTTCAGCCGTATAAATATTGCAGAGTTTGTGTAATTTGCACTTATGTGTTGTTTGTAGAGTGATAAAGGCAGATGCTGTTGATGTGTCTGATGGGTCCAAATCAGACACAGTCTGTGAATATTAATAAATGTTGAGGTAAGGAGGATATGATATCGTCGAAGTGTTTTCTGTATACTTCAGGTTTTGTATTTCCTTTGGGATATTTTGATAGATTCAGGTTTAATTTTGGTGGAATATAAGACCAGGGAGGTGTGCCAGTTTTAATTAAGTTTAGTTTGATAGACTTTAACATGGAAACAGAAGATATCATTCTTTCTGCCAATGGTAATGTGGTATTACTATGCTGTTGAAATTTTCTCGAGAATCTGGGTTGGAAGATGTACTTGTGAGTTGGGTGAGTGGTTTAAGGGTATAATTTGCTTAAATAGTTTACAGCTAGTTTTTGTCTCCTGAAGAATAGAGGCGTAATACCAGATTCGACACAAATGCTTAGCGTCGGACTTGTCCTAAAAGCTCCAGTTGCGAGACGTATTCCAGTGTGGTGCACGGAATCGAGTTTAGTTAAAGTATTTTTGCGAGCTGATCCATAAATAAAACTCCCATAATCTATCTTGGAGCCGATCATAGCTACATATATTTTAAGCATTGTATTTCTGTCCGCTCCCCAATTTGTTCCACTAAGTATTCTTAGTATTTTCATTTTCTCAATGCATCTTTTTTTCAATGATTGTATATGATATTCCCAAGATAGACGTCTATCGAATATCAAACCTAAAAATTTGCAGCTATTGACAAAAGGTAAGGTGACATCACCTAGGAAAAGTTCTAGTGGTTGAGGTATCTTTTTTCTTCTACTAAAGTGCATACATTTAGTTTTTTCCGGAGAAAAGAGCAGTCCGGTTGATAGAGACCATTATACTTAATTTATTAAATAATAATAAAAAAAAAAAATTAACATGGAGAAAAACATTTTTCTATTGGCTAGTATTAAATGAATGCTTCGAATTACTAAAAACGTGCTAATTTTCGATGGCAATGTAATATCAGAAAATGCTCCGTAGCAGTAGAACAAACTAAAACAGACCTTAGTTTGATCCAATCGTCCACAGATACAATTGCAGTTATGCCAAAAGTATTACTCTTCTACTTTAAATTTAAATGAATCTATTCTAACCCGTGTAACCCCTCGGAGCTTCTGAAAATAAGATGGCTTTGGGTCATTGTTGTATAGTACTTTTATTAAAATGCTACCAATGGTTTATCGAATATAATTCGATTTTAGGTAGTGAAGATACCGTGTGGTGGCATATAGAATGCCGGTTCTTAAACAAATGAAAATGTAATTTATTTTAAGCAATAAAATTTTTAATTTATATATGTAATAATGTATGTATGTAATACTTATGTAGGTATATTGTTATTGCATACATAAAAGTTTTTTTTTTTGTTATTAAATAGATATATCGGCGTTGAGATTACCAATTCCGATAGTTCCATTTTAGCACCTTCTATGACATTAGATACAAAATACGCTTTATTGTACACGTGTAATCATTTTTGGACTGAAATCACAAAAGTGTTTTGTTAAAACCTGATCCAAGCTGAATTCGCGTATTTTTACATTTGACGCGGAATTTAATTCTAAAACGAAACTTAACGTAAAAGTTTTTTTTTTTAATTTATTTTGTTTTTATTAATTGAAATTAACAACTGTACAAAATATATACATCTAGTAAATGTGTCGATATTGATTACAATAAAATGTTAAAACTTTAAAAAAGAACTACTCATCAGTAGCACATCTATAAAGCATTTACACTAGAAGGTCTGTAGGCCATCTTCATCTTTAAAGCCTCGGAGGATTATCAGGAATGGAGTGATAAGCAAGTTGAAAGAATAGTGAATTAATGTGGTTATGGAGTTTACTATGGAAGGATAGTTATCTGGTTTGGGCTAAATCAGCAGCATATGGGACATTAAGATATGTATGGATAAGTTTATTTGTAACAAAGTAAGCAGCATTAAGGATTTTTCGAAGGATTTTGGATTGCAAGGATTGGATACGGGAAGAATTAGAACAAAATAAAAACTAAATAGAAAATAACGCTCAACGTAATTGGCAATCTTACTAAACATATGTATGACGTAATTAGTCTTACGTTATTTTTTCTTTTGAACTTTCCTTACAATATCGGGCCTCGGTTAACGAGGATATGGCTGAACTAAATATATTTATATAAATAAAAATTGGTAGCATTTATAGAAACTATATTTTACAGTGATTCAATCCGCTGCCGATAGAACAAAAACACTTTGTATGATCTTGGATCGCTATAAATTTATAAAAATACCATTGTAACGTCAGTTTTTATCATACTCAGAGCTCTTAGTTAAAAAGTAGGGTTTCTAGAAATAAATTTAAGACATAATAGATAATAGTGTCTGGCTATTAAGACGCCGAGAGGAGTACTAGGAATTTAGACATAATTATCTACCGCGAAACCCAATCCCAAAATGGACTAGAGCGGTAACTACTCCTGACCGCAGCTGAGCTCAGCCGCCTGCTCGGTAACAGCCTTCGTTGCTAACCAGTCCAGCTGTAGCAGGGGGCAGGTCAGTGTGCTGCTGTATACTGTATGCTAAGTCTAAATAATAATAAGCTAAAAAATTTATATTAAACAATAGCAATATTTATAAATCAATCCACAATAGCTTTATAAAAACTTCAAAATAAAAATAAAAACATTCCTCATTTATTTTTACCCCTTATATTCATAATGTATCACTCGAGAAACTCATGGCGATATGAAAGAATCGATAAAATTGAGATTAATGAATTATTTACCTCATCTATTGGACGTTTTTGTTTAAGATTGGTTTTAAATGTTTAAAATTCATCCTAAGTTCTTAATACATACTTGATGAAGATCAAATTATTTGTGGTATTTAGATCTCTGTTTAAGAGATAAAAGAAAATAATTCAAAAGCTTAGTTAATTCTGTGGTCCAAGAAGATTCTTACAAGATTTACTACAAAAGACTCATTTACGTGACAGTTATTAGACCTTTTTAGACATATGGAGTTAAGCTTTGGGGCTCTATTAAATCATCTATTCCATTCCGTATCCAATCTTTGCAATCAAAAATCCTACGAAAAATCCTTAATTATTATCCTTGTTATTTTGTCTCAAACAAACTTATCTATAAATATCTTAGTGCTCCGTGTCTTGCAGATTTAGCCCAAACCAGATGCCTATCCTTTCATAGTAACCTCCATAACCATTTAACCATTTAAATCCACTTTTCTCCCAAATTGCCTTACACTCCATCCCTGATAATCCTCCGAGACGTCTGAAAAGAAGATGGCCTTCTAATATAAAATTTTTATTGAAGTGATAATAGTGAGTAGTTCTTCGCAAGTTATTTACAAGTCATTGTTATAATTATGATCAAATATTTTTGAATAATGTGCATTTTGATCTTTCGTTCCCACTACCCTCCAGTGATTAATTAAGTTCTCTCTTATATTATTTTATTGTATATAAAACAAATTAGAATAGGTTGAATAAACTAATATTTGATAAAGTGATGAGACTAAATAACGTCAAAGACTGGAAAAAAATAAAGGAGGTAGTAGGAAAGAATAGTTATCAGAGAGGAGGACTACCAAGATATAAATTCCGGAAAATGGTGAGAAGCATGAAGTTTCTTTTGGTAAACAGGAAGAAGCAGACAGGCAAGAGATGGGCAGGGAACGAAGGAGGGAGCTGGGAGAGAAGTTGAGAAAAACATGGGCTGAAAAAAGAAAAGAGAAAAAAAAACAAGAAATGCGTGGTTCTTAGTTGCCCTGTACCACGGTATAATAATAAATAAAATTAGCAAATTATTATTACATATTGTACTTTAGGTAACTTATATAAAAAGAGGAAGTTTGCAGGGGTAGTTTTTGAAAACATAAAAGTAAATAAAATTACAGCCATACAAAATTGAATATATATTCGGTGTTAAATAAGTATAATGTAGTCCCAAAGCCCAAAGTCACCAACTGTAAGCGGGTTCCGCAGAAAGTCCATTTGTGAGTGACTTGAATGGACCCATTTCCCTTACTTAGCCGTGAGGTAAAAGCTTTTCCGTTGGTAACATTTTCTTGGTTTATATATGTACAGGATTTAACCGTATAATATGACTTCAGAATGATGTCTTTATGAGTGTGTTTATAGTATTATTTATTTTTTTTTTTTTTTATTTTTTTTTTTTTTTTTTTTTTTTTTTTTTTTTTTTTTTTTTTTTTTTTTTTTTTTTTTTTTTTTTTTATTTTTTTTTTTTTTTTTTTTTTTTTTTTTTTTTTTTTTTTTTTTTTTTTTTTTTTTTTTTTTTTTTTTTTTTTTTTTTTTTTTTTTTTTTTTTTTTTTTTTTTTTTTTTTTTTTTTTTTTTTTAGTGTGCTTAAAAGAAATGTTGACAGAATATCCTTATGTATTCAAAACTTCTATTATGGAAAAGGTAATTGAAGATGGGGTGCTGGGCTGACGTTTCGTTTTGATTTAAAAGTCTTTATATGTGTAAAAAAACAGTAAATAAAATATGACTACAAATAAAGAAATTTCAAATAAAAAAAAAAAAAAATGAAATAAAATGAATATATAAGGTATAAAAATATACGAACGAGGTATAGGATAAAAAATAATAGTTATCACAAAAGATAAGATGTTTATGTTAAGAACGAAAAATGGTAAGTAAACTGTTTAAATAGAAAAATTTAGCAAAAGGAAGGGTTATAACAAAATAAATGATGAAAATATTTTTGAAAAAATACAAATATCAGAGTTATTATAATTATAAAGATGTAGTATTAAGTGAAGGAATATTTCTGAAAACATGATAATGATGATGATAACAAAATAATATTAAGATATTACATAAACAATGTGAAGAAAAAATGTAAATATAATATAAAAAGTCAATAAGTCAAATATGAAAAAAACAAAAGACAGGATTAACTATAAATGAAAATAAATGAACTATAAATGAAAAAAAAGGTTAATAAGATATGGAGAAACAAAGAACGAGAAAGGGAATACAAAGTAAACACCAAAAAAAAAAAAAAAAAAAAAAAAAAAAAAAAAAAAAAAAAAAAAAAAGTAAAATGGGTGAGGAATAAAAAGATATAAATAGAAAATAGAACCCAGGAAATAAAAGAGAATATATCAAGCATCTATCTATCATAGCAACTATCCTACAACATTAATTGTTTGACATATTGTAATATTACAAATTAAATAAAAATAATATTAAATACATTTAGATAGAGAATTTAAAAAAGAATTATCTTTTTGAAAATTTGACGAAGGTTCCCTTCAACTATAAATATATTGGACTCTCTAAGTAAGAAATTTAATGCGGAATATTTTTCGTTATATAACATTTGTCACTAGAACCTATTTAACTATATTCGTTTAAATTAAAAAAGTCACGTTTGAATCCGCTATTTTTCTCAACTTTTGAAAAATCATTGATTTCTAATTTAATGCAATTAGAAATTTAGGTAATTTGTCCTTTTTAAGCCTACATTATGATAATTATAAATTGATCAAAATAAGGAAAAGGTTGAGGAGGATTTTGGAATGTGATCGACAGTTGATTTGGATGTGGTACAAACTTTTTATCTGTTTCATAAGTCCAACAGACGAACCTACTCTATACAATGGGTTGACAAATTCATGATTTATTGTTTTTACCAACCAGAAGAAAACTTTCATTATTTTTGTGACAAGATACACCCAGGTAGTATTTTACTGCATCGTGAAAAATTATTTTTTTAATAATTTTCTCCTCAAATTATATCTATGTATTCAAACAAATAAACATGAAACCGTTTTGATCAGTTACACATCCTCTCCGATTATTTTTTTTTATAATCAAGTGAACACAAAAATAAATAAAATGCAGGAAATCTCTTGGTTATCATGTGTTAACATTTTAGTTGCACAGATAAATCTATTCTGTAATACTTCATTTTGGTCGCTTAAAATGAGTAAAGATTAGGATGAATTCAAAATTACGTTTAAGAAATATTATTTCCTAACTGTCCATAAATATAAGTACGCTTTATTTATCTTAAATTCAAAACTACTAAATTACTTAATCTGGTGTAGGTTGAGAGTCTTGGATTCTCACCCTCACATAGGCATAAGTTTACTGCAACAACCCAGTTTTGTGTAATTAACAGTTAATTTGTCTTCGGATTGCCTTATAAATAAAGGGTGATCCAGAATAGGCTGTCGGGGTGAGCACAAATGGAATTATTAATGTTAGCCTTGTGGTGTGATTAGTGAGCTGCCTATGGAGGTAGAGCCTGCCACTTAGCTCCAACTCCCTCGGCCTCATCACATCCCTTGCTGGGTCGGGATTGAATTGTTGCACCTCCGTTCCACCTTGAAACAACCCGTATGATGTTTCAGTAATCAAAAACTATACGCTTATTGCTTAACAATGTATTTCAGTTCGAAATTTTAGGTTAACTTAGATATGATCAAATGACTTATTTGAATTAATGGTAATGAAGATTATAAATCCATGTACTAATAAAAAAGTTCTATATTTTTCCAGGGACCGTTAAGAATAAAAAAGTGATGTACAACCATGGGCCTTCAGAGGCTTAAAATCAAATATTTTTAGAACAAAATAACAGATGATAATAATAAAATAAATACAAAGAAAATATAAAAAATAAAAAAAAGAATGGAATTAATGATATTCCACTAATCCCTGCTAAACAGATCCGCTACCTAGGACTTTTCTTGTAAAAACGTCTTACTTGGAATCCACATACAAGACTAAAACGACAAGAAACTGCTCATCGTTATAGACTACTTCAATATTTACTAGACAAACGTTCAAACCTTCCAATTAATTACAAAAGACTCATGTAGGTACATAATAGTAATTAGACTGAATTGGACATATAGAATTGAGCTTTGGGGGTCTACTAAACCATCTAATTCATCTCTTATCCAATTCTTACAATATAAAATCCTTAGAAAAATCCTCAATATTCCTTACTTCGTCACAAACAAACTTATTCACCAATTCCTATACCCTGACGAAAATTGTTTAATAGTTTTTATACTAGATTATCTTTAGGTGGGAGGTTTTCTTCTAAAAATAGTTAAACCACATTGATAACGGCGATAAAAAAAAATAAGGCGTCTTGCTAATCCAGGTAGATCTTTATCGACCTGCACTTAAAAAATTTTCAATATTTGACGTGACTGGATTTGGAATTCCAGGTCTCATAAACAAACAAATATGTGATGAAATTAATACATTATAATTAAAAGGTAAATAACTTGAGAATAATTACCTATTAGTTACACTTCAATAAATGTTCTGAATATTAAAGACCCTGAGGTTATTTTCTTTTCAGACGACTCGGAGGGTTAGCAGGAATCGAATGGGAACCAAGTTTGGAGAGTAGAAAATTTTAGTGAGTTAGGAGCTTATCATAAAAAGATAGATATATGATTCGTTCTTATTCAGTGAAACATATGAGATATCTAGATCAGTACTAAAAAATTTATTTGGAAAATAAGAAGGAGTATTGAGGATTTGACGACGATGCTTGGATTGTGACTATTGTATATGAAAAGAATTAGAAGGTCAATTAATAATTAATATTTATTTTTTCCTTAAATAAATTAATGAAAAAAGTAATTCTCATTATTCTAAGCTTTCTGCAAATTCATTTTTTCGTTGTTTGTGGAGATGAATGAGCTTTAGAAGAAACTGTAAATATTCTATATAATTGACCATATGGAGAATTGATTTTTAATAATTGCTGAAGAATGTCTCCCACGTCCGGATATATATTTTTTGTTACATTACTAGAGTAACTCACTTTTCTTGCGAGTTCGTTACCCCCAGGTGAATCTACCCCCCGCACACTCTTTCCTCAATTGTATCATAAAGACGCTCTGTAAATCACAATATTTTTGACAGCCATTTCAATTTAGCGAAAATTGCCTTTCTTCCTTGCAACTGTTTAAATATGTCAAACTTTAAAAGTAAAGTTTTATTATTTTTTTTATTGACATCAATTTTAACTTAGTTACCTATTAAAAATCAGAGTATCATTAATAAACTTTATTAATAATCTTATTAATAAGGATGATGGCCATTTTTTTAAAAATATAGTGAATATCTTTGTTCTATAAAAATGTGTTTTCCCTCGAATATCAGAAAGTAAATAGGAAAAATCACGTAGTTGATACTGACAGGAGGGAGTGGTGACTCCTTTGGGGATTTACAATTCCAATGTAAGATCAGAAAGTTTAGTGTGATGTTTCGGCTTATCCGTGCCAATGTTTGGATAGGACTTCGGAAAAACACTGAGTCTGTGCCCTCCTTACCTTTCTTCTACGTTTGTATTCGCATTATATTTTATGTTAAATTTCTTCTTAAAGCTTTTCCTATAACGCTTCCCTTCAGAAATCTTACATAATAATCAAATCAAATGATTTTTGAAGTAAGAAATAAATGGAGAGTGATTGGTAGTTTTGACCTAAATCACAAATTATAAAGAACTAGAAAACAACTAGAGAAGTATTAGACAATTTTCATTATCTAAATAAAAATCAAAACAAATTACCTACATAATGATTAAAATTTAATCACTTAATTTTAATTATAAAAATCATTTCCTACTGTTTTCTCCACATTATCGAAATAGCAAAAGGCACTTTAGGTCTACCTCCAAAGAAATAATACCTCGACACATGCATAAAACAAAAAAAACTGTTGGATCGTTTAAAAACTGCTTTCGAGACTTTGGTTATATTTTTATACACTGTTCAGGTGAAGAATGTCACAGTTAAGCTGCTTTGCAAAGCACTGTCAAAAAAATACTGGAAATACAAGAATACAGTTAATAAAAATAATTCATCTATTATAGCTGAACGTATCATTTGGTCATATTTTGATCTAACCGGATAAGAAAAACATTTAGATAACTAATACCTAGTCTGATTATTTTTATTCAAGTAAATAAATCATATTAGAATCTAGGCATGGATACAATAAAAGTAGATCTCGAAAACTAGCGCTTTAAAGATTATTGATTGAAAACTTAAATTATTAATTTATTTCAATTATATTTTGATAATAGAACCTTAATGGAAAACTTATAGTTCACCATTGAATTCAGTGTTATGTTATGCTCTATTTTCAAATATTGTTGATGTATAATATCAGCAACACGCACAACATAGACAACAAACATTTCGGTCCAGTTCTAAGCTTAAGGTAATGGGGCTGGGACTAGTGTGTGCTTTTGGACGGACGTAGTCTGTTTACTGGGCAACACCCTTCCGACACCTGCCGCTCACTAATTCCAGTTATGGAACCTGTCGATAAATCAATTTGGATGTCTATCACATCTTGGATTTATTCTGCACCCTCTTCGACGGGATTAGTCTGTCCTTCCTTTTTTGTAGCCTCTGAGTGGCAGGGCCTTTCAGCCCATCTTGATTCATTTGAAAGCAACCAATCTTAAAGCTTAAGCTGATTAATCCATTTTTATAAAAGATTAAATCAATGATATCTCACATCTTCTTTTCTCCAACTTTTTTTGTTTATTGAAGTGTTTAATAATACTCTCTGATGAAATAGGACAATGTAATATTATCAAGGGATAGGTTAAACCAGACAGTTATTGAAACCCTACCTTCAAAAATAGAAAAAAAATATTTAGGTTAAAAAATAAATCATAAAATTCCTTTAAATCCTACAGCTCAACTGTTTAAAAGTACTTTCAATTCTGTCCTCATTTTATTTTTATTTATTTATTTTTTTTTTATTTATTGAAATTTACAACTGTATATACAATATAAAATATAATACATCAAATAAATGTAATGACATAGATAAAAATGACAGGTCAATTGTTATAAAAGCACCTACCTATTGGTAGCACTTATAAAAGTCCTTTATTATGAAGTTTTATATTAGAAGGTCCCGAGGCCATCTTCTTTTCAGAGGTTATCTGGAATGGAATGAGAAGAAAGTTGTGATACTATTTGAATGGTTGTGGAGTTTGCTATGAAATGATAGATATCTGGTTAGAGCTAAGTCAGAAACGTAAGGTATATTAAGGCCTTTGTGGATAAGTTTGTTTGTGACGAAGTAAGGAGCATTTAGGATTTTTCCAAGGATATTGGATTGTAAGAATTGGATACGGGATGAATTGGATGGTTTAGTGGAGTCCCAAAGCTTAACTCCGTATGTCCAAATTGGTCTAATTATTGTTATATAAATGAATCTTTTGTAATTAATTGAAAGTTTGGAACGTTTGTCAAGTAAATATTGAAGTAGTCGAAAAGGACTGGCAGCTTCTTGTCGTTTTAGTCTTGTATGTGGATTCCAAGTAAGACGTTTGTCCAAGTGGAGTCCTAGGTAGCGGATCTGTCCAATGGAGATTAGTGGAATATCATTAATTCCATTGGTTTTTTTTTATTTTTTATATTTTCTTTGTATTTATTTTATTATTATCATCTGTTATTTTGTTCTAAAAATATTTCATTTTAAGCCTCTGAAGGCACATGGCTGTACATTACTTTTTTGTTCTTAACGGTCCCAGGAAAAATAGAGAACTTTTTTATTAGTACATGAATTTATAATCTTCATAATCTTTGTTGATAAGTTTGTTTATGACGAAGTAAGGTGCATTTAGGATTTTTCTAAGGATTTTATATTATATAAGGATTGGATACGAGATGAATTGGATGGTTTAGTAGAGCCCCAAAGCCCAATTCCATATTTCTGAATTGGGCTAATTGCTGTTATGTAAATAAGTTTTTTGTTATTAATTGAAATGTAGGAAGTCCGCATTTTTAAAAATTTTATATCCATAGGATGTCAACAACTGATTTTAACTTATTTTTTGTCACTATCATGTAAAATACAATACCAGGAATAAAGTTTGGTGTAAACTTTCTTGCTTATCTTTAAAGTATAGTAATTAAGGAAAAATGAATGTAAATTTCAACTTTATTGAATTATTTTTTCTTTAAATATTTTTAGAATATTTCCTTAAGGGTGTCAATAACTATCTGGTTTACCTATACCTAATTATCTTGTATCTGTTCTAAATAGCTCATTTAATAATTTGACAAATTTCCACGTTGAATATTTTCCCATATTTAGCCGAATGCTTATTATTATTTTTGAGCTGGTTGTAATTTTTTTTTTTCTAATTATTTAGCTGTTGTATTAGTACAAAGAAAAGAAATGTTTTCTGAATATATTATTCCCGATTATTTAATAGCTATTATAAGTTAAATCGGTTTTAATGTATTCAAAGCAATTTTGTCAGAAATTTTATATTAATACTTAAATAACCTTGAATCCATGGCTTTTTTACAGCTCTCTTATATATATTTATAGCTGAGATGAATAATATGATAAATATGTTATAATAATAAAATGATAATATTTTATTACTATTACCGCCTATCATATTTTCATATTCAAAATAACCCTTCTTAACAGTTCTTTGAATATTTTTTTTTATAATGTATCGTCCATAAAATGCAAAGTATCGAATGCGAAAATAGAAGGTCATCTTTATCCATTCGCTACACTGATTTGGAATAATTAAATAGTTTGTATAATCGAACCTTTGATAGGGTAATTCCTCCCCTTTATCGATTGAATTCATATTTGAGAATTCGCAAAAACGTACATCAGAACTTTAGAAATTGATAAAGCAATACAAAAAATGTGTTTTTCGATACTTTGCTTTAATACATTTTTGTTATGACTCTCTTTTTATTTTTTTAAATTATTAGTTGTAACAGTTAACGACCTAATCGAACTATAAAGGATGTTTTTATTTGTTTCTTTTTCCTGGGGCGTTTTTAAGAAAAAATGTTAATAGTGTTTTTTCATAAAAAATACAAAAGATTTTCAGCACTCCAAACTTTATTTTTAATTTATTTTCTTTTATGTAAAAAGAAAAATAATTTTACCATTTGGATCGTAACTATCTAATACAATTTAAAAATATGATCAAAAATATGTGAAAAGTTATAACAATTTTTTTTTTTTTTTTCAATTTTACCTCTTCTTGTTATAAATATTACAATCTGTCTCATTGAAGGGCAATAAGTAATAGAGATTACAATGTATTGATTCATAGAATATACACAAAATACATCCGCACACAAATAATAATAATAAAACATGAAAATATCACAATCACAATTATCAAAAATAAAATTAAATGATAAACAAAATTAAGAAACAAAAATTAACATACAGTTATACAATTTATATATAATTCAGGCAGTTTTGGTAACTCCGAATCGAGCATGTTTCCCTATTTACTGGAAGAAAAGGCGAGACGCGAAGAGATCCCAACGTTTCTCTCTCAGCCACATTACTAGTATTAATACTCAGTGGAGGCTACGTAAGAGTGGAATAGCCACAAATGAAGATAAACAGCAATTAATTTATTGAAATATCTTATGTCAGAAATAAACTGAATAATTTAGTAATAACAGACTATTTCGTGATGGAATAACTTTAGTGGGTTTCCGAAAAAATGGATTAAAGTACTTAAAAAAATTATCAATAATAAGTCAAATGGTTATTTAAAACCATTTAAACTAGTCAAACTCCTGATTTTATAAAATAATTTAAATGCCAGAAGTAAATCAAATAATTCAAAATATGTAGTTGAAGCCTAAATGCAATAGTAGTCCGATATAGACAAATATACAAGATTTAGAAAAAAACAAAATATTTATATTTGTAGTGTATATGTGTATATTTTGTTTCATATTAATAATAATAACTATAATAAAATAGTTTTCGTCGGACAAATACGATTTATAAGTTCAGACTTCTTGATGTCAGGTCCCAAAAGCTTTAATATTTCAGGAAGGGAAGACAAATCGGAGTCGGTTGAAGAGGTCGCTCGAGAGGGCTTCCTTAAAGAGGACAATGCTTGGCACTCGACCAAACACCGTCGAAGGCCTTCTCTCCTTCCATCTTCACTGGGACCCTCTTCTCACTGATAAAAGGAATTTCAAGTGGATTTTGATTTATGCCTTCTGTAAAGAGAAGTTGATGTGATAAGTGAATTCCGCTTTTCATTAGAAAGTTTTCTTGAATGATTTTTTTTAAAAAACATTAAGGCCCCTTTTATTTTTCACTTATCGATACAGAGAAAAATAGATAAATAAATAATAGCCTTGGTGTTTGAAATATGGTGTTGTCCGGAAAAATAATCCAGGTTTACGATTTCAAGAAAAAAAAAATGCCAAATAGCCTCTATGTATATATAAATTATATAGCCTCTATATGATTTCTTCCAATAAGTTAATATCTTTTCTATATTGGAATATCGGAAAAAAATATCGATGTTTAAATATATCACTTATTTATAATCATCCCTACCCATCACACTTCAAATCTATACTATTATATAAAAGGACTAAACGCGAAAACTACTGAACTAATCTGAACCAAATTTTAACCACATTATCTCCATGGCTCGAGAAATATTTAACGATAGTAAACTTTAAAGATTTTCAATTATATTACCATAAAAAAACGATGTGATGCGCTGTGAAGTTTAGTAATCGACCGATAGGTGGCGAGCAGCATTCGAGAGATGTTACAAAGGTACAGTGTTATACAGAGCTAGAAATAAAATATAAAAATTACATATTTTCAATTCAATTGTTATTAAAAAATCTGTAAATATATGGAACGACATGTGGATCTCAGTACAGTTTAGAAATCAACCGATATGTGGCAATGGCAGAGTTTGCAATGGTAGAACTATTAAACCCAACTGTACCAAATTTTAACTATATCTTCATAGTTCTAGGAAGGTTTATAATAATAAATTTTATAATAATAATAATTAAAATGTATAGTCTTGAGAACCAGAAACGAGGACTGCCAAACTATCACATGCTTTTATGGTTAGAAATTAATATTCAACCAGATGGATGGATAAAATTATTTCTGACAAAGTGGATGTCTAATTATGCTTTTACGTACTCTTTAAAGACTTAATCAATGGAATTGTACCCAGGTTAAAATTACGGCCATGCATGAAAATATCATTGAAGAAATAATGCTAAATTCCATACTTCAATTCAAGATTTTTATCGATAAATTATTGAAATTCAATTATTAGTTAAAATAATCTAACAATAAGTTCTTTATTGTTGAGAGTGGGCGAAGCCGTGACGGGGTATGCTATTATTCATTTTTTTTATCTTTTATCCTACGGAGAAAAATAATAAAGTAAACATTGATTATAAATGTTAAGTCATACTATATTTAACTATATATTATATAATGTTAATTCCCTTTTCTGTTATCCTTCTCTTTATCTCAATGACATTTCTATTCAGTTTACACACTCTAACAAAAACCTCGGAGTAGTATTCGATCAACATCTGTTTTAGAATAAACATATTTCCTAAATTAAATAAAAAAATCATCTCCATTCTTAAACAGCTCCTAAGATTCCGTGAATCTTTCCTTTGCAATACCCGTCAACTGTAGGTTTCCTCCCTCATTCTTCCTCACCTCGATTATGGATGCTTAGATACGGATGACTGTCTGGTGAGCTCGAAATCAAGCTGAAAATTCCTTCCATTCCTTTATAAAATTCATTTTTATCCCCAGTCACTCTCACATCACTTACTGCTATTCTTAGTTAAGGTAGCTTTATCTAAGTTTTAGACGACAATACTTATTTGGTACCTTTCTATATCAATCTTTGAAGTTCAAAAAAAAAACATTTACGACATCCTCGCCCTTCGTTCTTCCTTTCATCTTTCGAACACCAGATCTCAGCCTATTGATTTGTATATCCCTTCTCATCGAACTGATTCTTTTGAAAAATCCTCTGTTAATCGTGCAGCCTTATCTTAGAATTCCTTAGTCATTTTAATTCGCAATGCTCCTTCTCTCACTTCCTTTAAACATAATTTAGTTATCCTCCTCAATAACCAATCTTCCGAAATTGTGTAATAATTCATAAGTGTGGGAATGTTTCTTTTAATTTATATATTTTGTTTTTATATATAAACCTGAGGATTAGTTTTAAGTTATGAATTTCTATGTTATATATTTATAAGTATGTAATTTGTAACCTGCATTAGATGCTGTCTGATATGTACGTAACCGGACAATAATACCTTTCTATTGTACTGTTATGTTACTCTTAGGGGGCAAGGTATCCCAGAACATAGATTATTTTTCATTCATTCATTATTAAAAAAACATTTTATGCCTAATAAAAATGTATGTTTACTTAATCCATTTTCTAATAATGTTTTTCTTTTTTCAGGTATGGAAAAATCTGCTATTCCTGTTTGCCGAATATTTCATACCTGTTCCGTGAGTAGCGAAATAATTCGTATGATCTCCTGCCCGTAACCACTTTCCCTATCTGTTTTTTCTCTCTTAGGTTTCAGAAAAAGAATGACGTGTGACTAATTCTCAAGGAAGTAGCGATTCTTTCCGGGTTGAGAGAAATCTCGGGATAACAGTGTTTTCTAGTCTTAGTTTTAATCTATCACTCTTATAACTGTCTTCGTGACATTTATAATTAAAACTGATTAAGAACCGCGTATCATAGTTATTAGCAGGAATTCAAATATTAATTTATAACACATGGCCTAGCTTGGTTTTATTTATCATTAAGGTTACATTATAGGTTTTCTCGCATTTGTGGTTTCAGAATGTAAGTGGTTCTACAGCCTTTAGACATATATTCATCTAAAAATAAGATTCTTAAACATTCAGACTAATCTTGCAGTACTTATGATAACTGTTTGTACAAACCTGTATCTGCTTATCAATAACAATTTAAAATCTTCAGCACTTACTAGGTCGTTTTTAAAGTCCTTTTGTATGAAAGCAACCCTTGATTCCAGTTCTCATAATAAGTCCTATGAGAATGTTATTTTCCAATGATTTATGCCAATGTTTATTTCGACTGAGACGTGAAATCCTTGTGACTCGTACATACATTTATATTTTTGAAAAAAATATTTACGATGTCAGAAGGAAAAATAAAATGATAAAAAAAGTCTAAACACCGCTATATGCAGCTACCGAAGAAGGAATGTTTTATGCATCAAAATATTAGCGCAATATGGTCTGTTTTAATCGGTTGGAAACAAGTGATACTTTGATTAATTGTTTATAGTTGTTTAACTGTTCAATTCCCTTCATGACAGAGTGTTATTTTGTTATATTTGTTATTATTTATTTATTTATTTATTAAATTTTGCATCTGCCCTGATGAGGCCATCAAAAGTATTGGCGGAAACGTTAACAGAATAAAGATAAGGTTTTTTAATTTCAAATATTTTCGTATTTTTTACTGGTTCCTCCAAACGCCTATTTATATAAAACTTCCAGTCAATGTTCTTATGTTAGGAAAGTGGGATAAAATTATTATATTATAACTAGAGATTGTATACAACTTTTAAAAATCCTATGTGGTTAGTAATTAGAATTAATGACAAAATTGGTAGTTCCTGGTAAAAGTTATTAGTTCAATTTATATATTATTATTATTATTTTTTTTTTTAATTTGTTTATCAACAATTTTTCCTAACGTATTTCAGACTTTTTTGGCTTTGATGGATTCTCAGGGTTTGTTTTGTTTCGTTAGATCAGATTTGAAAGGAGCTTAAGCCTCTCGGAGGAAGGAAAATATCCGAAGAACGGATAAGAAAATAAGAGGTCGCTCAAATCTCTCTCTCTCTTCCTTCTTAGTCTACTAAATCTCCTGAGGGACCTTACAAATCTGATTTCTCCTCTTTAGATACTGTCTTAGGAATGTTTCATGAAGCCTCCTTCTGTCCTAAGAGAAAAACATAAAAAAATCAGTTTTATTCGATAGAAATAGAGATAAGTTTGAGTTAATGCGAAACGGAATTAATTGTCTGTCTTATCTCACTATTGCTGCAATGCTAGATTATACGAGTGTGTTCACATGTCATTTCATCGATTTGTCCTTATTCCTTTCCGAATAAAACCAGTTTAGCAGGCCTAAATAAATCCAATTAAAATATTTATTTAAACTGGTGGATGATTTTTAAAACAGACGTATTTTAATTGTACACGAAACCTATATTTATATTTATTATATATAGGTTACTTATATTTTTATAACTATAATGTGAAGAAACTAGCACTATTTACATCAATTAGTACAAAAATAGATTATTATAAAACTTACTAAAATTTATTTTGGCTGAATCGATACAGAAACACAGAAAGTCTGGATCGAAAAATGTTAGTATTTTCTCACCCACGCTCCATATTTTTTATCGTGATTATTTTAATTAAAGTTGCTTTATTAATAATTAATTACATTCATATTAATATATATTCTTCCATTTTAAATCTTACTGGTATTTTATTTATCCACTTTCTGTATTGTTTCATTGTCACTTGGCAATTATTTTCCACAAAACATTATTTTTAACGCTTTTTTTCATTAATCTAAGGGTGGCCAAGATATTTTCTATTTTTCTATCTAGAAATCCCCTTTTTTAAATTTTATAGGTAAAATTTTGTGATAATTAGTTGTAAATATTTTGTTGAAGCAACTGTTTTAATAAGTTTTAACTAATTCTTTTTTTCTCAAAAAACTATATTTAGAATCTTTGTCGTAGATTGGGTTCATCAATGCGATAAGAAACGAAGGATATGATAAATAATCAATATTGTTTTTAGGAATAGTCCAAATTCGAATAGATTAATGAAGTAAAACGTGGGACAATTACAAATAATTGTTCTATTCCGTTGTCAATATCGGCTGCAATATTTTTTTGGATAAAATTCAATTTACCAGATACCAGTAAAGATTTTACAGAAAAAATGATTTTTGACGAAGTAGGAAAAAAGTTTATCAGGTTTTTGATGTCTTTTCTTTTTAAGAAAAATTAGTCAAATCGCTTTCATTGAAAATATTTAGCTTTACTGATTCAATTTAATCCGTAAAACATACGCAGCTTATATTAGTTAATACGTATTTTTTATTGTTAAGTAATCGTCCGGATGAAAATTACATTTGTCGAAATTTCTAGCACTTATAATAAAATATTGTCTAACGTATAGTATAGTTTTATAAAATTGTATATTATTTTTAAAACCTAACTGCTTCCAGTATTATTTCTTAAAGAAGTGAAAATGATAAAAAAGTATTAAAAAAAATATTAATGTTAAAAAAATTAAATCAAATTAAATTCCGTCAAATAAATGAATTAATTGAAGCAAACGGGGCTATCTTATCACATTTACTGAAAATTATATCTTCACACAAACACAACCATTTCTGAGTTTAACATGGGACTGATAAAAGCCTCGAGTACAAAGTTTTGACTTTGTGGGGCAGATTTGCTATGACATCCTGTGTGATATAATTACTATAATGAGTTACATAAATACTTAGTATTATTACAATATAATGTTATTATGATGAATTTTACTAAAAATCGCATTCCTCCCACTTATTAATGCAGTAGGTATTTATTCTTAAAATCATTTCAGAGTTTTAATTAAACTGCAGACAAATAAATGTTGTACTTAGGTTTTTTTCTCTTACGAGTAATATAAATAATTAGGTATAGAGTTCTATGGCGGCGGTATTTTTGAATAGAACCACCGCGAAGAGGGCTGTAAGGGATACTCGACATTCCTCCGCGTCCTGGAATTAGGACGTGAGTGCACATCTGTCTTCCTGCTTCGCTGCTCATTGCTTCAGTTTGTACTCCCCTGGAGAAATATTTCCGAATAATTTACTATACCGATTCATTTGCATTTGCGGCCATTAAGAAAGGATGGGTACCGATTCTCTCCTGCTTTATTCTCATCAGCAAGCATCGTGTGGTTCAATATATTTTATTATTAAAACGATCAACCATATACATGATACTTGGTAAAAAGGCTATTTTTGATTATTGAACACTAAAAGAATAGTGCGTTTTCTTTAACTAAAAAAACCTTGCCCCTATATAAACTTAACAAATGTTAAAAATCGCTTTTTTTTATTACGTTCCTTTATCGATGTAGTCTACTAGACATTATAATAAAATTTCGAATCTGATCGGCAATTTGAAGACCGAAATCAGTAACGTAATTTTAACAATTTTTAGCAGTTTACAAAAGGGGAGGACTTGTAGAATACAATGACAAGCAAAAATGTGAACCATCGGAATAAATTTGGATCTTTTCTTTCTTAATAGAGTCAGTTTACGTTAGGATATTCTTATATATTATCTTTCCTGCTCAGTGGGAGTAGATAAGAATTTTAAACTAATTATACAAACGAATAACCATAACCCTATTTCTATTATTGCTTTATCTGAATATCTTAGGATGTAGAACGGTTTATAAGCTGTTGGGGATTACTCTTAGAGTTAATGAAAAATCATCTTTTAGGCTCAAATATTGATCGAGTGTTTAACTCTATTTTTAATTCATATTACAACAATAATAGTAATCTAGAACCACCTGAATAATGGAGAAGAAGATGATTAGGGATTCAGTCAAAGAGGAACACCACGTCTAAGAAGAAATCGTTAATACGTGCCAACGTTTCGACCTGCCTTGCAGGTCTTCTTCAGGGCCACCGAACCGCACTTGTGAGGAAACAAATAATGACTCATCGTCAGGACTCACGATGACAAGAGTCATCGTTCGTCTCCTCACTAGTGTGGTTCGGTGGCCCTGAAGAAGACTTGCAAGGCAGGTCGAAGAGTTGGCACGTATTAAAGATTTCTTCTTAGACGTAGTGTTCCTCTTTGAATGAATCCCTGATCATCTTCTTCTCCATTCATCATATCAGTCAACTATACTTTTATCATCACCTGAATAATGTATGCTTTTTTCTATATTTCCCAATAGATTGAGAATTGTAGTCCAATCTCACATGGCTTGTAAAAGCTTACGTAATTTAGTCAACGGTATATTTCCTGACAAACTCTGATGATTAGGTGCTCATTCATTATTTATTTTACTGCACAATGTCCCTCACTCAAAAGCATTGTTGTATGTCACATCAACCAGCTGTAACAGAGCTGGGCAAAATATAGCATAATTGATTATTTTACAACTAATTTCCCGGAAACATTTATCAAATTTAATCATGATTAAATCATTCAGTTCATTTATTTTATTATTGATTTAGTCTATTATAAATTCAACTGAATGATTTAATTGATTCTAGTAAATTAGATATCAAATGTTTAAATTTTGCCCAACTGTTACATGTAATAATAGCGAAATGGTTCTCCTTAAAATTTATTAATTTAATTAAAACGTCTAGCAGATTTTTTGCATTTATTTTGTAACGAATATAGTCAAGAGAGCACAACTGTTGACCTTGTAACAGTACATATACTCTTATCTAATTTTAAATTTTTTTTTTTGTATTTTTATAAAAATTATTTTTAGAAGTCTGTTGATTGTTATTGTGGCTTTAAAGTCAAATATTAGTAAGACAGAAAATCTTCTTTTTTAGTGTTACTACTACTGTATACGTTATTACAGTACAAAAATACAGTTACTATTGATATGTACATACTACTATGCTTATGATGATTTTTAGTAGCATTTCAATATATAATAAGTTTTTAATGTTCTCTTTTTAGTTTTGAGTCTATATTAAGCTTTAATGTCGAATCAAGTTTTTTGAAAATACAGAGTTATGGTGTATTTTATATTTTTATTGAAATGTTATTCTCTAAAAAATAGAAGTAGGCTTCCATCAATTATGGAAAAACCAGGAAGGAAAATATCATATCCATAACTGGTATGGTATTAAATTGACGTGTTCCTGATTCTATAAGTAAAATCAAGCTTTCATTTTCCATGAAGTTGAATCACTGAATAAAATATATATAATGTTTTAGTTGAAGAAAAGAATTATAGATCTCATTTATTGAAAGCTTATACGAACTCGCGTTACAGTCCAATAGATTCTCAAGAAAGTAAAAGCTGATTTACGGGGGGCGGAGGAGGGGAGAGGACGATGTATTTACGTACACAAGGGCTTGTTAGGCACAAAAGCTACAAGCAAACAAAACAATTTAGGGACAAAGCCGCCACTTAGGGTCCGCAATCTCGTATTTGAACAAACGGCATGGACGTTCTGTTTAGTGATGTAGAAACCTGACCCTATCATGTACGTCCAGCGAGTTAGCCGGCAGATACAGAAGTCTATGTTATTGGAGATGGTGGGGGGTTGAAAGAGGGGAAGTATGAAACAAAGGGGCCGTAATAGGGATGCTATTATTGGGCCCTGGGAGAACAAACAGCTCTGTATGAGTCAGCCTTCGTGAGCGGCGGTCCTATCGCCCGCTGCATCTCCCCGCCGAGCCGCCCCGTCGCCGCACGGGCCTTTTCATCGATTTCTTGGGTTTTTTTTCCATTGTCAGGTGTATCTTAAAAATCAAGGGAATTTTATATAATATTCCGATCCTGTTTTTAGATTTTTTTTATTATTATTTTTTTTTAATGATTTCAATGTGAAAAGAAAAATAATTTGTAATTCATTTTGAATTTAAACTAATTTCCCACGTATTTTTAAAATTATTTTTAAATATAAAGTAGGTATTAATTAATTAATAATTAATTAGTAGTAATCTAATGGTATAATTGAAACTTGGGTCATTATCAAAAGAATTACGGCTTTCGTAAAAAAAAAAAAAAAAAAAAAAATGTCACACGTACTTAACTTAGTGAAAGGTGGTCACTTTATCTTACCTTTGATTTTTTACTACTCTACAGAATATTTTGTAATTTTTATAGGAAATCACTTCTCCAGAGCATATTTCTGATGTAGAAAAATGGAAAAATGTTTTGAAAGCTACTAAAAATGTTAGTAGTATTACTGTCACCAGCTCAATATGGCAACAAAAATAAGTATTCATTTTTACAAAAAAATATATTTTATTTTTGTTGTTGATATATATTAAAAGTGTACATTCTAATGAACAATATCCGCGTATTTGTTTACATAAAAATAGACTATACAGTCAGCCAAAAAAAAAAAAAAATAAAAAAATAAATATATATATATAAGGCTGTCTTCATGGTCTTACTAAAATGTTGGTCTGAAGTGTTACTGTTCTTTCTGACCTTGAGATCCAAGAAATTGGCTCCATAGGGGTGAGGGAAGTTCCTCCAAAAGTATTACGTCATATTCTGATTGTTATACCAGTTACTTCCGGTTCCTTGAAGAAAGAGATTAATTAGATTCGAAAACAATGGTAAGTATGTTTATTCAATGTCAGAAGTGTTACCGCTTTAAAATGTCTTTGACCCTATTTTTATTACATCTACAAAAAACAATTATATTCTCAAAGAGCCTACTTTGGTTTGTTGAGTTTTTATTGGTTAAATAGTATCTAAAAGTTCATAAGAATTGAAAAATGAGGTGACCTTTAGCAGTGTTAACTCAAAGATTTGTATGTTAAATACATAAACTTTTACCTTATGAGTGAAATAAGAGCACATTTTAGAAAATGGAAACTAAATTATTGAAAAGTTGGTAACACTCCCTGACTAGAAGTTATATTTTACCGACCTCAGAAATCATTCCCTCACTTAAATAACGATTAGGATGTAATATAGTGGTAAATCAAAAGCATTGACATGAAATTGGAAGTTTAGGATTGAAAAAAAAAAAGAGCCCGAAAGGTTTATTTCCAAAACATATTACAAAAAAAAAAAAAATATATATATATGGATAAATAATATAGAAGGAAATCGGAAAAATAACTATTTATAACTTATTTTTGTTTTATTAGTCTACAATACAAAAAAAAAAAAAAAAAAAAAAAATATATATATATATATATATATATATATATATATATATATATATATATATATATATATATATATATATATATATATATATATATATATATATATATATGCTAGAGGACTTCAACTAAACATATTAGATCAATATTTCACTTTTCAATGAGCCACAGCCAAACACATCGTAGCTTACTAAATGTTTATGTTACTTGGTTGTATCCTTTATGACATTAATTAAATAAAAACTCTTTCGCATTCTCTAATTCATAAATCAGGTTTCAATTTCCACTTCAATAAGGGAATACATTAATTGTTTGATTTCTTGTGATTCTCTGTTAATCGTCCTTAATATATAAGAAAATAGCTTACTCTGTTGTATGAAATAATAATTAAGTTATTCAGACACAATATTTTTGTGAAATCTTCTTAATTTTTAATTGTTTTAACATCGCTAATTTCTATTTTATTTTTTTAAACTTAAAAGACTAAACAGAAAGGGCCGGTAAGGCCCTTTGAATAAAGGGATAACGCCTATTGAGACGAATTAAGGAAACAGTTAAAGGGAAGGAAGTAACAGGAGAAAGCCCTTATCAGAAGGCTTCGGGGAAGATGTATTGTCTCAGCTGTCGGGGGAGGGGATGGAGGGAGAGGTTTCTAGATCCTACGGCTTGTTTGGAAATTTAACTATAAATATATTTTAAAGTTTTATTCATTATTTCGGATACTTTAATGTAGTCATCGAAATAATAATTAGACAATTTTAGGGGAAAAATACCTGATACATGCTATTTTCATAAAAGCGGTTATCTAAATCACTGTTCCATAACGTTTCTCTGTTGGTATTGCAAAGGAAAAAAGAGTAATGATCAGTAAATTACTGAGGATCAATAGGATTTACCAATCGCAATATGTCGGCTTAAATTTCAGCCTATCTAAATAATGTTGTTAGAAAATACACATTAGTGTGTTCTAGCTTTAAGGATTCACAATTAGTTTAATAAATAACTATTTTATTAGCAAAATGCATTCATATTTCATATTCGGCCTCCATGAGACCATTGTAACACCTTTTTTAAAATTAGAATTACAATTTATTCAATTGGTTTCTTTGGTGCTATCGAAATGTACTTTAACAGGCGACCACTCCAATAATCTTTAATAATTTTTGATTGGTGGTTTTTTGAATAAAATAGATATGAGACGGCCTGTATATTATCTATTTATTAAATTTATCTAGTAAATGAGATGATAATGTTCGTAATTACATATCGATTGCTTATAAAACCACTACCCATTGGTTGCACTTTAATAAGTTCTATATTAAAAGATCCTGAGGCCATCTTCATTTTAGACACCTCGGAGGTTTATCTGGAATTGAGTGAAATGCGAGTTGAGATAGAAGAAGGTTTGATTGGTTACAGAATTTACTATGAAATGATAGACATCTGGTTTAAGCTAAGTCACAAACTTTGTGGGTATGTTTGTTTGTGACAAAGTCCTCGGTAAATTAAACAGATCCGTTAACGGGAAACCAAAAAAAAAATTTCTTTCTTTCTTTTTTTATTTATTTTGCTTTACTTAGGTATTTATGGATATTTACAACTGCATAAATAATGTAAATTAGAGATAAATCCATTTTGGAGGCTAGAAGATTCGAGAGGATATGGATTATGGAGCTTAACATGGTACTGGCTTGGGCCAATTCTGCAACATTTAGGGGATATGAATCATTATGGATAGTTTTTTTTTTGTTACATAATAGGGATAATTCAGGACTTTACATAGGATTTTAGATTGTAAGTATTGAATATGAGAAGAATTGGAAAGTTTATTGGAGTCCCAAAGCCTAATTCAGTAAGTCCAAACTCTCATGTAAATGAGTATTTTGTAATTAATCGGGAACTTCGGAAGTTTGTACACTAAATGTTAAAGTGGTCTATAAGAGCGAAAGCTTTTTTGTAGCTCTAATCTTGTATGTGGATTCCAAGAAAGAAATCTGTCCAGATAAAGATCGTGGTAACAGACTTGTTTAATATGAATTATTTGAATATTATTAAAGGGCAAGATAGGAAGATGTAGCTTTACGACGAAAGGTCAAGGTTGGTTGGTAAGATTTCTTTTATTTGATTTTAATTCATTCAAAACGAATGTTCCAATAGCTTAGCTTGAGGTTTAATTGGCCAGTTTATGCAAATGTCAGCCGATTTTCCATAATCTTTTTCATATTTCCCTGTGGGTTAGATCCTAAATAGAGTGAATAAACGCATTTTGTTATTGCATTTTTGTAGTAGTTAAACAGATGATGTATTGTCCTTTCTAGAAATTAAAAAAATATTATATTTTTTTTTATTACAAAGACACTTTACCTTTCCGTTTAATCCATTGAGTTTTCGTCCTTTTGAACATTTTCCAACACATTCGTCGGGAAGTTGAAGATGGTCTCTCTACCATATCTACCCCTTTCCATCGAAAGTTGTTTTTTGATAAAGAAAAGGTTACGAGATATTATAAATCGATACCAATGTATATAAGAGACCTTTAAAAAATGGATTTTAGGAATTACAAAGACCTTGGTATTAGTAGACAATCTGTAATTAATCATACAAAATAGGTTTATAGGAACTGGTGGGTTAAGGCGATAAAGCGAATTTGTAAACTTTTTTTTTGTTTAACAGAATAACCATACCAAAATAAAACAATATATTTTTTTTTTAAATATATATTTTAAATATATGTATTTATATGCAAATTTATGATCTATATAAAGATTTTATTAATCGTTTTATGGATTCCTATTCGACAATAAAGGTCACAAAGTAAACATTACAGTCATTTTGAAATTTATGGTGATTGGTTGTTCCTCTCCTACATGGCGTTATAAAATATCGCTGTGGAGGCTTGCGGTGTATCCAAGAACTCCAGCATAGCTGAGGTTTCCCGGAATGCATTCACCGCCGTAACAAAAGTAGCTCCTATCGGAATTCTTCCACCTTTGTTGGCACACATATTTTTATAAGAATGAAAAAGCTTCTTGATAGCACCCAGTACTATACCACCTTGCTCCAGATGATGATAAATTTCAATTAAACCGAGCCATTTTAGTTAACATTGTTTATCAATATAGCCAAATTGGAATATATTAATTTATTTTAGATATAACCAAATGTCGATATAGTACATAAAAGAAAAATGTTAGAACCAAAAATATAAAATTTAAGTGGCTTGTTGTTTATAATAAAGCTAGGAGAGGAACTAGTCATCGTGCTACCCCAATATATAAAATTAAGTAAATAAATTAAAGAATATCAAAATAAGAAAATAGTATAGTAAGGAATGTAATTTTTCTAATAATGAGTGAGTTTGCTCATAGAGCAACAATACAGGCCATGTAGGCACGTGGACGAGAAGCACTCAACAGTACCTCTTCATGGCATGGATTAAAAAAAAAAGAAAAAAAAGGATTTATTTGAGCAAATCTCACATCCAGCTTCTTTTAAGCCGTCTGAGAGTAAGGCTTTTAAAAAATATATATGTATCTTGCTGAAATCTAAATATAATAAACTCTATAAAAATAGCCACAGTTATTTTAAATCATCGCATTTACCTTGAAGCTAAGCTTCTCCGGTTAGTTCGGCTTAGTTGTATTTTTTTTTTTTTTTTTTTTTTTTTTTTCATGCCTTTATATTCATAATTTAGCATATTTACTTTATTAATAAATTAATGAAAAAATAACTTTTTGTAGTACTCTTAAATAGTTTAGGAATAGATTCATAAGAAAATACCTCTGCGAGTGAGGCAGATTATAACCTTTTGCAGACGAAAATATTATTACTGTTAAAATATTATTTGGTGCTGAAAGCCACTGGAGGAAGATTAACCACGAAGATTACAGATTACCTATTATACCCTTGATAGTAACACTATATGCCTCTGGCGTGTAAAGTAAAACAAATTCATGATGTCTGAAGCTCTCATTGCAATATAAATGCCAGTAAAAGTAATATTTAAATATTTTTTTAACAATTTAATTGAATATAAGTAAATTTTATTATAAATTTAATTTTCTATATAACACCGTATCTTTGTAACCTCTCACCTGAAATGGCGCTCGCTACGTATTGGTTAATTTTTAAACCTTATTATTATAGTATCAAATTTATTGAAAATCCCCAGATTTCATTATTGGTAAACATCTCGGGAACTATAAAGATTGGTTAGTGATTACAAAAGAAAAGTGGCTTGTCCTTTTATATACAGTAGAACGTCGATTATTCGAACTGATTTCAGGGGTGGTTCGGATAATCAAAAATTCGAACAATTGAAATTCATTTTTAAATTTATTATTTTTAAACAGCATCTTCCAACAGTTCGCTTTTCGATTTTACGACTCAAACTGTAAAGATTTAGTATTATTTTTGATTCCCGTTATTTCTGATTAACCAACCTCAAAATCAATGGCTAATGTCTGACCCGATTCACTTTTTTTTAGCCACGTAATGATTTCCATTTTGTTTTTAAATGAAAAGAGCTCTCATTTCCTTTTTGTGGGCATGGATGATGACATCTAATTTTTAAAACCTCACAATGAACGATTTGAAACTTAAGGTGAGATCTATTACAAACTAAATGATTAGGAGAGTATTGAGAGAAACAAATGAAATGGTCTGATTGAGTATAAAGTTCCCAGTAAACGAATTGTAGTTATGCATAGAAGATCATTTTTTGCAGTTTCTGTGATATAAATTGGGCTTCCCTTATAGACATTCGTGGAAAAAAAATCATTTTGTTTTCCATTTAATTTAGTTTTGAAATAATAATAAGTTTAACAGTATAAATAAGTAATTATACGATTAATTTAATTAAAATTACATTCCGAAAAAAAAGGTTCCATTAATTGAACGTTCCGATAACTGACGTTCGACGCTCCACTGCAATTGTATAGATATAAGAACAACAATAGAAGCTTTCCAGAAGTTTTTTTTTTTAATTTAACGTTCATAACCATGACAATAAGAATGAACAGTTCTATTGTATAATGTATTTTCACTGATGAATTATATTTAAACAAAGTTCACTGGAGTCCCTCCATCTCTTTCAATTAACAGCGCCAATGTCCTTCGGTGGTAAGGAAAGGAACTGAACCATCTTGGTTGATCAACGGCACGAAAGGAGAGAGCTAATGAAAGTGGTGGTTGGTTGGCTCTAAGTCACAATTAGTGGAGCAGTTATGGCGGCACAATATTAGCTCTCCCGATCCTCTTTCCCAAACATTGCTCTTGTCGTAGGCGGCTGCTCTCTGGGTTTTTGAGGCCATGTTGTTCCGTAATTATAAATTGATTACTCTTTTGCAAAATATAGCTAGGACATGTTTCATAATAATCATCTAGCTTGAGTATCAGTTCGGAATATTATTTATCAGGAAAAATAAAGAGCTCATCCATGTTTAATACAAAATAAATTACTTGAGGCCTCGAATTCCAAAACGAGCCAAGTTTTTTTGTTTTGTTTTTTCTACTAGATTATCTTAAAGTAGAAGATTTTCTCCCAAATAATAGGTAAATTACCCTGAAAACGGCCATTAAAAAAATAAGGCCTCTTCTTATTCCAAACTATTTCTTTACCATTATCGACGATCTGTGAAAAAATTAAAAAATGGACATAGCTGCTGAATTTTGAATTCCACTCCTAATTTTCTCGTTAAGATTCTAACCAAGAAATCACTAGTTATATTTTAGTGAAAAAGTTTACTTTAAAAACTACTACCTTAAATTATAATATTAAATAGATTTTATTTACGTTTTGTTTATTTTAACTTTAGATTCTTATATTTTATTGATTGATAAATAAGATTTCATATGCTTACTAATTATTGTTATTCAAATCACCATCATAATTAATTTCTCAAATTAACGAATATAATATTATTCAACAATTTAACTAATTTATACATTTCAAATGATTTTTTACGTTTCCAGTGTTCATAACTTTTTTCTGTGATAAGATTTAACTTTTTTTTTTTTTTGTCTTTTCTACCTCAAATATTTTACTAAGCATGTGTATGGTCTTTATGATTTTCAATCAAGAGGCATGAGAAAAATCATACAAATTTGAACCACGAGGATTAGTCCAGTAAACCGACGAAGAACAGCTATTCCCAAATTTTCTTCTGAAATCCGAGTAATTAAGACGTGTCATATGAGCTGGTATTTGCTTGCCATTGTGTCGATCGTGTTACTAGGCTCTCAATCTCTATATATATATATATATATATATATATATATATATATATATATATATATATATATATATATTATTTATTTTTTTTTCTGAAAATAAATATAATAAATATAAGAACACCTAAAATAACAGTAAAAAATTTAAGTATATATATGTTCTACTTGTTGCCGATCTAGTAAATAAAGAATAATATAGTAATAAAACAATATTTTTTAGAACTTTTTTTTTTTTTTATGTTTTGAAAACAAAACGTTTTGTTTCTACAAATAGGTAAAACTATATCGAAGACAATTTGATTCAATTACTCATCTGCATTTAAATTCACAGAGCAGGATTTTTCCAGTGAAGGCAGAGAGTCGTTTAAATCATTGTTGCTAATGAAACCTAATTGTATATATCAGTTTTTTCGTTATATTTTGTATTGAATTAGTATATGAAATGTAAGGATATTGTTAAGGTGTTTATAAAAATCAAAGTTTTCATTTTAATTTGTTGAATTTTAATTGTATAATTCTTAACTTTATAGGAATAAATTAAATAATTATTTTTAATTCGCATAGCCGTTAGATTAATATTTAATTTATAACTAACGTTTAATTCATTAGCCAGTAGTTTAAAGACCATCTCAAAAGAAACAAACGGAATCAAACAGAGCACACGGCCATTTTATTTAAGATAATTGGGTTGTCAGAGGGGATGGACTGAGCCCCTTGAAAGGAGGAGTTTAGGGAGGCATTGAAATATTTATACCGGCCCCGTGAAAGGCAGCTTACCGTCTTATTGAATTATGTAAATATTGATCGTCATTAATCGCTCTCTCAAAGGCCTGCCGGGAATTTCTTTTCAAATATCCCCTGTTTCCCTGTTCTCGGCCAGATTGCACCTTCTATAAATAATGGCACGTTTTGGCATTAGCTGCTTAAAATCAGGGTTTATAAAGCTTCCGCTTAGGTTATCTAGAAGTTTATGTTAACAATTCTCTGATGAAAATTAGCATTAGCAATTAATCCTTCGAAAAATCCTTCAAAGCTCCCAATGAAATAGACATTTAAATGACAGTAATTAGACACATTAAGTCATCTAATTCTTATCGTATCCAATCCTTACAATCCAAAATCCCTAATGCTCCTTACTTTGTCATAAACGAAATTATCCATAAAGGACTTTATGTTCCACATATTGCTGATTTAGCCCAAACTAGATACCTATCTTTTCATAGTAAACTCCATACGAATTCCAATCCACTAGTTTCTCAAATTGCTTCTCATTCTCTACTGACAGCCCTCCGACTAGGGTTGGGTGATAGTAGATAGTTTGCACTATCGATAGGCCGATACTATCGGTTGGGAACTATCGATTGCTATCTATAGTTTTTCGATAGTTGCTTCTTTTTTTTCCTTAAAGCTATTTAATAAAGAATTTCAACTAATTTAATTAAATTCAATTATCTACTTACTATTTAAATTTGCAGGATTATAAATTATAAGATTATATCATAAACTTGAGAGAAAACAACTAATTTATTTGAACATAAAATAAAAATGAACAAATCAAATCTTCAGAAAAGAAAAATAACGAAATAGTTAATTTCATGAGTTAAGTGTGCTCCTTGAGCCACATATTTCCCGAAAGAAAAAATAGCATTTCTGCTTTCCTTTGGCTTAATCTTTTAGAGAACCCTTGAGTTCTAGGAATTCTGAATTCAATTTAAAGAGAATTCGATAAAAGAATGTATTAAGTATTATGTAATATTATTTTTTTATTATTAAAGTTGTAAAGTTCAAAAAAAAAAAAGCTTTACCTTCTGCAATAGTTCTCAAAAAAAGAAAATGGTTTTCTAAAAGAAAATTTCCTGTACAAACATCTATATGGGAGTCATGCAACCAGTTTATATATAGAAGTGCATTGATTTTGCTGAAATCCATTCAGAATTTTTTCTTTTTATTTACCTTTAAACATTATAATCCAAAAGTCTGTATTTTCTTTTGCTATTAACAACTATAGTTAACGTGTGTTTTTGTTTTCTTGAATTCAAAAATACGAGATAGAGGCAAATTTATTTCAAAATCTGTTAGAGTGCATTATAGAACTGACTTAAGTATTCTCAAGAACAAGAAGTTATAATTTTTTTTATTTGGACCGTTGCACCTTCCTCGTTTCTGTTTGACATTTTTGTAATTGAAGAGGAGTAATTGATTGAGATTTCGTTTAAGTATGTTTTTTTTTATCAAAGTTTTAAATAATCATGATTCTATATATAAATGTCTGGATGTCTAATTTTATCCTTAGTTTAGTTGATCGCCTTATTTTAGTGAAGTTGAATATAATTCATAGTTTATAGACAATGTGTAAGTACAGTGATGGAATTTTGATTTGTCTTCCACAAAGGGATAGTCCTAGTGTAGAATTTAACAAAGCTAAAAATATTTAAATATTAATTGGCGAATGTCGGATGAGCTGTATAGATTAGTAATATCAATCGATGATATCAGGCTGCTTTCTTGGCAGCCTGATATGCTGCTTCGTTGCCTTTGGTCCCCACGTGTGATGGAATCCAAACTAGATATTTGTTCTTATTCAGATTTTTCACCATTGATGCATATATGTTTTTAGTGCCATTAGATCAGATAGGGAGTCCGTGTATATTACGACGTTTCTTCCCTCATACTGCAAAGTGTAATATGCGGCAGTGAAGTTACTGGCTAGGGAAGGAAGTTTGTTATACTTAAGCTAATTCCGTTTTATCTGATTGTAAAATAATGTTTATGTTATGTATGGTTACTTATTATTCGTGATTGAATTGACAAAGATAAAGCTTCAGTTTATTTTATTTAAATAATCGACCTCTTTTACTTTGTTAGATTGTTGTTATAATTCAAGTTACGAATCACCATTCTTTAAGGACAAGAGATTTGTCGAACATAAAAAAGAAGAGAGAGGTCCCCCTAATCGAGATCTATAGGGTACGAAGAAGGACACAGATACTGCCCCGGTGAAGGAGAAGTTGTTCTTATAAATCGACAAGCATGTAATGGTAAGTCAGTGGTGGGCGACCATCAATCTGCTCTGGAACCACAGTCCTCTCTCCTCCAGACTCCTTTTTCCAGGCACCCTCCAGCACCTCCCAGCTCCGCTAATATGTCATACTCCAGGTCTGTCATCTTTCTGCGGTTTATCGGCCCGTAAGTTTATTGCCCCACAGGACGAAAAAAAGGTAAGATAATTATTTTCGGACAATTAAATCGAATGCCAATAATGATGACATTAATTGAAATTATTGTGTTTTTATTGCATCGTGGTATAAAATTAAATTTTAAATCGATCCAATTTTTTGGCAATATATATATATCCCCCCACATCATTGCAGTCTCTGAAACCTGGCTTAAACCCTCCATTCCTTCTTCCTCGGTTTCTCTCCCTAACTACTCCGTCATTCGTCATGACCGGGTTAACCGGACTGGAGTAGCGCTATATGTCCATGATTGCCTGAAGTTTCGTGTCCTCTTTCATTCACCTCCTGCAAATCTCCCAAACATTGAGTCCTTTTTTGTTGAAATATCCATTAATGCCCATTCTCTCCTATACGTAGTGGTTTACCGTCCTCCACATGTTCCTTTTGACCAATCATTCGAATCTAACCTTTACCATTATGTTCCTCTCTACTCAAATATAATCATCTCCGGTGATCTGAATACCAATCTCCTATCTGACTCCTATGACAAAATCTACCTTGAAAACCTTTTTTTTTCCCTTCACCTTTTTATTGTACCTTTCAATCCCACCCACCACTCCCGCGGGTCTGACACTTGTGTTGGACCTGCATGTCATAGATTCTCCAAAAAACCTTCTTTCCTCAAGTCAACGACCTGTTTCATTCCTGTCCTCTCATGACTTGATACAAATATCATATGATATCCCTACACCTCGTTTCCTTCCTAAAACAATCGCCCTCAGTAACATAGACTCCCTCACCCGAGATAAGATTCTATCCGATCTCGAAACCATAGACTGGAATCCAATTTACTCCTGCTCCTCAATTGATACCATGGTTGAATTACTCACCACCAATCTCCTATCTATCCTTGATACCCATGCTCCTCTGAAAACCTCAACATTTCGCCGGCGTCACCCTGCTCCTTGGATGAACCAAGACATTAAAGATTTGCAAAGAAGACGCGAGGCTGCCCGAAGACGCTACCGACGCACCAGGATTGAAGAGGACTATCAAGCGTTTAAGTTTCTCAGAAATTTAACGCAATCCACGATCCGGCGAACAAAATCCAATTTCTTCCACGAAGCCCTTTCATCTGCACCCGATCCTAAATCCAAATGGCTGCTCCTCCGCAAACTTTCCTTGTGTGATCCTCCTAGTTCCTCTCCCTCGGGAGTCTTTCCTGTCACTCCGGACGAGTTAAACTCCTATTTCGTTTCTTCCACTTCATCTGCTCCTTCTCGACCCTCCCTGCCCTTACCTCCGCCTGCATATAACGATAATAATTTTTATTTTTCTTATATCACTCCCTCCGATCTAATTACCTCCATTATGAAGTCTCAATCCAACTCATCTGGTATAGACGGCATTCCCGTTAAATTATTGAAATTATGCCTTCCTGAAATCCTTCCGGCTCTCCTCTTCATATATAATTTTTCCCTCCAAAACTCTGTATTTCCCACTTCCTGGAAAAAGGCCTTAATTCATCCCATCAACAAAAACCCAAACCCAATATCCCCAAAGGACTACCGCCCTATATCCATACTTTCCAACCTTTCTAAGCCCCTAGAAAGATTGGTGCAATCCCAAATTTCCAATTTCCTAGAAGATTCCAAGGTACTTGATCCCTTCCAATCTGGTTTCCGACCTGGCTTCTCAACACAATCCGCACTCATTAAAATTATCACTGACATCCAAGCAGCGATGGACAAAAAAGAACTGACCATCCTGATCCTCCTTGATTTCTCTAAAGCATTCGATTCCTTAGACCATAATATCCTTTTTTCCAAATTAAAATCATTGAACTTTTCCCACAGCTCCCTCCTTTGGTTTCAATCTTTCCTTTCCCACCGCACCCAAGCAGTCGCCACCCCTTACCAAGGCCTATCCTCTTTCCTCACTCTACAGTCAGGAGTAGCTCAAGGTTCGAGCATTTCCCCTCTACTGTTTAATTCCTACATCAATGATCTTCCCCATTCAATTCACCATTGTTCTCACCATCTTTATGCCGATGACTTCCAAATTTACTTCTCCTTTCCTCCATCCGAAATGTCAGCTGCGTTTGCCAAAATTCAGGAAGACCTAGACGAAACCTGTGCCTGGGCAAATCTAAACAAATTAACATTAAACGCAGCTAAAACTCAAGCAATTGCCATAGGATCACATTCCCTTCTCCATTCAAATGCCAACTTTCCCACATTATTCCTTAATGGTCATCCAATAACTTTCCATTCCTCTGTTAAAAATTTAGGCTTAACCATTGATCAAACCCTCTCCTGGAAATCCCATATTGCACAAATCTCCCGAAGGTCAATCGGTATCCTAAAACTATTTCACCGATCCCGTCACCTCCTTCCCCTACCCACACGCAAACTTCTAGTATCCTCCCTTATCTTCCCCCAATTTGACTATGGTAGCGTGATATATGGCGGGCTCTCGACGGTTCTTGAAGACAGATTAAAATGCATCATGAATTGCTTCATCAGGTTGCCTAATGCAAATAGCTCTCTGTTAACGAAATCCAGAATTAGTTCTACAGGAGTAGATCCGGTCCTTGGAGGATTATCCAAGCAAGGCTAGCTATATTTTCAACAGACTTCAAAAAGGAGGATGTTATCAATTCGCCTGTATTTTTTTTATGTATGTTTGTAACTCGTTTACTGCGTCAATTACAAATTGATTTTGATGAATCTTTGATCGGTAGGGCATACTTCAGTGGTGGTTCTATAAAAATTTTAATAAAACCAAGTTAGCACTTTTTAAGAAAAATCAAAAAACAATTAACGAGAAATCACTATTATATAACCTTCCACTATAAACATGTTTCTTTATGGTAGCTAAGTCTAAATTGATAATTTACATATACAGTCAACTCTCGATGTGTCCAACTTCAATAACCCGAATTATTAAATAAGTCGAAACAAAACCTACGGTCGCTAGTACACTACATGTAAATTTCATCTCAATGAATCGTTTTCAGGCAAAAATCGTGAAACATTGTTTAAATAAGATAAACTGAAAAGAGAGGTCAAAAGAGGGGATTTCTAGGACTTCTATGAATCGAACTATTGGAAGTCATCACCTCTTTTCCTAGGAACCGGTATGAATCACTAAGGAAATAAATACAGCAAGCCAATAGCCCCATTTCATTATATATTTATGTCCGTCTCTTAGTTCTTACAGTTTCTCAGGTGTTAAAAAAAGGAAAATAAAATAAAATAAAGGCTTAATTGATATAGAATAGAATAGAAAGAAAACTTTATTCTGGGACAAAGTCCCTTAAGAATAACATTAAATAATACAAAGTAAGATCATAACTGGCCGAGACGCTGTTAAAAATAAAACAACATAGGTAAAATTAAATACAAATATGTATGAAAAAAAAATACAGAGAAAAACTAGAAAAAGAAAAAACTATTAATAAAAAGAAAGTGAAAAAATAAATGTATAAATAAAGAGGTTAATATTGTAAACAAAAATGCAGAACAGAAAAAAAAAAAAAAAACAGAAACTTAAAGAAAGATAAAAGATAGAAACTCAAAAATTAGCATTACAAGAAATCAAAACATTATCATAGTCAAACTATAATTTTGGCTAATGTTTTATGTCTGACGGTCTTAGTAAATAAATTAGACGATTACATACATAGTACATACATCCTTATAATTAGAGAGCGTCGGGTTGGAGGGAAAGAAGATGGTGAAAGAGTAGTGTTTTGAATGTTCCAAGGAAGAAGCATTGCGGATACAGGGGGGGAGAGAATTCCAAAGAGTAGAGGATCGGACAAGGAAGGAACGTTGGAATGCAGTACTTCTGTGGGATGGAGTATAGAGATCGGAAAGACGAGATCTTGTATGCAGTGATTTGATAGCAGACTTGAATTTCAGGTTACTGTAAATAAAGGGAGGGTGACGGGTGTTGATAACTTGGAATAGGTAGGAGCCTAGGAGGTAATTTCTGCGGAAGGAGGGGAAAAGCCAATTTAAATCCTTGTAGAGATGCGAAACCCAAGAACCTTCATGAGTTGCTAGTGGTACAGGCTTATTTTATTTATATTTTATCTGAGTTTTAAACTCGCATACATGCTTTCTCTGACATTTGACTGTGTTTTTACAACTATTAGTTTTGAAATTTTACAATGTTCTAATATTAAAAAGCACAGATAACATATTTTTATATGTATGCAAAAAACTCGTCCACAAACTCGAGGTGCTATTAAGATTATGGTATACTGACGAAATGTTAAGGTTAAGAAAGACATTTTTAACGAGATAATGAGATCCATATTTTTTCTGAACTCGGGCCATTTTACTCCTGATATAATTTCTACAGTAGCATATATTATCGGATTTTCTACTCACAATACATCACACCGGGGACAATGGCTATGCAGGGAGCCCCCAGGAAAGAGGAAGCTAAGAGATAAATAAAGTTAAGGTCACTAATAGAAAGAGGAGGGAGATTTATCCGACAGCATTAGATAGGGCTGGGGAGAGGGAGGGTGGGAGGAGGGGGGAGGGTCGTCCATCAAGTGCAGATTAGATCAGAGCCACCTCAGTCAGGAATGGCTAAAGAGGGACGCCCTATCTTTGGGTCCACCGGCTGCAGGGAGTACCCCACGACAGTTCTTCCAACTTGCAAAATATGTTGTTTAATATGTAGGGTATGCTTACTTCAAAGATGTATGTAGTCCTGATAAATGGGACGAGTTATATTTTTTAACCTGACGAATAATATATGCTACTGTAGAAATTATATCAGGAGTAAAATGGCCCGAGTTCAGAAAAAATATGGATCTCATTATCTCGTTAAAAATGTCTTTCTTAACCTTAACATTTCGTCAGTATACCATAATCTTAATAGCACCTCGAGTTTGTGGACGAGTTTTTTGCATACATATAAAAATATGTTATCTGTGCTTTTTAATATTAGAACATTGTAAAATTTCAAAACTAATAGTTGTAAAAACACAGTCAAATGTCAGAGAAAGCATGTATGCGAGTTTAAAACTCAGATAAAATATAAATAAAATAAGCCTGTACCACTAGCAACTCATGAAGGTTCTTGGGTTTAGCATTTAAGTAAGGTTGTACTGTTACTAGGACAACGGTTCCAACGAAAGATTTGGAGATTTACAACGAAATCACGCTCAACCGCCAGTTTTTTTCCCAATTAAGGGAACAAACAAGTGCCTTACCCACTGAGCTAGCTTGCCTCGACTGATCTTAAATATGTAGAAATTTCTTACCAAAATAATAGAAAACTTTCAAAAATAATTTCTAGTATATGAGTAGATACTTATAATCGATTTGGTTATTATTTATGTATCTATTAATATTTAAACGCAAAATGAGAAACTATTTGAAGTAAGAGATTAAGAAAAGGAATTCCTAGGATTCTAAAATTTACTTAAACTCTATGTTTGTTTTTTCGTTTAACGTCACTTTATGCTGCTATGGCTAATCAGACGATGCCACGGTGGGAGTCCTAAATTTTGCCTATCCAGGTATAATCAGGATATGGATCTTTAACGAGTACCTGACATTGCACAGGCTCGGGACCCCCATTTTACGTCCCTTCCGAAGGACGGCATAGCTAAGGATTTTTTACTCCCTTTAAAAAATTCTAAGGTCATCTGCCGGGCTGCGAACCCGCGATCTGGGGTTTAGTAGGTTACTATGCTAACCACTACACCACAGGTGACCCCTAAACTCTATGTAATAATGCTGTTATATTTATAAATTGTTTGCTAAAATTTAAGAAAAACGAAATGGTCATAAAATGAAATGATTTACTTCGTAAGGCCAATGTACTTTTAAAATAGTACCCAAATAAAAAAAAATACTGATTAAAATAAAACTATTGTACTAATCAATTCCCATTTTAATAGACAGTGAGGAAAATATTTATGGTCAAAATAAAATCTAATTGTCTATATTAAACAAAAACTATTCAATTTACGTCTAAGTTTAGGTGCATTTCGTTAGCTGTCTCATGGTTACAGTGACAATTTATTTATAACTACTTAGATTTTTATATGGATTTCTTAAGATTCCTAAACTTAATGAATTTCTCAGGTGTCATTAAATTTAAGATATGTATTTCACTGTTCTTGAGAAAAAACTCGAAGATATAAAGGCGAAATTTAGTAAGCGATGGATACTGCTGACGTTCGCAATAGTTTTTTGATAATCCATATGTAATACTTACATAAGTTGGTTATTATACATCGACTTTTTTTTTCATCTTTAACTATAGTTAAAAATAACATCACATTTTTACATCTATAGTAAAAGAATAATTTTTTATATATTAGATTAACACAGGTATATAATTAAAAACAATTTCGAAAATCAAGCATTGTTACAACAATCCAAGCCCTGAAAATTTCGAAGACATGAATTCGGTTTTGGAAAAGAAAAAATGGAAGAACCGAAGAAAAACTGAAGCTGAAGCATTAAAGAAATAAATTCAGCATTGTACATTTATGTTCATTTCTTAGTTTAAACAGTTTTTTAGATGTGAATTTAACAAAAATATAAATAAATAATAACCTAATCGATCTTAAATAGGGTTTTACTCACATTTTAGAAATTATACGTAAATGTGATGTATTATTTTCTTAGTGAAACGTCAAGTGTGTTTTACTTGATTGTAAACAATTAAAAAAAAAAAAAATATATATCTGTATGATATCAATTATAAAACATGTATTTTTGCTTTTTCATAGTTTCAACTATACTGACACATTTGATTTATTTCAAACTTGACATCTTCAAATGTTCCAATATTTAACAACATATTCAGAGAAATATTTTTAATATTAACGTTATAAACATATCTTAAGACTCGAGATGCTATTATGATAACGGCATATACTGACTATAAAATACTTTGAGGCCGACTTTATAATAGATTAAGAGACAGTGTTAGGTCGATATAAGGTGCCTGGCGCTGGCGTCACCGGTTCATTCTGATTTATAATCCCCGGATCTATTGTTTGCCTGTCTACTGGTTTCTTTATATAATGTTTATCTAGGTTGCAATTTATTACAGTTTGAGTCTCTATTCACTTGGAGATGAAAATAATATATCAGAGGATAGAAAAAAAAATTGGGTCATGCATCCTTTATTGCAGTATTGATTCCTGAACGTTTTATATCTATTGTCTAATAATTTTTTTATATAAACTATAGTATACTACAATACTATACTATGGGTTATTAATAATTTTTTATTTTATTATCATTAGTTCGGTAAACCGCTAGCCAGGTGGAGTTTATCCTACGCTATCAACTTGCTAACTGTGTAGTGACTGTGACTCGAAAGTTTTCTGTTAGTATTACAAATTGATACGATCTTGTGCCGCTTTGACAGAGGAAGGAAGGTGTTTAACTTGCCTAATAGGTTTTCTAACTCTCCCTTGAACTTCATATCTCTATTAATTCCCAACTATCTTCGTATGCTATTTCCAATGTTTCCTATTTTTCTGATTTGTAGTTTTATCATTTTATGTTATACATTTATGAATAATCACTTTAGGTGCATAGAAATATTTTTATGAAGCTGATCTATTCAAAAATATTATCCTGCAAGTATTTAATATTTTTTCAATTCCTGTGAAAATCAATTAAATCAATCAGTCTTATAGTGTTAAAAAGAATAATAAAATAGAATGTTTAAAAAAAATGTGTAAAAAAAAGTATTCCTCAGTATCATGACTTGATAAATTTTTTAAAAGTTGTTAAGCACTATTTGCAGGAACAAAACAAAATCTGGCAGTTTAAAGATAGAAAAATTCTTAGGCTTTTTCCACTATCTAAAATAATGAATTTTCTTTAACTTTCTTCTTAAGTATTCTTGCGAGATATAATTATTTAAATTACACGTATTTAAAAAAAAAAGAAAAGAATTTCATGATTCTTTACTGTTCTTGTTGTTTTTCAAATATACAATAATCCTTTTACGTTTATTAAATACATTTAAATGTATAAGGCTCTTTGATCGTTTGTTATGACAATTACTGCAACGTAAAAATCAAGGAAAATAATTATAGTGCTTTGAAAAAGAAATTAATTTCTTATTTAAAGGGAATAATAATAATAATTATATTAGATTTATAAAATATAAATTTTATGTAAATATATTATAAACTATAATCCCTCGCCACGGCTTCACCCGTTCTTATTGGTAAAGAACTTAGATTTTAACTAATAATTAAAGTTTCATGTATACAAAGCTTCTATTGAAGTATGCAATAGAGAATTATTCCTTCAATGATACTTCCACACATACTAGTAATTTTTAACATGGTTAAAACTGAACAGATTAGGTGGTTGGGGATTACATAAAAGCATAATTTGACTTATAATTTTTATTTTTATGTATGAGTTGGTAATTCAGATGGACAGTGCTTTCAAATAAAAGCCCGTGAATCATATTTTTACACAGAATATAAAAAAGCAATGGATCGGCATTTTGATTTGGTAATAATTTTTATTCGACAGAAATAATTTTGTTGAATTCATCTGGTTGGATTTTAATTGCTAACCATAAAAGTTTATGATAATATGGCAAACCTCGTTTCTGCCTTTTATCATTAGACATTTAAATTTATATTACTGTAAATTGTATTATTGCCAAACCTTCTCTAAACTATAGAAATGATGTAATCATTTTTTTTTAAATGGGTTCAGTAGTTTTACCGTAGCAGCATTGTGCTATAACCACACATAACCTTATACATACATATCCTTGAATATCGGTTTATTTTCAAACATCACTGGGATCCACATTTCGCACTACATATTTAAATCTTTTTTAATAATCTAATTGAATATTAATTAATAATTGAATATTGAATATTGATAATAAGACAATTTTATTATCAATTCCAAGCTCTATATAACACCGTACTTTTGTAACTTCTCTTGTAGAATGACACTCGCCACTCATCGGTTAATATTTATACTTAACTGTTATCCACATATTATCGTATTTTTAAAATACAAATTAAATTGAAAATTAGTTGATTTTATTATTGCTATATCTTCCTGGAAATGTAAAGATAATGTGGTTAACATTTGGTACATATTTTGTAGTTTTCGTGGTTAGTGGTTCACAAAAGAAAAATGGATTGTCTATAAATAATATAATAATTATACAATACAATATTGTAACAGTACAAAAAAGATTATGAAATGGAGACTATATGTCTAGTGTTGCATTTAAAAATTTCTTTAGATGGATGACAATATCATATACAGTGTTTACAAATTTTTAAACTTTTTTTTTGGAAAAGTTTTTATTAGAGTGTTTAGAGCATTGCTTAAAAAACTCTTGATTATGGTTTGGAATTATTTTTGATTTTAGGATTCTCTTATTTCTATTAATGCTTCTCCGTTAAAAAATCAACTTCCATATTGTTTTATTTGTATCGTTCTTTTTGGAATATTATTTTAAGCTTAGATTTCTCGAGACATAATGGGAATTTTTTTTGTTTAACTTTTACCTAATTAATATCTCACGGTTATGATAGCATACGTTGGTGTATTCGTTGAAACCGTAGACTAAGACTTAGGGGCGGAATATAATTTTTTTTTTTTTTTTTTTTTTTCTGAGAGGTGGTCCTCTAATTACTGCAGAGTCAGGACTTGGAGTGCCCGCCGCCGCTAACGAGGGCCCGTGTCTTGCCTAATTGTGTTTGATCGTGGCTATCTTCATCAGCGATACCCTACTTACCTATGGCCAAGTCTTCGACAACTTTTAGCGAACCACTTCGTTCAGAAGTTCATTCATGTCTCTTCAAAGAAGTGTTTTTAATTAAAACTTAAATAAATTAATATTTTATTGAGTTTCTCTCATTAAAAAATAATAATAATAATAAAAAAAATACCATTAATGTTTTACAACCTATTGCTTCAATGGCACCGAATATGAGAGATTTCAAGAAGTTACGATAATTGGAAAAAAATTATTGCAGAGGTAACTTGATTTTATATCTTGTAGCTTGATTTGGAAGAAACAGTATGAAATTTTAAAAAATGACAATGAGAACTTTGCTCTAGGACTTTGTGTCCTTTAAGAATAATGTTAATAATGCACAGTTACAGTTACAATTGTCTGCCGTATTGTTTAAAAATTAAATGCCTCAGTAATTACTGCATACATTTTCGACAGGAAAAAAATAATAAAATAATAATAATAATAATAACATAAAATGCAACCTTATATGTATAAGTATGTATTTAATTATTTTTATACTTAGGTAAGCTACTTTAAGAATAGAAATGTGTAGGGAATTCCAGAAGGAGGTAATACAAATGATAAAGGATTTTTCAAAGGAGGCATTTTTATGTGAGGAGATATACCTACAGGTTAAAAGTTAGGATCTAGTGTTTTCGGAGTGGATAGAAGAACGTAGAGTTAATAGTTCAAGAATATAGAAACGTTTTTCGGTTTTTAGAAATTGGAATAGGAAAGTTCACAGAAAGTATTGCCGTCGGAATTTAGGAAAAAGCCACCCAAGCCCAGAATATTGGCAAGTTACGTGTGACTGAGATAAATCTAATGAAACAGTTCATCAGTCTTACGTGTATAAGGATTAAACAGATAATTATTGCTATAACTGAAGCGTAAAAATCCAAGACATGGTCACCTGTGGTGTAGTGGTTAGCATAGCAACCAACTAAACCCAAGATCGCGGGTTCGCAGCCCGGCAGATGACCTTGGGATTTTTTAAAGGGAGTAAAAAATCCTTAGCTATGCCGTCCTTCGGAAGGGACGTAAAATGTGTGTCCCGAGCCTGTGCGATGTCAGGTACTCGTTAAAGATCCCTATCCTAATTATACCTGGATAGGCAAAATTTAGGACTCCCACCGTAGCATCGTCCGATTAGCCATAGCAGCATAAAGTGACGTTAAACGAAATAAACAAACAAAAATCCAAGACCAACCAAGTCCATTTTTTTAATTTTTTAACAGCTGGTCGATAATGGTAAATGCCAGACTGAATTAGGAAGGCGGATTATTTTTTGTATTAGTTTGTTTTTGAATTTCACGCCTCAATTTACAAAAACTTATTTATCTATGCCAACGATTCGGCCGGAGCATTGATAATCATAATCAAGAAAAAAAATATGTCTCTAGTAAAAGTAGATAATGTACAACAAATAAAAAAGAAACAAAACTCGTAAAACATAAATGAAATGCAAGATCAATAAAAAATTGGCTTATAAAAAATATAATAAAATAATAATAAGCAAATGGTCTAAGGATTCATGAAGATTAATAAACTTCTTAAGATTAAATTTATAAATATTATATACAAAAAATGGTTCTTTAAGCAATAAAAAAAAAATTGTAAGAACTAAATGCGACCTATCTATCAACTCTGTTAATATCCATATACAAAATATAAATAAATGATCATTTATGATTATTACTAATGATAACCAAAACCATATAAGGAACATAGACAGCATGATTACCTTTTATCTCCTGACAAAATAGTTACCGAAAATATTTTATTAAATTAAATAGCTCATCTCATGTATCAAAAGTGAACGAGCTACTCATCTGTTTTTTTTCTTATCTCGTGATAAGACTAAAATTTTCTATTAACGATAATTACGGTATTAGAATAAAATAAATATATTAGTGATTAAATGATGTGTAATAATTAATTTCATAATTTTTATGTATTTAATCTTGTTCATGATTGAATAATTAAATTATGTACAATATAAAAAATTGTTATGATAAATATTAATTTTTTTTTCTAGTTTTAACTTTTGCTTGAAATAAACTATGTTTGAATTAAACTTTATGCCTTATAAAACCAAAAAAAAACAATCTTAAAAAAAATTTTCCTTTTGATCTATAATTCTGGATCTAATGGCGTGATCTGAATCCTAATTAACCTATCTAAAACCTTGAGTATTGTTGGGTAAAATGATGATGAAACTCCAATTGTGAAAGCGTTGGTTAACTTTTAATTGCTGTGAACGATTTCTTCGTTTTGCAATGCCCATGGCTGTACTTAATTGCATTGTTTCATTTAACGATGGGATCTCAAGCTCATTGCACAATCATTCTATATTGATATAAATTATTAATGCTAATTGCTGATATAATGTTTAATACTATATGTACTAAGAAAATTATTTTATTTTGGTACGTTGGTATACGTTACTGAATTCTCAAACTAGGGTTAAAAGAACGAGATATTTTGCAGATCAACACCATATTCCAGCCAAAGTAGGAAATTAAAGATTTATTCTATGGATGCGCTACGAAAAAACTTTATCTATCCAAGTACGGATTCGAACTGGCTCCCAGTGTCTTGAAAACAAAATCAAATATCGCATTTTGGTCTTTTCATGGTTGAATATTTTTTTTAGGTCACTAAACAACTCGAATATGCAATGTATTATAAAAATTTTCTGTGATATAAACTATATGTATATACCTTATAATAATATAGAACTAAATCCTTCCCTTGTAATGTATGTTTGTAGATATGTATTTATTATATAAGGAGATTAAGATATTTATTATGATAATGGGCAATGATATCTTCCATTCAATTCAATAAATGTAAATATATTTATATATTTAGAAAGTCAAAATAATAAATTCTAGCTTTTGTTTCTGGATATTAAATTCTCGAGTTTATTCCTTTTTTACTTCACACTTATTCTTTATATACAAGATGGAAGATATTACTTATAACATTCAACGTTCTCTGACATAAAAGAGACCTACCTGCAAGATACATTTCGTTACAGTAAATTGAATTAAAAATGATGTGGAAGAAAATTCTTAGCAACGAGATCCTCTAAAAAAAAAAAAAAGTCGATTCATCAAAAAAAATTCTTGTTATAAGTTGTAAAGAAGTCTGAGAGGGGTTTGAAGAATCAGTTTATATATATTTTCTTTTGTCATTGTGTTTACAGTATAAAGGGGAACGCCGCGGGGCATCTTTGAAGAGATATTCCGTCTCTCTTTTTGTTTTTATTTTTTAAAAATAACCAGCCCCAGGGCCTGCGGAATGGAAAAGATGGTTTAATCTAAAGATAAGGGTCTTTAGCCGACAGTAGAGCTGTGTCTCTAGAGGAAGGCAAACAGGGTACTAACAAGAAACAGAAATAATTGACACTCTGCCTGCATCTGGACCCTCGGATCTTCACTTGCCGGTTGTTGAATCAGGGAACAAGAAACTACTGTATGAAGAGTCAACTCAACAATGGGTCTTCTCACGCCATATTTTTTTCCTTTTGGAAACTCTGATCTTAATTAACTTTTTAATGCGTTTATTTATTTATTTACTAATTTATGTGGCAGCGTATGATTTATAAAAAGGTTTAAATTAATATAATCATACAGTAATTAGGAATACATCAAGCGTATTGTAATGTTGGTAAGACTAGAATTATATTTGTAAGTAATATATTTTTTAACTGATAAAAGTACATTGATGAGTAGGAATGGGCATCATAAGGAAAATATTGACGTTTTTTTTTCCACTCTGAATATTATTTACTGGCGCTACGTCCCAAGTTGAGAGTTGGCCTGATCCAACATCGACCGCCAGTTTTCCCGATCAAAGCTGCTCTTCCAATTTCCGATACTAAGAGAATCCTGGCATCAGTAGCTACAGAATCTTCCTAAGCTTTGGACGACCAACTCTCCTAGTTTCATACACTCTGTCCCTTAACACCTTTAGAATTTCTTCATGGTTCATCCTTATTACGTTACCGGCCCATCGTTTTCTGGCTAGTTTAAAGGTCTGCACAATATCTATATCTTTGTAAAGGTCCTTTAGCTCGTTATTTGTCCTTCCTCGCCAGGTTTGATTAATGCATACTGGTCCGAATATTCTTCGGAGAATTTTCCTTTCAAACCTCAGGAGTGACAATTTATAACTCTGAATATGTATATGTGTGTTTACACGGTTTGTTTGTTTTGTTTTTTTGTTTTTTAATGAAATGCCATTTTTAAAAATTCTTATTACGTCACTAAGATATTCCTTGTTTTATTATTATTTAATTTATATACATATTATTATTATTATTATTTTTACTTTAAATCTTTACTCACACCTGTCTACCTATCAATATATTTGATGCAATATCGAATTGCCTGGCGTGAAAGGAATGGGGGGGGAGGGTGAGAACCCAGTGGCATCTCCTCTTAACTAGATTTTCTTTTCCTTTTTAAAATTAGCACAGGAATTTTCTCATCAGCCTTCTCTGTGTGCTACCTGGAATTTTTATTATGAATTAAACAGTATTCACTAATTACATTTAACAATTCAGTAATCAAAATAAGCAGAGTGAGTTTTACAAATCAATATTATTAACTAAACAAGTTAACCTCCACAAATCGTCATTAATGAATTATAGTAAAATCTCTCGGTATGTCCAAATCGCTCTAATTAATGCCATGTAAATAAGTCTTCTGCAATTTGCTGTGGGCTTTGAACACTTGTCTAGTAAATGTTGGAAATGTCGAGCTGTTTCTTGTCTTTTAAGTCTGTTTAGTGTCTTGCAGTAATTAAATATTATGTGGTTGTCCATTCGATATTTAGCTTACATTGGTATGTGAAATGTGTATCAAGTGCTTGAAATTAACGTAATCTTGAAACATCGAAATGAACTAAATTTCTGTTTTTTAACGTTTTTAAAATTAATGTGGCTTTAAATTATCGCAATTATCGATTGTAGTTTTTTTTTATATCTACCACTGAAGTATTTTAATGATTTTCAGTTGCTTGTCGATGTTCAACCGTTATACAACCGGTTTGAGGCGGATTTTCTTTGGTTTGCTAAGGTCTACATTGTTCAAAAGTAAAAAAAAAAAATCTATATTTTTATTTTTTTTATTTATAATTTAATATAACTGGATTAAAACCAATTATAGGTATAGGACTCCTCTTGGGATGAGTACACCAATTTAGAATGCCTAAACCTTTAAGGAATCAATTTAAACTCGGTGAACTGATTGGCTTTCGGAACTGAGAGGTAATCTTTCAGAAAGGCCTTCCTATAAAGACATCAATCACTTGGCCAATAAAGGCCAACCTCTCTTCTCTATTCCACCATCGCGGCTCGAGAGCTTAATAGCTTGTTTTATTCTTGGGGCTTATGTAGCCCGCTCTTCACGACTCCTCTTCTGTCCGCCCGAATTTCCAGATTTCTGAGCCTTTTGCTAAGATTCTCAGCCTTGAAATTCGATATCCTTACACCATTGTGTATATATATATATATATATATATATATATATATATATATATATATATATATATATATATATATATATATGATAAAAGAGGATTGTTATTAGTTAGTATAATCAGATCAAATTCCTATCACTGGCCAATAGGATCAAACCACGACCACAATCAGTTTTATATACAATTGCTTTTATCTATCCTTTCGGGAAGCATATATAATTGTGTACTAAATCTTGAAGTTTTATAACACTAAAAAAATTCTAGCCCCCTTGACCGTCAATACTCATTTCTATATCAATAGGTCAATATTAAAAATCGAATTATAATTAAAATATCGCATTATTTGAGACATTTATAGACCACGTTATTCACATATGCGTTTTTCAAGGTAGTGAACTTAACTATTTTTCTGAAAAAACCAACACTAGAAAAACGAAGGATTGATCAAAAATCGGTCAAATCCTGGTTAAAACCTTTTATTTCGTATTAGAAAAAACAAAGTTAAAAAGAGCTTACTCATTAGAAACTGTCTCTAACCGATAGTGTAATTTATTATAACGAGAGTTAAGCTCTTATCTGCTCCTATTCTTCTAACTTAAAAATAACAATCTACGCGTAACGCCGTAGGATAATCCTCAAAATGTATCGTTTTTTGGCCAGTTTCACTTATGTAAAAGTTCCATATTTATATCGTGAAGGATTTCTATAAATTCTTAAGTGCCATCCTACATAGAGTAAATCCAGAATTAAAAGGTGCTTTAGTTTGAGTTAAATCCGAAAATTGATACGCTTTGAAAACAATGAAGACGATATACCTAAGAAAAGCACGTGCGTAAATAGGTTAAAAACTCGCCTTCAGTCTTTTAGAACAGGGAAATGAACAAGCTTAGATTTTCCCTATATCGGTGGCAGAAGTTTTTTTTAATGCAGGAATTCATGCTGTCGTTAAAATATAAGAAGGTATGTCATCCTACCTCTATAATATATTAATAAGAAAAATAATTTTTTCCAAAATAAAACGTTTATAATTTATGACTCTCGTAAATACTTGAGCAAAAATAGATCAATAAAGATGATAATTGAAAAAAAAGAAGATAATTTTGAAAACGAAGAAGAAGAAGGTAAACTTTGAACCCAAAACTGCTTATCGATTTTGGGAAATCACTGTAGGTATTTTTTCTAAAATTATATTATTAATAGGATTGGCATTTTAAATATTTAGCCAATTTCGCCAACATTTTTTAGCTTATGTTGGCTATCTTTTCAGTTTTCTCTCTAATTCCATTCCTTTAAAATCCTTCTTTTTATTTATAAGAAAAATATTATAGCAGATAGTAGTATTTTTAGAAAAGTATAATAGTTAATTATGATATAAGAAGATGAGGGATGGATTCAGGAAGAAAAAAACACGTCCGAGTAAAAAACTATTAATTCTATCACATTGCTTCTTTGTATCATCTGTTTTTCATGTATCTGTTCTTTTCTATCGGCATTTTTACTATCATTTTATGCGTTCACAGTATTATTGTATTTTTTTTTATACCGTGATATATACGTCATTATTTCTTATCTTTTAGCTCTTTTTATATAAATTTGCCATTAGTTTATTTGCCCGTTATTTTTGTCATATTAATTTGTTCATTTTAGCTCTGAAGAATAGAAACAAGGCAAGTGGATACGTTGTTATTCTACAGACAGTTTTTTACTTGGACATGATTTCTTCCTTATTACACCCGTAATCATTTTATTAATATATTTCTTTTTAATTTTTGTTATTATTATTATATATTTATTGAAATTTACAATTTCATGCAAATAATATATCTTGTAAATAAGAAGATAGTGATTTACCATGACATTTCAATAACATGGAAAACTGCCCATTAGTATCACTTAATAAATATTAAATAAATAAATATTAAATAATATTATAGATCAGAAAGTGCCTCGGTCATCTTCTTTTCAGGAACTCGGATGCTAACCGGAAACCAAATGGGAAATTGGGAAAATTGTAGATTCGAATGAGTATAGATCTTGTAATAAAAGGATAAACATCTGATTTGGGCCAACTTATCAGTAGATCGGACATTTAGATAATTATAGATTAGTTTATTAGTGATAAAATAAGGAACATTGATGATTTTACAAAGGATTTCGGATTGTAAGAATTGAATATGAGAAGAATTAGTTGGTTTAGTGAAGGTCTAAAGCTCAACTCCCTGAGTCGAAATAGGTCTAAGTACTGTCATGTAAATGAGTCTTTTGTAATAAAAATTAATTAAGTAAATGTTGAAGCTGTTTATATTGAAGAACTGTTTTTTTTTCTTTTACAATTAGTATTTACTAATTTCTCTCTAACTGGAAAAAAAAAAATAAAATAAAAAATAGATCTTGGATATGTCTTTCTATGGCTAATTTTACATCTACAGCTTTTGATAAGGAAACTGTCGTAAAATTTTCGATCCGAGCAGCACCAACAGATAGAGCGTTTCAAAAAAGCTAAAATACTAAAAAATCCATTCAAAACGTAACATTAAAATCAATATAGCTCCTAAATCGTAGGTGTTAGTGACAAATGTTATATAAAAATAGATGTTCTCTAATTAATTTCTGGTGTAAAAACTGTTGTCGGATTTTTGATCCGAGTAACACCACAAGGCCAAAAATATCAAAATGTATGAAAAAAACATTAAACGAGAAAATTATAGAACTCTAGCTAAAATAAATATCCATATCAAAAAATTAATACCTTTGCTCTTAATAAAGTATAAAATGAAGTCACAGAAATAGTTCTATGACATAGTAACATTTTTTTTTTTTTTTTTTTACAGTAACTCAAAGTAAGCAATATTTTCTATCACTACGTCCAATTAAGGAAGCTTTGTCTGGAGACTGTATAAAATTGAATTTGGGATGACAATAATAAGGAAATACTTTTTGAAATTTGGCCCTTGTTAGAGAGGAGACAGAGAAAGAAGGGGAAGTTGCTGTACAGGTAACAAGATTCTAAAAAATACAGTGTCTGGTGGCATTGTTAAGGCGGGCTGGGGCAGGGGCAGAATACTAACCAGCTCGGCGAGGCTGTATCACCGGATCCCACCCGCAGTTGGGAGCGCCGTTTTTTCGGTCCGTCTCCCTCAATGAGGTTTCTTTTGATAACTCTAAAAGTAATTATTTTATAATTACTAAAAAAACATATTCTTTTACCAATCCCTGTTTTAGTATTTTACATCAAATAAAGTTGTTATTAATGAAGATTTAATCACTCAGTTGTCGACTCGACTTTAGTAAAGATGTAAAATGCTAAAAAAAGGATTAAAAAATTCTAAAAAAGATTAACTTGTCATTCAAGATTTATGGAAATAAATTTAGTGGCCACAGGGAATAAGTTGTTAAGTCTAAAATCGCAACCTTTCAGGACAGAACTTTTTAACTTTGAACTATTACTGTTAAATTATTATTTATTATTATTATTACAATTACTGTTATTATTACTATTCGACTTGTATAGTTGCTCCCTAGAAGATCCATTACTGAATCATAGTAACTTGAATTAACATAGAACATCCACTACTTTGTGAGATGCCAAGTAATTCACATCCTTATAAACCGGGTATAAGTAAGCCTGAAAGTTAGCAACTTATTCACATAGTGCAGTAGGTTTAGGAGATAGCCACAGTACACTTAACACATTTTGGCCATTTTTCGATTTACCAACTTATTCCTTGTGACCATCGCATTAAACTAATGATGAACTTCAAAACTATTTCTTCTTTGAAAATAAACTGAAAATAAAATTTAAAAAAATATTTATTTTATAACATATTGACCCCTATATGCAACAATAGTCTGGCTATCTTTATTTCGAACAAAGATAACATGTTTAAAAGATTAGATAAGCAAGAAAGTTCACACCAAACATAGCTTCTGGAATGTATTTTACAAGACAATGACTAATGTAACATCGGTGATTGAAACCGTATGGATATCTTTTAAAATACTGATACAATTGAAAGTACTTTTACGCAGTTGAGTTGTAGGATTTAAAAGGAATTTTATGATTTTGTTGTTTTTTGGCTAATTTCTTTTTTCTAATTTTTAAGATAGGGTGCCAATAACTTTTTGTTTTACCCTATGCATGTAAAAAAAAAAAATAAATAAATAAAAAAAATAGAACTTTTGGTATAAATATAATCATAAGAAAAAGAAAAGAAAAAAAATTGCATTAATAGATGTTTATTTCTTGAATAACTGGTACAATTTACAAATATTATATGCTGTAACAATAATAAAATATACCAGTCTCAAACATAGACCATTGACCAAGCAATAGACCATTGAACAAAGAAAAAAAATATAAAACAACTTCAAAAACAGTGAAAAACATTGTTCAGATCTTTGCAATGTTTTTTATAATGGGGAATCAGAAGGTAATCTTATTTAAATTTATTTAAAGAAAAAAAAACGATTTATTTTTTAAAAATTAACTAAATGTAGTTATTTATTTATTATAGACTATTTAGTATAGTAAATATAACCTAACAAGAAAAATATTATTTTTTTTTTCGTTTTACTTACTTTTAAAATAGTTTAATTATCATTTGTTTGTATAATAGTTCTATTAAATGCTATATTATGAAACTGATATGTCACTCATGAACGCCAGAGCGTTTAAAGACATAATAATGACATGTACCTCACTCAACCAATGGTTAGACGGTCCGAAGTCGGTATAAAATATATTGCTCATACGGTTAAGTTATTTCACCATCAATACTTCCATATACTGCCTACCTCCAGTGCTATAGTATATGATATGAAAATGTTTTATCATTAAGAAGTTTTACCTCTGTCGATCAGTCTTAAAACTGACTATCGAACCCTTTTTTTACTAAATTTACTATTTATGACGTTAAATTGTTGATTGCATTATATGGTTTTAATTTAATTTACTAAACCTATCTCGATTGTGCAGTAATTGAGTTAGGTAGATTGTAATAATTTTCCAATCTATACTTGATATAAAAAAAAAATAACTGAACAAAAAACTGTTTTAAAAGATTTTTTAGATTTGTAGAAAAATTTAATATATTAAAAGTTTAACTAAAAAGTAAATGCCTCGTTTCTATCTTTGAATCATAAATTAATTTTTTTATCATTTGGAAAAATAATAATAATGATAATAATATTACTTGATGGATATAAAAATTTATATACTGTTCCTAACCGGCGGGGGGACGAATAAAGGCGAAGAGAAAACTTCTCCCACCAATTTTTACTGCAAAGGGAGCCCTTGGCTGAGGACGAATATATCGGCCAGGAGAAGGATTACGACCATCCACCAGTTTGCTATAAATAAAATTTGAGTGCTCTCGCATCCACTGATGGCAGTAATCCCATTCCATATTTGAATAAGGAACTCGTAAAAGAAACTGCCTAAGGGATCACAGAGGCGGTCGTTATAACAAACTTATTTTTTTTTTATATTTTTGTCTCCGCCATTCAAAGAAAAATTAGACTTTGAGTGTTCATATATTTGACATTGCTGGAATTTTATAAGTTCGTTTTATTATTTTTTTTTTGTTTTATGAACCTTTTATTGTGTAAATATCATTGTTGAGCTCAATTAACGGTAATTACTTATATAGATGGCTATGCATCTATTCATTAAATATAATAAATAAACAATAAAAAATAAAACAATAAAAAATAAAAACCATAAATCTGATAAAACTGACAGATACAAAAGGTAAAGTAAAATTCCGAGGTCTTATAAGCAAACCTTTCCATATAAAAATAGGACTATGACAAGGTGTTGGATTGTCCCCCATACTTTTCAACATAGTCCTTGATAAAATTATGAAGGAATTCTAGAAGGAGAATGGCGCAGGAGCCATAGTAGGGAGTAAGAACAAGCATTTAAAAGTGAGTTGGTTGGCGTTTGCAGACGATATCGCACTTTTGGCAGAATCAGAAGAGGAGGCCATAAGTCAACTAAATACCATACAAACAATAGCGGAAAAAGCAGGGCTACAAATATCATATAAAAAAACAGAATTTATGACTACTGAAGTGAAGTTCAAGAAAAAAAAACGGTTAACACCAAGTATGGTAAAATTAAAGTAACGAAAAGGTTTAGGTACATGGGGGAAATAATATGTTGCGATGGTTCGGAGAAGGAGGGCATCCAGGAGAAAATAAAAAAATTAGAACATTTGAGCTTCCAAACACGCAAAATATACAATAAGAAGAACCTCTCCTCCAATGCGAAATTAAGGCATTACAATGTTGTGATAAGGCCTTTGATTTTATATGGGATGGAGACCACTTGCTTACCTAGCCTAGAAAGGCTATTAAGAATAGAAAGGAGGAACCTGAGAAAGATCTATGGGCCCAGGAAAACACAGGAAGGTTACAGGCTGAGATCTAACGAAGAGATCTACAGAGAACTGAAAGACCTGGAGACCGAAATAAGAATCCGAATGGACATATGGACATATGAAAAGGATGAAGAAGGAAAGACTAAATAAAGAGATATTCGATAAAATTTGTAGCTATAAAAGCGTAGGAGGATATACAAAGCAAATGCCAGAAAAATTAAAGAACCTTAAAATGTCGGAAACCGACTTTTTGGATAGAGAGGTCTTCCGAAAAACAATATAAAATCTCACTACAATTAGCAGAGAAAGAAAGAGGGGTACAATGTGGTCCAGGGAAAGAAGGGAGAGACATTCAAGAATAATGAAGCTAAGATGGGAGGAAAGAAAGTCGAGAATCCCAAAGAAGCCTAAACCGTGATATTCGCGTGATCCTTGGGGCCCATACGTGAAAAAATAAATAAAAATCAAACCTATATCTGTACGATATATAAAATGAAATAAAGTTAAATAAATCCAATAATATAGTAAAATTAGAGACAAATTAAAAATACATCGTACTCTATTTTAAATATTCACACTCAGCATAGAGATCCCCAACCTAAGCCTGTCCCTTCAAACAAGCCAGCCCCCTAGAGATCCCAGCGTAGCACTATCAGATACGTTACTGGTATCAAAATCCAGTAAAGGCTGAATGTGAGCGCTATAGAGCATTCACTTAGGACTTGAGTAGAGTCCTGCCCAACTTTATTGGGTTGCTACATACACAGCTTACTATCTGTCTAACTAAATATAACACTTTTATGATATCACAATAATCAATGATATTCATAATTTGGTTATAATTCTAAGATATAATATATAATACAATATACTAGACAAACTAATATTTTTTTCCTTTCTTACTTTTTTTTCATTTTTTTTCCGATTTATTTCATTTCATTTCTTCCTTTTTATTTCATTTCCCTCATCATATTTACATGTCTCGTTTTTCTTTTTCAACTTAAGGATATGAGTTCGAGGACATAATGTATATTGGGATCATTATACAAGATTTTGTTAGAAACATATACGGACTACTTGCTGTTTTTCGGAAGGATTTAGATTTGAAGGATTGAAGGATATTCGATATTTTTTTAATTAATTATTATTTTATATTTTTATTCTGTGAACTCCTATGATCTTTCATTTTTAAAAAAAAATATAATTATCTTCTAAACTACTGATTCTTGCTTTTATGCACCGAAAAATCTATAAGCCTTATTTTATCATAGATTTAAATTTTAAAGAATCTTAAAACAGCAGCTTTAAATATATTTCGTTTGGAGATTCGTAAACTCCATCCAAAATTTAGTATTTTCTTCTAGGCTATTTCGGAAAGAGATTCCACATGATGTACTAACGGTTGGCCACCTAATTAAATATTTCTGAGGAATCATTCTTTAAACTACTAAAACACATCCTTTATTGTTGTAATTTTATTTTCTATGGCTCAATAAATACTGTTAATTTTTTTTCGGTCGATTTTAATCCATATATGCAATGGTATTTAAATTTGGGCTTGAGTTATGAGTTTGAAAAATATTAGACCTCAATTCAGGAGTGGTATTTTTTTTTTTATCAGCAGTTTCACTAGATAATCAGGGACCATTTACCTAAAAGCCAAAATATTAGAAAACAAATATCATTCAAGAGTGTAAATTCTGCAGTTGTAAATTAAATAAATGAAAATATCCTGATATCATTTGTAATATATTAATTGCTAACTTTATGATAGATATTATATTATGATGAACATAGTAAACATCCAGGTTTTATTTTAATTTTGAGAACTAAAGAGAAGTCAGCGGCTAAAGTGAGGATCTCCCGCTGGCATACGTTTCTTAATTTCTACAAATATTGGGCTAGAGTTCTTTTTTCGTTCCGTTGACGCTAAGCCATGCGGAATGAATTAAGAGCAGAAACACAGGTCCCCATTTAAATACTGCATAATCAAACCGACTCTTATGTAAATTTACGTTTGTTAATTGTTCTTTAGCTCAAACGAGCTCTGTTTTATATCCTCGGGAGGCAGTAATTCCCTCGTGTATTTAAGAGGGTTCTGAGGGACTCACGAATCCGAGGAGAGAAAATGACAAGGGATGCTAATTTTGACGGAATTTTAAATTATTTCAAAAGAATTAAACTAATTTTTAATTTGTTTATGTAAATACACACACACACACACACACACACACACACACACACACACACACACACACACACACACACACCCACATATATATATGCTGCGTTTTTTTTTTCTTAAACAAAGTTTTCATAAACCTTTGTTTACTCTTTGTTAATTAGTCTCTAATTTCCTCTGGGACCATATCTATTATTTTGAAAATTCTTTAGTAATTAAAAAAAAAAAAAAAAAATATACGGCTCTAGAAGCGTAGAACCAAGTAATCTGAGTGCCATAAAAACGCATAAACGCCAATGACTTAAATCACTCAAAAGGATCAGGGTGGAGTGGACATATATTGCTGCTTATTTCAATCGCATATATGTTTTTTATGAAGTTAAATCTATTTGACTGCTTTGGAATAAGGTATACATATTATTTTTAAAAAATATATATATATATATATATATATATATATATATATATATATATATATATATATATATATAATCTATTTATTGAGCTTTGCAACTGTATTCGATATAAAATATAATACATCATCTAAATGTGATGATAATGCTAGATATGACACGTCACTTGTTTTTAAAGAAACTATCTATTGGTAGCACTTATAAAGGTTCTATATAATAAAGAGGGTTATCTGGAATGAGAAGAAAGTTGTGATACAAATAGATTTAAATGGCTGTGGAGTTTGCTATAAATGGATTGGTAACTGGTTTGAGCTTAGTCAGAAACGTAAGGTATATTAAGATCTTTGTGGATTAGTTAGTTTGTGACAAAGTAAGGAGCATTGAGGATATTTCTATGGATTTCAGATTGTAAGGATTCGATACGAGATGAATTGGATGGGTTTAGTAGAACCCTAGAGATCAACTCCTTAAGTCTAAATTGGTCCAATGATTACCGTTATGGAAATGGGTCTTTTGTAATTAATTGGAATGTTAGAACGTTTGTCAAGTAAATGTTGAAGCAGTAAATTTTAAATATTATTATAAAAAACCGTAATTTTGATTTTTATCTCACTTAATCGCTTGGGTCCTCTATGAATCTTCTCGTTAGGAACAGCAAATCTATTCAAGGTTTTTTGTTTTTATTTATATCAATAAGCTAGCTATTTTGGAAAATATTCTTTTTCCAATGCATTTTTACTTAAGTGACGGATAACAAGCAAAAGGATCTCATGAAATTAATATTCAGTTAATCAAGATCATAGAATCTAATATCAAGTTAGTTCACTTGAATTTCACACAGTTTAGTTGACACTTCTAGTTATAATGATAAGTTTTATGAAACCACAGCAGGCGCTTCAGGTATACCTTGCCGCATAAGCAACTATGCGTCAATCGAACGTCATGAAACGGAATCTTAAGAGCTTGGCTCTAACATTATGCAAATGACACTTTAAAATTGGATTCATTAAAAAAATAAATTAAGTAAATATGAGAGAAAATTAAAATCAATAATATGTAAAGCACTGCTCTTTAGTAGTAATTCGATTGTAGTTCTGTAATTAAATCTACCTATGCCATAATGATTTATTGATATAAATACAAAATAAATTGATTATATATATATTTTTTTTAAAGAAATTAGTTAAGTGATCATAGACATTTATATATTGGTCTATTATGCAGAATCCATACTCGATTGAAAATATTTGTCAACGAAAATTAATTTATTAAACCAAAACCTTTATTTTATATATCATTATATCTCTATATATCATTATATCATCTCATTATAAAGCATGACTTTTATGAAGATGAAAAATAATTTATAAATATTATAATCGTGAATATATATATATATATGTTGACACTGCTGGAATCTGAAGGTCCCGATTATACGTTTTGATTTGCATTAATATACATATGAATATGATTTCTATGGATTATCCCGTTATATATTTTGTTTTCATGATATAATTAATTTTATTATATAAATATGTCTTATAATTATTAATGCAGTCCGCTTGAACGATAAGGTTTTAGTAGTAAAGATGGCTGAGAGTTATAATTACATAACGAGTACAAAAATAATAATTCTGGAGATTTTGCTTCTAATACTGTACTTAAAAATTATGTTGATTTGTAGTGGTAGTTTACAATAGCAAAGAATTCTCTAACATATATTGTTTTGTAATGACTTAGAAATCTATATATAAAAATTATTTTTCAAGTCAAAAAAGCGTGATAAAAAAAAAAAAAAAATCATTTATAGCGCATTTCATTTTTAGGTAGGTAAAGATTTTTTTTTTGTGACAGAAATGTGTATAGATAAATTTTTTTATATATTAATTTTAGATATTCCTATTAATGAATTCATGAACATTTTTATTATAATTTTTTTTTAATTTTCAGGCGAATTTTAAATTAGCTAAGAAAGTCAGAAACAAACTCGTATTGTAGATGTGATTGACTGGAAATCCTTGAAGGGATTGCTATTGGCGTGGGACAATATTTGTTTATTTTAGGGGATGTGGCTTGCTCCTTATATATATAGACTGGAGGGTCTCTCCACCGCACTTGACTCGCCTAGCCCTGAAACAAAGAATAACAACTGTCCATTAGTGTTTTCCCTCTTCTCCTCTAGGTTCTCCTATTCTATTTTCAGTATGTGTTTATGTATCCTATGTTTTAATACTTTAAAATAATTAATTTACTTAGCTGAAATAATATTTAAAATAAAAAAAAACGTTATTATTCTTTAGTTTTTCACGAAATATTCTATAATTCATTATCTTATTTTGTTTCTAAATGAATTTGAATTTTGGCTTGAGGTCTATTATTTTTGATGTAAGGTTTCTTTCCATACTTAAAATTGTAACATTTTGGCACGCTGTAGCTCTTTCAGTGCTCGGATCAAAAATTTGACGACAGTTTCCGTGTCAAAAATGTAATGAAGAATATCTTATAGTAGAGGAATGGTCAAGGTTGCAGTCAGGTATTATTACTACATCCAAGTTATTATAGGTATAATTACTACATCCATTTAAAATTAAAAATCTTGAATTGGATACTATTGTATCGTTTAGTCAACTATAGAATTTTTATCGAAAATACGTTATGATTTATAACATCTGTCGCTATGGCCTACCGTTTAGAAGCTATAAAGCTGTTTCCACACTATGTCGATCGACAATGTCGTTCGACACGATCGACTTCAATTTAATCCACACTAAGGTACGTCCACACTACGCCTATCCGAGTCGAACGGTTTTGTCGATCGACAATGTCGAACATGTGGATACCTGTTGTTGACTTACCGAGATTGACAACAAATTTTCTTTTTTTTTTTTAATTTATCTATTTAACTTACTTTTTTTAATTTATTCATTTTTCTAATTATCATTATATTTATCTCTTTTTTTCTCTTTTTCAGGTGAGATGATCAATTCTTTGTGAAAGATAATGACTATCGTGAGTAGTTGCATGCATATATATTTATATTTGTTCACGGAATAGTGAACATAATATGAAAGTCATTACTAAACAAAAGACTTCATATCGTATTATATTTTTATATTTACTTTTTATTTTTTTATTTTAGTTTATTACGTTATGTTAAGTTAATTATGTTTATTATTTCACTACACTTCCTACTAAGTTATCCGTTATTTATTCTTTTATTAAAATTTTACTGATTTACTCTACGGTCATGTCTTAATAACTTAATTTTTGAAGGGTAACCTTTTGGCCTTCGGGTACATTTTAGGATTGGGTAAAAAAAGCAAACTCAAGTCATTATACCCGTAGATTTATATTTACTATCTAGATTTAGAGCTGCTTACTTTTTTCCCGATGAATTAGAGACTTTAAACTTGGAGCTTAGGAGTGGATGACAATACAATAATAAAAAGAGTGGGTACCACTCGGCACACAGCCCTTAAGACACTCTCGGACGGCTTTTTCACGTTTTCATCCGTGCTTTAAATAATTAATCTGTTTTTTTTTCTTTTTCATTGGTCTCATATTGAATAAATCTGTAAAAAAAAAAAATAATAATAATAATTTACTTTCATTTATTACATTTTTTTTTTTTTATTGTTAACCTTATTGAGTGTTTTTAAACAATGAGGTGGCCCATCCAAGCAATCTATCGAATTATGGTGTACTGTGGTACACTTCCCTGAAAAGGGTTAGGTCTTTGGTGGAGCAAGCTGCGATTGTCATAGGCATACCGTTTTAAACAGGAAGAACCCTGGTACATTTTGTTCAAGCAAAGTATAGATCTAGCCCTTTTTCCGGAGATATTTAAAGAAACAAGATCTGTCGATGATAGTAGAAATGGTTCTTTTTGGTTATGTTGACTTAAACATTTAAATTTTTTTTTGTTTTTTTTTGTTACTACATTTAATATGTACAATGTGTAAGTTTTAATTTAAACTATAATATCTAAATCCTTGTCTTTATTTTAACAGTACCTTTTAATGTGCCTACATTTTTCATTTGCATCAAATATGATAAATAAAAGAAAGTTTACTGTCCTCTGTGGTCTCTGATAATTTTCTTCTTATTTTTCATCTTCGAAATTTGGTCTCTTAGTTATTCTATTACATTTAATATTTTTCAAATCAATTCTTTGTGGCTGAAAGCTGTTTTTCCAAAAGGGGAAATTATTTTGAAACAAAATAGGACTGTTACATAGACGCATCGCCAGTACATACTTTTCAGATAAATACCTATTTCATCAAAAAATAAATATTATATTTATTTGGGTATTTAGAACGGTTAAAGGAGTTTGCACTTTCAGAGTGTGGTTCTAAGCACACCCACCTTATTTTGGTTTTCTTTTATGATTATTTATGAATTTCTTAAATAATGTTTTTGAAAAAAAAAGTTATTTACGGCCAATGGTCGAAGAACTACAATAGCACTCGGCCTTCTTGGTTAATCAGGAGGGCGAAGGGATCGGATGAAATAGGCTGGAATGGAGGCTCTGTTAGGAGGAGTTATTGGCTCCCAGTTATTGGCTTATCGAGGGTCATCTCCACATCTCGTTACAGCTAATATCCTTTACTCCATTACTGTTCAAGGCTAAGTAGTTTATGGGATCTGCTAATTTTCTTAAGGGCCCATTCAGGGATTTAAGTGGAAATCATGTCTGCAATTCTTGATTAATGTCACTGTTGTTAGGTACATAAAACATGCTTTAAAAACTATAATTAATTCAACATAATCTACCATTTGAGATGCTGACAACAATTTATTATTTTTCATTCGGTTTGATTCATTCAGTTCATGGATGATATTGGATCATAAGAACGATCTAGCTAATCTTCATGACTCACCTTATCTTAAAAAAAGATGGATTTTCCTAGTTTTACTTATTAAAATAACATCTACAGATCAGACAATTATATTTCAAATGTCAATAAAAGGTATACTAAAAAATAAAAAAGCCACATTATTTCTTAATACTCCTCCTAGCCATATCTTGATCTCTCATTCCTGAATTTACCTAATGTAATATTGAACTTTCACACTCTTCTCTTGTTCTTCATAGCCCACTTTACATGGGCCTAAGATCTTGTCAAATAAATGTCGTCTTAAAACCATGACTTCCTGTCCTATTTTGTATTTTCATATTTTCATCTGATCCCTGTTGAATTGACCCATCTGGGCAAACGTCATAATTCCAATTTAAATTCAATTCTAATACAAAAAGAAACTGCTCGTCACTCTAGACTGCACCAACATTTAGTATACAAACGTCCAAAGTCACAAATTAATTACAAAAGACTTATTTACACGACAGTAATTAGAGCTATTTGGTTCGGAGATTAGCTCTAATTGGAGCTATCCTCCTTTGGCTCCATTAAACCTTGAAATTCTTCTCACATCCAATCTTGTCCGGTGAATGCTTTGTTCTGATTCAATAGAATGAAACGATACTTTGGGAAATCAAGGTTATTAGAAGGATCTTCGATCCAGTAAATAACCACAAAAATTGAAGAATAAGATTTTTCCAGTTCCATATGCATTGGTCTTACAGGAGTATACACACAACGTCTCTCTGTCTATCCCATTGAAAACAAGCTCGCCTTTTACTTTGCAGCTCATTTGAACAGGGTCTAAGAAGACTGGGGATGAGAGATTGCAAAAGAAAGGCGGAAGTCGGCAGAGATAATTGTAAACTCTTATTATAACAACAAATGAAAAAATGTTTAAAAAATAATACTGCAGTTCATCAGTGTACTAAAATATCAGCAGTACCATACGAGAGAATATGAATATATATAATCTTGTGGAGAGTTATGTATAAAGACCTTTACGCTTGTATGGTTTAAATGAATTAACTAAAGTACTTTTGCTAATACATCAAGCATATATGATGGACCTATTTAATAAACAGTAAACCGATTACAACGGAGTTGAAGAACTTCTTCGGCCATTGTTCCTTTAATGGACGGGACCGAACGGAACGGACCGTAGAGGAGGGGCAACACTCAGGAGGCATTTAAAGATAATAGCCGACATGGGAATACACGGCCAGGCACAAAGGGCTCTAATGAAAGTTAGCCTCATTACATTGGTTCTTCTGCAACCTCATTCTTCTGTCCCTCCGCCTCAATTAGCGGGAGGGAATAAACGGCTACACTTTTGTCACTAACACTTGCTAGAAGGGTTGTAATTCCTTTCTATCACATCCATATTTTCAGGTTATTTATTAACTTATTGCTTATGAATATTAATTAATCATTAATAGCCTATGGTAAATATAATCCTTAAATCTATGGTATTAAAAAGAAGCATATCAAGCATATTAAAGGTACTGGTATAGATCTTGTCCCTTGAGTCTTCATCACCCCCATATATTGGTGTCTCGTCTATCTGATTTATTGGATTTTTTTTTTTTTTTTTTTTTTTTTTTTATAGTTATCACTTTCACCAATTTATGGCCATTAGGGAACGAGAAAGATATGCTTTATTTTTACAAAAGCACATTGCTGCCCAACTTCACCAGGTTGCTATACACACAGCATACTGATTTATCTCATTGAAGACATTCTAATTAACTTTAAAATGATAATAACATATAATATTTCCCTCAGTCTCTACTTATCTCTTAATATATTTTTCTCCCTTTTAAAAATCAATATTATTCGTACCAAATAAAAACATATGCACATTTGAATAGATCAACTATAAAAACAAAACTTTTTAAACACAATGCACATGGTGTTGGATAATCCCAGAAAGTCCAAAACTATATTTTCGGCTATCATCCCAATATCCCTCCCATCCACACCCAGATCCTCCAAAAACCTACTTGTTTTGCTTAGTGTTATTCCGCAAAACCCAAACCAAAAGCCTTTTACGGAATATTCTCTATTCCCAAATGTCTAGCTGAATTTTTTTTTTATAGAAAGGGTAACATTTCCCATATATTTCTATTTTCTTCCTTTCTACTCAATCTGATTGATCGAGGTTATTATTGTCATACCTTACAATAGGATCCAGGATAAGCACTGTCCGTCCGTTCTTTGGAAACTCGACATTTGATGTTCTTGACCCTGTAGTTATTGATCCCTGTACATGAGCTGGTGTTTCGGACTCAGTCTCACTTTCGACTAAGTCCAAATGACAACTCCTATCTGTCCACTGGCCTCTAGGACTCCACGCATAGTTGCTTAGTTAACATTAAGTTCTGCATACTTAATCATTATTCATAAGAATATTTGATTAAACGATCTTATAATATGATTTCTGCTTACAATAATGGATTGCTAAACTTAAACGTATGAGCCACTGGGAATCTTTACTATGAATTTACTTCTTAGCATACAACGCCTTATGTTCTTTTTTGTATCAGTAATTCAATTATTACGTTGATATTGCCTCTTGGCTTGTCTGGATTCGCTGTAGTCCAATTTTCGTACTGTCGATTAGTTGGAGCTTTGATTGAGCATGATATATTCAGCAATTTGTGTCATAATAGACAAACAGCAGACCAGCTTCAATTAAAATCGTGCTGTATAATACCTAGGTACTAGATTTTCGTAAGAACTGGCCATGACGATAGCCCTTTTCAAGAGCTTTTTGATTTCTACCTTTTGCCCTATTCTTCATTGACCTCCGATGCCCTGAAGATCTGGTCGATAGCTAACAGGTTCAGTATCCATGGTCACAAATAGTCATGGGACGGGCTCCTACAATAGCCACTTCGGCCCAGGGCTATCGTTGGATAGCCCTGCAATCGCTCCTCCTTTCAAACTTTCGTGATTTAAGGCAAGGATCGTTAGAAATCCTCCTTAACTGCCAACTCTAAGGGAAGGAGCAAAGGGTTTTTATCTGGAGTATTCCTGTTTTCCTCTAACAATAAGCCTGTTGTTACCTATAAATGTTGTTTAGAGATCATTAAAAATATATATGTAGTGTTGAAGTGTTTTCTTGAATTTTTAGAATACTGTGAATTATTTCTTCCAGTACTACAAAAAAAGTTGTTATCCGTAGCTGCAGTTTTTTAGATGTTATTGCATTAGCTTCTGAAGTCTTAAAAAATCTTAAACGGTAACTAAGATACAGGTTTTCAATTTTCAAAATTCTCTCGAGAATTGGCCCAAATTGAGTTTCGCTCTAAACGTACTTAATAATGACATTTTGAGCATGCTTCATTATATACGAATTTTGTAATAAGTTAGTTTGCCTTAAAGCAAACACAATACAGTGTTATTATGGCCAATGCTTCTAAACGTAAATAGCTGGCTAAAATAGTTCTGTTCAAACATATTGATCTATTGGTGTATATAACATACGTTTCTATTACCTTTACTTTCTTTAAAGTGCTAATATATATAAATTTTATTTTAAATAATATTTATACACTTTTAAGTATAACAAACATGCGCTTCATTGAAATCTCCGGTTAATCCAACCCTGTGACCGTTCCATCCAACCCTTGGTCCTTGTGGATCGGATTTGTGAGGGTCCAATGTATTTTTTTTTATTTATTAATTTTTTTTTTTATTGTCATTCAGAATAATCGATGTATGATAATTAAATAATTCACTTTTCCAAAACCATTTTCCCCGTCTGAGATATAGACCGGTTCTTAGGAAACGACATTAATACCAATCCTTCGTAAAATCCTCAATGTTCCTTACTTTGTCACCAATAAACTTATCCATAAAGATCTTAATATTCCATATGTTGCTGATTTAGCCCACTCCAGATACCCATCCTTTCATAATAAGCTCCATAATCACTCAAATCTGTTTGTTTCTCAACTTGTTTCCCACTCCATTCCTGATAATCCTCCGAGGTGTATGAAACGAAGATGGCCTAGAGACCTTCTAGTGTCGAAGTTTTAATAAAGTGCTACTGATTAGTAGTTCTTTCCAAGTTTTATCATGTTATTATAATCGTTGTCAATACATTTACTTGATGTATATATTCTGTACAGTTGTAAATTTCAATAAATGTATATATAAAAAAAAAAAAATTGCTTTTAAAGCAATTAGCCATCGGTAGCAAGTCATTGGAGTTTTTTTATTAGAAGGTTTCATTTTATTTTCAGACTAATACTAGATACTTGGTAGGCTAATAGATTAGAACTCATTAATCTCTTAATTTGCTAATGAACATTTAAGTATTGTTCTAGGAGATCGATTGCTATTGTATTCTATAGCCTTCCCATGTAGTTTGCTGACTCTTATACTTATCCCGTGTAAAGTTTCGTAAATAAGATATCAGAATTATGGATATTTAAATTATTAAGGTCATTTACTACATATAGCCTACCGTGACGTGACGATATTCCCGGTCGCAGCGCTTAGCGATATCAGCGTACGTGATCCAACTGGCAACTTTTCCCCGTTCAATAAATCACGGTTTGCCGGCTCCCATTGTCTCTGCTTAGTATTATCACTTCTGCTCCAATAGGAGCTCTCTCAATAGGTCTGCTTTATTGGCCTGTCTGGTCTTTATGGGTTTTTATTGTAGCTATCGTCGGTGAGCTCTGAAAAATCTGATATGAGTAGCTTTCCATCTTTATTTATGTGATAGAATACATTCTACAGCATTGAAATCACTTCATATTAAAAAATATATTCGTGTATTTTTTTTCTTTTGTTGACAAACTTGAACATCTAGCACATTCGTAAACAATATTAAACGATATGCATTACTAACTATTAGTCCAGTATCTGATCACTTCCTGCTTTGTTTTAAATTCTACAATCAGGACTCCATTTGGACATACGGCTTTCTTTGAATTCACATACAAGAGACTGTTCGTCAATATATACTACACCAACATTTATTAGGCAAACGTTTAAAGCATCCAATAAATTACAAAACTCATTTACATGACAGTTATTAAACCTATTTGTAAATATGAAGTATATATATTTACTCTTTTAAGGAGTTTTAATCTGCAGCATAGAAGATAGGCTTTAAGTATTATGATCAAAAAACAAAGTAATCGTTCAGCACTGAAAAATATTATCATATAAAAGTATTATATGAAGAAGCCATAGCACACTTTTCGGATTTAGAAGGACTGTGAACATAACCATATAAAAGCCTATCGTCACATAAGATAGTGAAACGTGGATGCTAAGCAAAAAAAATTTGAAAAATGTAGAACCCCAGGTGAAAAGATCCTACGTTCAATCTCAGGCCCAGTAAAAAGAAGATAAGGCAAATGTAACCAGAGCTGTATTAGGTAGGCTGTATTAAGAAAAGAAGGATGAGATGATTCAGGTATGTTGTGAGGGACCCTGGAGGTGCAAGGAAGAGAGGAATGCCGATAAAAGGGTGGTTGGAAGACGTAGAGGAGAACAACAGGACCCTGGGTGTTAGAAAATGGAGACGGAAGGTGAGGAGAGAGATGGATGAGAGTGAGTAGTTAAGAAGCCAAAATCTACTAAAGTAGAATTTTTCAGTGCCTCTAAAGAACAAAAGAATTTTAAAACTTATGTTTCTATAGTTGACTAGCGTAATATAAAAATAAGTGTTGTAATTCTCCTCGTTAAAAAATAAACGAAGGATTTTCACACTATTAATGTGATTTTTGTGGTTATCTTCAATTTGTTGCGCCGTAACTAATACTTCAAGCGGGAACAGTTGGAGGAATACAAAATGCGGTCTGTTAGGCTCGAGACGTGCCAGTTCTGTGTAAGATGATTAACAACGACCAGCCTCAAGTTGGGAATGAGTTGGGCCTTTCAGTTTTTAGTTGATTACATCTGACAAAAGTTTTGCGGAACGAGGGTGAGTTACTTTAATTACAGCCCTTTGAAACCTACTTGCTCAAGTAACACAATGGCCTATAGAAACCACAGGCCTCTCTTTTTTTGTCCGATCTTCATCCCTTAATCGTTCCGTCTAAAAAAATTAATTGAATTTAAATATTTTTGTTTTATTTTATTGAATACAATTTCTATTAATACATTCCAATATAATTTGTGTATATGGTAATCTAAAAGAATTCTTTAATATATCGTACCTTCTTGTGTAATTGTTTTTTTTGTTTTTTTACTTCTGCTCAGCGATAGGACTATTTACAAATGTATTGGACCTTACAAGATCAGCATTAATGCTATTACACTCAAAAGTATTCCAACAGCTTGAAAAATATTTGTTTGTTGTTTATTGGTGTTTGTTGTCCTTATGTAGTCCAACTAGGGCAGGAAGGACTGGTTCACCTATATGTTACCAACCTATTCTAACAAGGATTGGAAAGTAAAGATTCATGTCGTGAGTCCACACCAAAATGAATTTTAACCTACCCAGGAAGGATTAGAACCCTCTACCTTCTGTCCACAACCAGACCACACTGTCGAAGTATTTGTAATGGTCTTGAAAATGATATTTGCAACGCTCATTTTGAGAAAAACCTGGATTTTAAATCACAACCTTGCGCAACCATTGTTAACCATGCAAGTGATCAATCTGTCCTAATACTTAGCTGATACAGATTTTGATTTTAATTGCTTATAATTTAGATAAGATTATAAAGAAGTAATTTGTTTTCAATTAGTCTGATTGTCTTTTATATTTCATCTCAAGTATTTTTATAATTTTAATGCAGGATAAATCATGGGTTTAAAATAAAAGTCTTGTATTATTATAAATTGTCCTAAAGGTACTAAGATGACTATTTAATCCTTCATTTATTAATTCACCTGCTGGAGAAGTTGATATTTTCCAGAACACTAGAGCTGGAGAAAGTCTCCAGGAGCAGAAAGGGACCTCATTAGATATATGCACCGGGTTCTCAGACTGATTACTACGTCCCTTACAAAAGTCTAAGACTCCAGTGCCTTTGGAGCCTCCAGGCTATTAATTTATTAAGTTCCAGCGAGCCTATTTAATTAAAAGAACTACACGTCTTATCAGCTAGAGATAAGTTTTACTGAGTCCTTCACTTCATTATGCAGGCGATTGTTCAGTGACAACTCCGATAAGGATAATATTTTGTGAGGGGGTTCCTTTAGGAGTTCAATTTGTTTCGAAACACATTTCATAGATTTTTATCTTTCTATTGGAGAAAATAATTAAGGATAATACTTTGGAATATTACGGTATGTAATTAAAAGGATTTAATTTGAATTATTTTATTGTTCAAACAAATAATATTAAAATAATAATTATTCTCTCTCTCTCTCTCTCTCTCTCTCTCTATATATATATATATATATATATATATATCTCTCTCTCTCTCTCTCTGTTTTGTATAAGTTTGTTGCGGTCTTCCTGAACTTTGTTATAAAATCTCTTATTTTAAGTGTAAATATAAAAATTGCTTGAGAAGCAACTACCAAGCTTAGAACATTTGTCTTGTGTGCCTAATACGTTTGGCCAAGACTGTAGGTTATTTGATGAGCTTTGTTAAGATATATTCCAATTTGGGCCCCATTCTTTAAGGTAGTGATATGAGATCGGTGTGTTTTAGATGATATGAAGGGATAATAATTTACTGATAACACATATGTCATCAGTGTATGTTATTATTTTTAGTTTAAAAATAACATTTTCTTTGCTTTAATAGCAGTTTTATGTTATCCTTGTAATTAATGTAGTTAATAACAGAAATCACCGTTGAATCGTCGTGTATAGGTACACTACAGGACCAAAGAACAGACCTCGATCGTTCCATCTTGTGTTACAGTAACTAAGTGCTAATATTATTTCGGCTACCGATGTGTTAGTGCCGGTAGTACCATGCCGACAGCAGTTAAATCAATGCTATCTAATACCCGATACGTCTTGTTCCGCCTGCAATAATGAAGGATCCGTCAAGCCTAGTGTTGGAACAGTGCTTTTAGCCTAATGAATTGATTGATGTATAAATTATTGATCTGGCCATATCTTGGCTGCCCTATATCCCTCCTCTGACTGCTTCGTATCCATTGGCTTCTGCTTCGGGTTCAAGGCGACTTCTCAAGTTAAAGATGGTAAATCGGAAATATCGTTTCGGAAAATTAAAAAAAAAAAAAAATTAGAACTTCCTTATAAATTTTTTAGTTTTGAAATTTTTTTTTTTCATTATAATATTCTAAACTGTAGTAGGAATCAACATAATTTGAGAAGTTGAAGAGCCTATGTTAAGAAGGTTTTATTTACAGTTTCGTTAGATATGTTTTTACGAGCAACTTTTATTACAGAATTTTTTTTTTTAAGTAAAAAGGATTTATAATGGCAATAAAAGGATGATAATATAATTTGTACTTTTAATTAGGACAGATATTTGCAAAATAAGTTTAGAAATATAATTTTGAAATAATGTTAATTTAGGCATTTTTTATTTACGTTTGATGACATTGTATAAATACGAAACTCCGAATCAATTAATGGAGCTAATGTTTTCTAAAAATTCATTATCATTTTAATGTCTAATTTTGAGGTTCATGAAGATTAATTCATAGCAGGAATGTATTGCTAGAACTAGAGTAACTTACTCAATAAGAAAAGAAGATTTCAAAGCAAAAAATATTACAAATCTATAATCTATTTTTTTGATTGAAATATACGTACAATCTGCCTCAATTAAGGGCAATAGGTGACAGTGCTAAAGATGTATTCATTCATACAATATATACAAGTACTCATACACACAAAATTAATGATAATAGAAGATAAAAAAAAAATAATAATAATTATAAAAATAAAACTAATAATTCCATCATAAAAATTAAAATGAAATAATAAAAATCAAGTAACAAAAATTAAAATTAAAAAAAAATAAAATACATTCTTACTATATGTACAATACAGGCACACTCAGCCTGGAGAACCCCGAATCGAGCCTATTCCCCCACTTATTGGGATTCAAGGCCAGACCTTAAGAGCTCTCAGCGCTGCTCTCTCAGCTGCATCACTGGTGATATCTAGTGGAGACTGAGTGGGAGCGCTATAGCCACATACGCTCAGGACCTGAGCGGAGAAGCTGGTCAATACCAGGACTCCAGTATAGCATTATATTACAAAAGGTCTGGGCCATTGCCGTTTCAACCTTCTTGGAGGGTTATAGAGATGGTTAAGACTGGATTGGGATTGGGCTAGAGGATTGGGATGATTGGATAGATTTTAGTGAAATTTCGAGAATTATGAAGGAATGAGATCAAGGACAAAAGGTATTTTTAGGTCATAATCTAGACTTTTTATACTCATGGTAAATAATAATAACAACACAGAATGACTTTTTCTCGAATTTGGAAACATTTTAACTTAGTGAATTTTACCTTCAAGGAGACGACATATATATTTATTTTGATTCATTGAAAACTTCAAATCATGACGGAATTACAAAAATTGGAGATTTAAAAAAATGTTTGATAAGGTGGATAAAAAATATGATTTTTTATAATTAAAATATAATTATTATTTCATAAATGAGAAAATACTCAAATTAAAAAAATAATGTGGAAAAAAAAACTAAATCGAACTATTGTAACCAATTTTTTTTCGATTTAATTATTAATATCGATTTCATAAATTTTAATTATTTTCTTAAATGATATATCTGTTTATTGACGCCATTGTTATCGAAATCCCTGGCTATCCAACCTAACTCATATCGTACCGTATCCCCCCCCCCCCCAGGACACTGGAACAGGTAGGTCATTATCCGCTCCGAGATAAAGGAGGAGAAGGAGATGGGGCGGCTGATTGCAAATTTCCTGCGACGCCGAGTACAAGTCGCCCTCAGTTCCGGCCAGTGGAGGAAACCCCGGCCAATTCCAGTCCAATCCTCGGCTAATTCTTATATGTCCACCTCCACCTTGATTGCTCCGTCCTCCGGGGTGGATTAGCTGTGATGTCTTGCACGATCTGGAATTGATGATTTGATCCGTTAATTGTTTGGTGATTTATTATTACGAATAATTTAAACATATCTTGTGTCTCGGGTTAATAGGTTTGAGACATACTTTGAACCTTCAAAGGGTTACTGTCGGAATTCGTCTATGTCGAATATGTTTTTTAAAAATACCGAAAGCGTTTTTGATACATTATATAGTATTATTAATAGTCTTTATAATTATTATTTAGCCATTGAAGAAACTTTTACTATTTTATTTATTGCGAAAGAATTGTTTAAAAAAAATCTTTACCATACCTGTGAAGATTTTTAAGACCAACGGTTGTACAAGGAGGTGATGTGGTCAACATTCCCAGACCTCCAGGAATTGTCCCATTTTAAGGATACCCAGCATATCGAGGCTGAGTGCGCCTCTAGGAAAATCTCCAGACTCCTATCCACGGCTGAAAATACAGAAATCAAATTTTCTAGTTTGGAGTTCGACGCTGTACCTCTCCCCGATTAATAATAATATGCTAAGATATTCGTTATTAAATATCGATAATTTTAGAAATAAACAAAATGTTTAAATGCCAGAAATGTATAAATGCAGGGAAAGTAAAGTAAATTTGATAGTTTATAATTTGAATCTGACATTTTTTTTTTTAAAAAATCGTGGAAGCTACTAGAAGCAAATGTTTGACAAAAAGTGAGGTAACATTTGTTTTTCACGAAAATCACCGATTTTCAATTACGTATATCTCGAAAAATGTTAGAATTTCAACAAATGTATATAGTATTATTTTATAGGAAATTTAATTTGCTTTAATTTTTCTAGAGTCTACTGTTTTCGAGATAAATTCGAAAAACACAAAAAAGCGACCTTCATCCTTCTCTCACCGTTAGCTTACGCCCCAGGGGCGGGGACTTTTAGTATTTTTACCTTCTATTTACTCCTAACAAAGCTATGAAGTCAAAAATTGTCGCATATTTCATGCTCTCTACTATGTGTTTATTGACTGGACTAAGAGATGTACATCTCTATCAGATTTTACTTTATACTCACTCACACTCACTTATGGGTTTTAGGTTGTACTGCTCTTGAAGAACCTTGGTCCTGACGATCATTGGCTTTTAGTTTTCATCTTCCGATTCTCATTTTTTGGAGATCCTTTTCGACATTTTGCATCCACATAGCACTGAGCCTCCCTCTTAGTCGCTGTCCGTCAGGCTTGCCGTATAGCATTCTCCTGGGAACTCTTTGCTCTGGCATCCTTTCATCGTGACTGAGTGACTGGATTTTACTTTATACTATTAAATAGATAAATTTTGAAACTAATAACACTGATAAATAAACATTTTTTTTTCTTATTTCTCGCTAATCTGTTCTGTAATATTTCGAAGTTAAATGTTTCGATCCAACCTCAAATCACAAACTTTCAAGAAATTTGAAATGATGTTCTGGAGCGGTATAGGTTTCTATGTTCTTGTTGACCTTGTTATGTATATGTATGGGATATGTTTATCGTCGGAAGGGTAGCGTAGGATGGGGTCAATTATGTGGCGAAAGGGCAACGATAAGCTGATCCACTAGGCCATTTTGCCCCAATTCCACTCCACTAGGGCTCAGCATATGTTCCAAGTACTCTAGATTAGCTGACTATTTGATGTTAATTAAATCATTACCTCGTTCGTATTAATTATACTTAGTCCTCGAATATGATAATTTAATCTATTTGCAATGATATAGATATGATATGATAATGATATGGTAAAAAAGTTACCATTTTTATTTATTTTTCAATAATCTTATGATATGGCTTTGAAAGATGATTGAAAGAAGGTCTAAAAAATAAATATAAGACATTTAATAACAAAATGCCAAAAAAAACAACAAAACAAAACATATTTTATAAACAATATATTAATATTTTTCAATGTATTTTTCATTTAACAAGTAATAATTTCAGATAATGTTTTATTATAATAGAATAACCAGAGTCCTAATATTGAAGTTATTATTTTCTTTATAACGTGACGTATTTGATACAGTCAAAACACTATCAGTCGAAGTTGAAGGGTAAACAAATTTACATCGAGTTATCAATTTTTTTGAGATATCGAGTTCACATAAAATATTTATGTATGTATGTATAAGGATAATTAATTTTATAGTATTAATTACCCTTAAAAGGATAATTACTTTTATTAGTATAAGGGTAAATAATTAATTCTAAGAATAGTTAATAGAAACGGAGATACTTGTGCAAAAACCCTATAAAATACATATGTAATGAATTACTTAATTCAAGTCTGTAACTTTCTTTTGCATATATGTAGGGGTGCGACGATCTATCACATGTTGAATCGCCCCGAAATAAAACAGTACTGTGGATAAGCGAGGATAGGGTTGAGATAGTCTGGTTTGTCCATGTTGATGGTTCTCGGGAGTTGTGTAGACCAAAATGTTTCTTTGCGTTAACGATTGGTTTGGTTCGAGTAAAGGAATACAATGAATCATATAAACGTAAACGCGAAATGGGATTTACTTCGACTAAACGATTTTCGACTTATCAAAATAATCTAAATATTATAAATATTCGATTTCTTTCCAGCCTAATTTGAGTTGTATATGAGATTTAACCATTTTGTTGTCATATTTCATACATGTTATGAAAATATAACTTTTATTTCGTGACTAGGAATGCTTAAGTCTGTATGTTCGTTTTACACGCAGAGGTGAATCTTTTATCAGTTTTAAAAATTCAGATGGGAACGCTTGCATTTTTCAAATGAGTATGACGCAATAAATTGATTTCTTTTTATTATTTTTTAAATGCCTGAATTACCAACCATTTTCCCCTCTATTTAATTTCGGGCAACCCTTTATTAGTTTAAAATATAGATTACAAATGTATGTCGTTAATCTTTTTAATTATTCACTTTGAAAATCTTGTTCGGAACTTACTTAGTAAGACGAAATTGCTTATCACCTTCGTAGCCTTTCCTTTCTCAAAAACACATTCTATACAGATATATTTTTTTAACAAATCGTAATTAATTATAAAATATTGATTGGATATTATTTAGTAAGTTTGTATATATGTAATAGCATATTGTTTAGTACATGAATTTATTGTAGTGTTTATCACAAAACGACCGAGAAATATGTAAGAACTGGCTTACAATATACAAAAGACTGACCTTACAACCAAGCAAATGATACAATAAAGTATTATTCAAATATTGTTTTAATGTAGTCAATTTTATTTTATTTGTTACGGATAAGTAAAATGTCATTTCTTTTCTTTTTTTTTTTTAATATGTTTGATTCTCTTGGGTACATATCAAAATACAAGAAACTGCTATGCGTTTCTGACTACTACAACATTTATCAGACAAGCGTTCAAAGCTCCTAATAAATTACAAAAGACTTATTTACATGACAGTAATTAGACCCATTTAGGCATATGTATTTTAGGTTTGGGGCTCAACTAAACCTTCCGACAAAATCCTTTGTAATATTCTTAATCTTCTTATTATGTTACGAACAAACTTATCCATAAAAATCATAATGTTCCATATGTTGCTGATTCGGCCCAAAACAGTTACTTATCCTTTCTAACAAACTCCATATACACACGAATCCACTAGTTTCCAATTTTCCTTAGACTCAATTTATGATCTTCTTCGAGGTATCTAAAAAGAAGATGGCCAAGAGACCTTCTAATCTAGAACTATTGACGTTTCTCTCAAATTTATTTGTTGGATATAATGTATAAAGTTGTGAATATCAATAAAAAGATAAATAAAATAAATAAATCATTTGGAGCCTATAAATAAATAAACCTTGAAACCCAATTCAATTATCTGCATAAATAATCAATAAGCAAAACAAATAAATATTATAAAAAAAGTTCTCGCATATTTATTTAAAATACAATTTTGATAATTAAGATCAAATACTAGATTTTTACTGTATATTATGTAATATTCCAAAATACTATTTTATCCAATGTAGGTTTAATGGACTGTCCAATCCGGGTTGGAGCAGGGACACTATCAGCTCTATCTTAATCCACTTAATTACACAGCTAGCATTTTAATCACCCTACTCATTTCACAAGTTTATTAGCCGCCCGTGTTCCCAATTTTCCACTCCACAACAAATAGCCTTATCTCTATGCGGGGGAAAATTAGTGTGGTGGTTGCGTTTGCACACAGCTATGGCGCCTTCAGCGTAATGAACTAGTATCTATTCATTTTTTTTTTTTTTTTTTTTTTATGATATATTTTGTACGTCGTTTCTTGTTGGATAATATAAATTTTCAAATCATTTGAATAATTTAAGTTGAATGAATTTTAATATATAGTTCGTCATTAATCTTCAAGCCAATTTACTCATTATAACAATCATTTGCCCTAGTAAAGTACGAATTACTAATGAAAATAGAATGGTAAACTGTATGAAGTTATACTTGACAAGATATTCGGGTTTATAGATTACACATCAAAGTTTAAACACAAAGTTAACTTACGAAGTGCCGACGTTTCGAACTACCTTGCAGGTCTTCTTAATGGCTAAAAAACAAAACAAAAAAAAAACACGAAAACTTGATGTGACCAAAATAATATAAAATGAACAAAGTAAATTAATTTACCAAAGAATTAAGAATTAGTTACATAGTTGACAGTATATCTGAAGGATTAATTACAGAATTCAATATTTAATTAAATAATTTTTGGTTGAATGATAAAAATTTTGAATTGCGTGGATTAATGGAATGATACAATTTTAATAACAGATTTTTTTAAACTCTTATTAAACGCTGAGAATCACTTAAAGGAAACTGCGAAAGAAGAAGAAAATGTTTTTAAATATATAAAGTAATAAATATTCAAATAAATTTAGGAAAAAATATATGAAAAGGGAAAAGGTAACATAGCAAGGTAAAAAAGAAAATAAAGCTGGCATAATAATGAACAAAAAGAGAGGTTGAGGAAATATGAGTAATATGAATAACCAATGTTCGTCTTCCTCGACATAAACTAGTTCATAATATTGAGGTAATAAAACAGGTACTGTTAAAAAAAAATTTTTTATATTAATACTATTTCACTTTAAAAAAATGTGGTTGTATGTTTTTTTCAGACATAGAACAAGCTTTTGATAGAGTACGGTAATCGGAATAGCTTTTCTTATGCTTAAAATACATTTGCTTATACTGCATTTACCATTCCTTGCCATTTTGGCAACACAGGGTTTTTTTAGAAAAGGAGGGTGCTGAATTATTTACAATGAATTAACTCCACTCTCCCACTGCCCAGATTTGAACTTATTTGACCTGAATGTGAACGATCTTTGGTTCATCATGTTGCTAGAATTTTTACTAGTGTGATCGTTACATCTGAACTATTTCTACCCCTCCAGACCCTATTACCTCAGACCTTATTTATTTTGTGCCATTATCAACACTGGAAACTTAATAAAATCCACGATTTTCGATACAACCAAACAGAGGTAAAACCGAGGATGTTATCTGCGGGGTTAAGTATTTATCAGTGAAGCTAATAAACTAAAGAAGACATGAGATCTTCTAAAGCGCCCAGCAAACATGAAAGCTTCTTCACGGGCTCTAGAATTATCGGTTTTGGAGAATTAATTTTAAAATTTATTTATTTATTTTTAATCTATTATAAACCTTTCAATTCATTTTGATTCATCTAAGGAAAATGTTTATAAATTTTGATTCATGTGTTGATCTCTATATTTGTCAAAAATAAAACCAGTCTTCCAGTAATTGCGATTATACAAAATACTGTTTTTTATTATGAATTAATTTAATAATGCATATATTATGAAAATAAATGTTTTCAGGTGAATCCGTACTGCGTAATCTGAAAGATCTCTCCAGAAAAAAATGACCTGCAATAAAGACTTTATAAAAATACATGACAATAGTTCTTTTAATCGCATTAGTTGTAAATTAAGTAATATAAATGAATTATAAAACTAGCTAATAGTGCTCACAAAGAGAAAAGTAGTTGTACTATGCCGTTTGGACCCATGTAACGTTTGTAATGGTTGCAAGATCAATAATATTTATAGCCCCCTAACAATAATAAACAGTTTCAGCAGACCGCAGCAGCAAACATAAGATGCTTTTAGGGGAAGCCACCCCTGATCTCGGGTTATTTACCGGTCGCTAGGGTAACCGCTGTTATGATTTCCTGCGAACCCCCCAACACCGGGCCATGTTTTTATTTCATCACTAGGAAAATTAATTTTCATGTAACCTGGCTTATTTTTTTATCCATCAGCTTCTTACAAGAAAAACTTTTATTACTTAATTACCAGTTTGATATAAAGTAATAGTGCGTGAACTGTATTATGTTTTTATGATAATTGACTTTTTATCATTATTTTTTTTTATTGTTCGTTAATTTATTAGTTAATATTTGATTTTTTCAACATTGAGATTGAATATTCAGAAGAGGGAATCATATCAGCAATCAATAGACAAAAAATTTGTCTTTCGAATCAAGGTGGCAGTGCAAGAGTCGATCGACTGGCATGGAGTTTATTTATTCATTTAAACTTAATTAATAAATAATTAAACTTAAATGTATTATTTTCTTCTCAAAAAGAACTAGCTTTGGTGACCAGGAGATTTCACGCTTTGAAACCCAGAAATACAAACAATAATAAATTATTAAATTGTTTAAAAATTATCTGATAAACCAATAATAAATAATTTTTAAATTGTGGTTTCTTATTTCATTTCTAACTTTATAATATAATATAATTTATTTTTATAATATTAATAGATAATTTTGAGACGAAATTGACCTGGAACATGTCACCTTTGTGACCCAGCATGAACTTATGACCGGATGGTTTTAGATACGGATAAATATGTATTGGGTTCTATAGTGCAATTTCATGTAAACCTGTCATCAATTTCATTGCTAAAATGCATGTATCATACTTGGCTCTTATTATGGAAATATATACAAATATTAGCTTTATTTTTCAGTGATTATTTAAATATTCATTTCACGAAAATATTCATAAACATGAATCTGGTAGTAAAATGTCAACATTGTTCGCCTTGTTATGAATGTGTAACTAAAAATAATATTATCATGATATTTAGAGATTTATAAGATTATAAGTTAGTATATAAATCGGAATTAACTACAACAATTTATTAATTATTTAATCTATAATAATTTCTGGTTCATAAAACAAAATAGATAAAAAAGAAAATTATATTTAAAAATGAAAACGTTCTGAATATGATTTAATAAGCAGAATAAAAATGGAATATTTGAAAATTATATAAAGGTTTATAGACAAAATTAAAGGATTTTGTTCTGATAAATAAAATATGATGTAATACAAGTTTCAATAGACTTTTGTTAATGTAAAAAAAAAAATAGGTCATTTGCAAAGATTGACATTAATATTTCAGACAATCCCTTTCCCTTTAGTAAAATAAAAATGCACTGTAAATGTCTTAGAGACTGGATGATAAAGAAAAAGATTAATGAGGATTACGGTAATTAAACTGAAAATTTCTGGAGAACACAAATTCTTCAAGGACTGATGAATTATATGTCCAAAAAGGTCTAATAACTGTAGGGTATGATAATCAGAGCAATATAGTCTCGAAACATCGCCTGAATAGTTGTTTTTATTTATTGCCTGAACCTCAATCTGATTTTAAATCTAATCAAGGATCTTCGAAAAATACAATTTTTATTTTAGTTTTTTAAATATAACTTGTATGAATTCCTGCGTCATTACAAAGAAGAGTTTTACATGTCTAAAAATAAAGCTACCAGAACGGAACAAAAGGAGTTGTTTAAAAGAAAAATAGAATTGTTGGGCCAGGTTGTGTAATTGGTTGAAAATTTTAATACATTATCCGGGAAGAGGGAGTGCTGTATATTGTTTCGGACACTTCAGTTTCCCTTCTCAGCCCTGCCATATTTCCAGGTTTTTTTCCGCCCGGTTGGACCTTATAAAAAATGGTAGGAAAATATGAGGGATGAGGTAAAAATGGGAAAATGGGGATTATTATGAAAGGATGAAATATTCGGGGCGAGGCTAATGTGTCCAAATGGACCGGGACAGGGACGGGTAATGGGTTTATTCTGTCAGCCGCGGCCAGTGGGAATTCTCGGCCAAATCAAATCACCTACGAAAACTTCAGGGTCTTGCTGGTTGTGCGATTGTTGGAGGTCACATTTAAGTGTGTTTTACTTTTTAAATATCTCGTTTTATGTCTGATTAATTCTATCTAATCACATTTGAGTAACTTTAAGAAAAAAAGTTCCCAATTTTCACATAACATTTATTTTTTTTTAAGTAATACTTTAAAAGGAAAGCATAAAGGAAAATATAAGTAAATTGGAAAGACTAAGCTTCGCAACAAGCAATTTATATAATAAAAGGAGCCAGTCAATAAACGCGAAGATAAGGCACTACAATGCAGTCGTCAAACCGGTGATACTGTACTGAATGGAAACCACTTCCCTCCCCAGCTTTAGGAAAATGTTAGGGATAGATAGAAGAATACTAGAAAGAATTAACGCCCAAAGACACAAGAAGGCTATAGGTTGAGATCTTATACAATAAGGAAATATACAAAGAAATAAATGATTTGGAAACGGACATAAGAATAAGAAAATTAAGGTTCTATGGGCAGATGGTGAGGATGCGCCCAAAGAGATAAAATAGAAAACTGTTCTAAAATTTCTATGAATTAGTAGCACATTTTACTCGACAATTTCCTTCCAAACTTTTTCAATAATTTATGATTCGAAACGAAAATATTTGAAAGCACAATAGATTATAATATATAATATTTAATCCACTAGAATAGACTATAACAAAATACAATATTAAACAAAAATTTTCGAACTAGCATCGATGCCCAAATAAAAAAAAAAAAATTACTTTTATCTTTTTATTTTTTTAAATTGGTTTAAGGAAAATTTAATTAATGGTCTCCCTCCACATTCTTCTATCTAAGGTCTATTCCTGTTTTCGGCGACATCCCTTCATGTATTCTTTTATTTCCTTCATCTTTGTTTTCTTTGGGCTGTCTGGTTACTGTCTTTCATCTTTTCTTCACCTACATACTTCCCTTAGTAACCATCAGACATTCTTTGCAAATATCCACATCAGCAATTAATACCTACTACATAAAGAAAGAAAATAAAACAGACAATTTCGAAAATTGATTTCTAAGAATTGTTGCCTACTAAAAGAATTTTGTACGACCATAGAAGTGAGAATATGATCTTTATGGCAAATAGATAAGAGTAGAGGGAAAGCTAATGGGAATTGTTACCTCATTTAAGCTTTATATATATATATATATATATATATATATATATAAATATATATAAATATATATAAATATATATATATATATATATATATATATATATATATATATATATATATATATATATATATATATATATATATATTTATATATAATTATACCTGATTTAAATAATCTTTCTCTCTCTACTTACGTGTCGATAATCTATATACTTGCTAAACTCAATTCAATGTAGATTTCTATGTACCGATCGATGCAATTCTTGTCGGCAGATCATATGTAAATTTTTTTTGTCTTTACGCATTGAAATATTTTTTGACTTATGCCTGACAGTTTGAATCCAAACCTAAATCTATAAGGTTTTTTCAATGTACACGTATCCTGTACTGAATTGTTTTAAATAAAAAAAAAAAAAAAAAAAAAAGTAGAGCTAGATATAAAACCTATTAAATATCTTTTATTTATTTTATAGAAAAATATATACTTTACAAGGGCTAGTATTATTGATGATTATCTAGTTTTATTGCGTCTAACCGTTTTATGTCCGTATGAGATTGGGTACTTATTTTACGACTAAATATTATAAAATAACAGACATGTGATAATGTTACGACGTCGGTCATAAAACGGCTGTGATAAAATTCTAGTTTACAATATAAGAAGTGCCTCTTAACGCCGTAATAGCCTATCGGAGGCAATATTACAAGTAAAAATAAATTACTATGGCCAGTTGAGCGACCAGAATTTTCGATAAGACTAGTATATAATCCCGAAAAGAGTTAACTTACGATCCATAACGAGTGAGATATTGAAATTGCTGCGGCTTATGTCCATGAATAACATATCTCCCCTGGGAAGGGGCAATTCCTGCCGAACCGTAGCTCGACCTGCGGGTTCCACTTCTCTACGATTGCCATCTAAGTTAGCGGAAGGGACATCTTTGAAAATGAATCGAATCTCATTTTTAGTTTACTTAACCCTTCAAATAACACCCACGATTTTACCCGTAGTTAGTATACTGTACGTCTGTCAGGAGTGTTTAATAAAATAAGCTGAGCGCGTGATGTCTGAGGCCCCATGTCCATGTAATGCCAATAATAGATCTCTTTATATTTGAAAAGAGCAATTCATAAGTAAGAAACCTTAAAAAAAAAAAAAAAAAAAAAAAATAAAATTTTAAAAAAATTATTTTAATTATATTATTTTACTACAGCATGTAAATTTCTACTTACTGATAACATTGCCAATATTCTTATCAAATCACAATGAGCAAGTATAGAATAATTTTTACTACGCTTGCCAAAAAAAAATGTCTTATGGTAGACATTGATTTTCACTTCCTTTTTTTTAACCTAGGCATTTTATACTGGGTGATGAGAAAATAGTTGTGGAGCCGGTAGAGGGAGATAGTACAGGCTAATCTGAGTCGATTTTACTATAGGAACTAATGTCCGAAAATTAGCCGTTTCCGGTTATACTAATTTTTAAGATTTTATAAAATTAATGTCCTTCATACGTTAAACAAGTCACGAAACATAAAAATTGGTGTTTTATCTGAGGTTTTTTTTTTTTATTATTTTTTTTTTTTCACAATAAGAATATTCTAAAATACGAAAACTGATACTCAAATGCACATTATTGACGCTATCTCCTGCAGTAAGCTTCAAAATAATTCAATTTTTGTTTTTAAAAAAATCTTTGTTCATCGCAAAAACTTCAATTTGCTAAATAAAATTACCTACAAATTTTTCGTACATATAATTAGAAAACATCAACCTCACCTTTCGAATGAGGTATAAAAATCACAAATCGCTTAACAATTGGCAAAGATATGACTATAAAAAGAGGAGGAAGGAAAAATAAATAAAAATGAATAAAAATACTACAAATACAAAATCATACTTTAATAAAAAGAAAATCAGATAAAACACTAAGTTTTGTGTCTTGTTTAACGTATGAAGGATGTTAATTTTATAAAATTTTAAAAATTAGTATAACTCTAAAACCGCTAATTTTTGGACAGTTGTCCTTATAGTAAAATCGACTCAGATTAGCCTGTACAATCTCCTCCTACCGGTTCAGCATATAATTTCTCGTCACCCGGTATACAGTATTTTTATTTGAAGTTTTCCTAACAGTATGAATCGGTTTTGTTTTCCAAGCGATAAAATACTTCTCCACAATTGATTGCATTGACTCTAGTTGCATTTTCTTTATGCTGTTGATTTTAATAAACAGAAATTGTAAAATTTTTTTTTTCCTTTTCTACAGATAGATCTTGAGGAATCTTGGACGGATAATAAAAACATTCCCAATCACAATTAAACATGTGGTTCAATAATAACCCAACTCCCAAAGATTTAAGTTAGGAGCACACAATACGCTTCAGAAGCGCGTTATGTTTTGAAAAGTTGATTATTACTGAATTTTAGAGTGTAGTAACGAAATTATTATAACGATAAAAGAAACATTACTGACTGTGGATAGGATACGTAGAATTTGGTGGGTTGTTTTAAAAATCGTATTTACTAATATTTCCCTGAACATCACAATGCCTACGGCTTATCGTGTTACCTACAGGATTAAAGGTACTTAGATCAGTCGGCAACCTTCTCTCTGATGCCATGATAAACGAATATTAATTTAAAATCATATATGAACATAGAAATGGCTTACTTAACCCGAAATCTCGTTCGCTAATCGGTCCGGCTTTGAATAACCATTCCTGCTTCTGTTCTGAAATCTTTTCAGTGAGTCATTTTAGGAGACGCTATGTATTTTTTAAACTATGTTTACTGATTAAATATTCTGGGATTCTACCTTATTTACTTTGAAATCTCTTTTCTTTTTTTTTGTGATGGTTTTATGTTTTGTTTTTTTGTTTTTTTTGGTTTTAGCTTTAACTTGCCAGGTTCCACATCATTAATAGTATCGTAATGTTTGATGATATTGAACCTTAAACATTTCGATACCACACTTTTATGTAAAAGAAGTCACTTTGAGTGCAATAGATGCACAATTAGAAAATTAAATCGATTATTCCAACTCATCCTACCACTGTCCTTACCACTTAAGCTGATGACACATATGTGTTATCAGTAAACAATGATCCCTTCATTGCCACCCAAACACTCCAATCCCATATCCTAAGCCTTCAAGAATGGTGTTAAAAATGGAGAATCAAACTAAATCCAAAAAAAACTCACCAAATAACCTTTACCCTTCGTCTTAAACCCACGACTTCCTGTCCTACAGTATCCTTTAATGATATTCCACTAATCCCTGTTGAACAGATCCGCTAGGACTCCACTTGGACAAACGTCTAACTTGGAATCCACATACAAGACTGAAACGACAAGCAGTTGCCCGTCGTTACAGACTACTTCAACATTTACTAGACAAACGTTCAAAGCTCCCAATTAATTACAAAAGACTCATTTACATCACTGTGATTAGACCTATCTGGACGTAGGGAGTTGAGCTTTGGGGCTCCACTAAACCATCCAATTAATCTCGTATCCAATCCTTACAATCCAAAATCCTTCAAAAAATCCTCAATGCACCTTACTTTGTCACCAATAAACTTATCCATAAGATCTTAATGTTCCATATATTGCAGATTTAGCCCAAACCAGATATCAATCCTTTCAAAGTAAGCTCTATAACCACTCAAATCTCCTAATTTCTCAACTTGCTTCCCACACGATTCCTGATAATCCTCTGAGGCGTCTGAAAAGAAGAGACCTTCTAGTGTAGAATTTTTATTAAAGTGCTACTGATGAGTAGTACTTTTCAAGTTTTGTCAAGTTATCGTAATAGTTAACAGCACATTTACTTGATTTATAAATATTGTACAGTTGTAAATTTCAATAAATTGTTATTAAAAAAAAAAAAAAAGGAAAAACAATATCGATTATAATTAGGAATAAATTACTGATGCGTTAACCACATCACTCCAAGTTTATATTTTAAATTAAGCTGGATATAAACATTTATAATAAGAAGAGCTTTGAAAAAAAAAATATTGATTTAAACACAAAAATATATTTCTTGTAAAACTGTAATTTCTACTTGGTTGAACGAAGTAACTCAATTAATAGGTATCTCCCGCCTTCCATCAATAGAGTCTGGATTTGGTTTGTTTAAAATATACAAGATATGCTCAGGAATCGATTAATCGTATTCCAAGTATTACAAAGTATTCCACTCAATATTATTTTCAATTGTTTATTCTTTCTTTTTTTTCAGCTGCTGTAATATATTAAGAACCTTTTAGCAGATAGGTAAATATTTTATATTCCAAGAAATCCTGAAAGGATTTTTGAGTTTATTTTCCTTCATGCCAATTCGTTTTGTATACATAGCAGTGATTGGTCCTTTAATGTACCATTCATTGCTTTAATTGAAAGAAAATAAAGTCTTTCAAATCAATTATTAGAGAAAATATTTTTATAACATTTGCTCGAAGCCCTTTTCCACTCTTCACTTTCAAGAGGATTGCTGTAAATTCCGATTGTTTCTCGATTACGGACATCTTTTTTCTTTGATTATCGGGTAACAGCGTACATATTAAATTGTGAATAACCTATTATCATGGGTGATGTATTTCTTGTAACATATTTATTAAACAAAATAGCTGGATGTGCCTGAAGAGGGTTCCTCAATCTCGAAGTCGATCCACGGCTTAAATATCAGAAAATAAAATTTTGGGACCGATATACATACATATAATCTGTCCTGATGTTCGGAATTTTTGTATAATTTTTAACATTCGCATCTTGTCTTCGATAGACAAAAATCCAATACAACTGGCAAATAATTAATAACTCCTAATATAAATGTTAAATTTTAAAAATCTAATAATTAATTAAATTTTCAAAAAGGGCAAAAATGGTGGACTATCCTAAAATCAATAAGGTCTAGAATGTCTCAAAACAGGATTCTTTAGTGTCCTGTGAAAAGGATTAAACGGGAAAAAAGAGTGTCCTTTTTAAATTTAAAATAATTAAAGCAATTTTTAAAAGGACGAAAACTAATTTGTTGGGACGGTGTCCCCGAAGATATCCTTCGGCCGTTGAAATTCGTTGATTCTGGCAGATCTGAAACCAATGTTCTTCTGTGGCTTTGGAATTTGGTCACTACTTCCCGACATATTAATTTTCGTCCTTTTGAAAATCGGTTAAATTCTTTTTATTTTTAAAAGGACACTATTAATTCCCGTCTAACCCTTTTTCCAGGACACTTAAAGATTGTGTTTTGAGATCTGCCAGGATCTAAGGATTTATAAGGGTAGCAGGATTGTACGCCATCATTGTCCTTTTTGAAAATTAACTAAATATTATTACATTTTTTTAGGGAAAATATTTTTATTTCCTTTTTAATCCATTGTAGTTTGGTCCTTTTTGGCATGGTCTAAAATATTATTTTGGAAGTTGGAGAAGTGTCTCTCAACCCTATCAACACCTAATGCCTAATTTACGGCTAAAATCCGTAATTTATATTATTCGATTGATATAAAGATAACCCGTCCTTCCCGCCTTAGTTGAAATACAAATGAACTTTGAACCAAAAAAAAAAAAATAATATTTTTTTTTTTTAAATGGTATTAGTTGTTTGTTTTGAAGGGTAAAAACTGCTGGTGGTTATTATTACCCATATACTTAAACTTAATTATACTGTGTGCATTGTAGCATAACAATGATTAAGTTCTAACCAAATTATATTAATCTTGACCAAAAAAATATAAAATAAAATAAATATGATTTACAAAAAAAAAAAAAAATATATATATTAAAAAATAAAATAAAAATTATGCAAAAGGGGGAAACTTTTTAATAAATGATTAAAATAATTAACATTAAATAAGATATGATAATTAAATAATAAATAAGGGATATATGAGTCCCCCCTTTTACGGGACATCCCTTATTTATTATAATATATGGGTATTAGTTATAGCATTATTAGTTACGCGGAATTCCTTGGAAAATTGAGTAATATCAAGTTTATGGGAGAGAAATATTTGTTGAAGTTATTGGCAGTACTGGTCACAAGGTAATAGTACAGTAACCTCTGTCAGTTCGGTTACATTGTACATTTAAATAATTTCAATGTATCAAAGTTAATAGGAAATCAATAGATAGGATTTCTTATTATTTCGGAGAACCGTTTTATTTTCTAGACGGTTGAAACGTCTTTAAAGGACGATTCCTTTGCCCCGCTTAATGAAGCCTGAACCTTAGAATAAGATGAAACACCAAAGCGATACGAACTGAGGATGATCTTTATTAATTCCCTGATTATTTTTGCTCTTTTATCCGCAGTTATTCCCTGATTGGAGATGCCATTCACAGGTCGGATTGATACACCCCTATTTTAATCCCCGTCCTGCGCTGTATCAGCATCTGTCCGGGCCAACGTTCTGTATTCGCTCTCTTACTCTAAAACCAATCCCATCCCTTTCAGGTTTACCTTTGTAATTTATTCCCCCTCATGTACTCTTTCCTCTGGATTTCCTTTTCCTCTGACGAATGAAGTAAACATTTTCCGGCTTTATTTATCAATACGAGCCCTAAACAAAGGATGAATTATACTAAACCATGCGAGGAAAATGGAGCTTTGTACAATTAAATAACTTTTTATTTATGTGTGTGAATATTGAAAATCACTAGCACATTTTGCCCTAATTATATTTTTGACAAAATCAATAGTGATTTCCTGGTTTCGATTTAATATTATGTTTTAATAAATTTTAGAGATAGGCCGAATATGCCTTTGGTCGACTAAGTCAGATTGCAAAAAGGCCGATCAGTCGGCCAGGTTAATCATTGCTTCAGATGGATTGCGGCCGACCTCGGCAATGTTCGAGGCCCTTTGTTTGTAGCTTTATAGCCATCTATAAATGTTGCTGCAGGTTTATGTTTATCTTATGTTGTTTCTTCTTGTGTTGTTTTACATATGTAAAACAAAAGTCAGCAATTCACTTTGAAATTTGGAATTCAATCATGGTGAAAAAAATATCTTGCCACTGGAATTATATTATATATATTTATTACTAAAATATGTTATTGTAAATTAACGAATTTGGACATTTACTTTATTTATTTTTTTTGGACATTTACGGCTTTAATAATAAATACAAGCTCTAAAAAAGGACAATTTTTAATAAATGAGAAAAAATAGATATTGCATTCAGTTGATTAATATTTTATTTGTATTTTTTTTTTTTGCAAATCATCATTATTCAAACTGGAACAGCTATATGTTTAATTTATTGTAATTAGTTTTTTATTTTATTGTATTTATTTATTTTTTAAGAGAATTATCTCTCTTTATTTCTGCATCCTTTGACTATTGAATATTGAGGGATACCGGCTCTAACTTTTATTTTAAAAAAAAATTCAGAAATTCGTAGTTATTCATGCATTATTTTAAAAATGTTATAGTCTGATAAACTGCACTAAAATTATTTATGCAACATCACCAACTAACTGTACTTCAGAAAGCCAGAAAATGAACTACAGTTTGGTTTTTCATTTACAAAATACATGACTGCAATTTTCTTTTTTGTTTCGAATTTTACATAAACTTTGTTTATAAATGTATTATTAAATGTTTTTAAAGTAGGACTTGGTCAATTATAAAATGTTTATATAACGAATATTTGAAGACATGATGATTTTTAAATTAACTGATTTTTTTCTTTTCTGTTTCAGGTAAGTGATCGAACGCATAATGCATTCTTAGTTTATACAAGTTTGTATCTTCAGTGAATTTACATACCACGTAAGTTAACTTTACTGATTTTATCAACTTTATTTGTGATATCACACATTTTTTCTGTAAAATGTAAAAGCAGTTGAAAGCTTATATATAAATTTAGTAATTTAGTTACAATGTCAATATATTCGTAATTTTGAAAATTTGATTTGTATCTAAACAAATTAGTTGGTACAAAAAGTAGCAATGGTTATGATAAAAACTGTGCTTTCCTAATACATTCAGAGATAAAATTTTCTTTTAAGATACTTTCAAAAGAAGCTGTGTTTAATAAAATAAACCTGAAGTTTTCAATAAACAGTAGAAATAAAAATAATTTAAAAAAAAGCTTACCATATGTGTTTTCAACACCATCGTTAAAGAATTGTGCTATTGCACTCTGATACCTCCGAAATTTTTACTATTTATTAATATTTACATCTGTATACATTACATACAAGTAAATTTCAGGAGAACGATTACAATGGTATAACAATAACATAAAGTAACCATGGTAGGAGTTCTGCATTAGAAGGTCTATTGGCCATCTTTTTTTTCAGACGCTTAGGTGGATTATCACAAAATTGAGTGTGAGGTAAGTTGGGAGACTAGTGGTTTCGAGTGAGTATGGAGTTTACTATGTATGTATAGTTAACTGGTTTGGGTCTAATCAAAAACATATAGAACATTAAGATCTTTATGGAAAAGTTTGATTGTAACATAAAAAGGAGTATTGAGTATAATAAGTCTTTTGTAATTCATCGAAAGCTTTGAATGCTAGTCTAGTAAATGTTGGAGTAGTCGGAAACATGCAGTTTCTTGTCATTTACGTCTGGTATAAAATAAAAGGTAATAAAAAATAAAAGAAAATAATTGAGGAAAATAATTGTAGAAAACAATGAACTAAAATATGAAAAGAATGGGAAATAAAATTTTATATATATATATATATATATATATATATATATATATATATATATATATATATATATATATATATGGGAGGGTAATCCAGGCTCAAAGAAATATGACATTCACTACGAGAATATGACATTCTATGATCCTGGTGATTTGTTGAATGAGTAACAGATTTTTGTTAGTTATCCAGATAGAAGTACATGTTATCACTAAACTTCAGTGATAATCAGATAAATTAATATAGAATGCTTTTTTTTTTAAGCGATACTCTTGTTTTATTTTTTTTTTAAATTTGTCATATTTAATTTCCTAATTTGGTGTTGTTTGTATATCGCTAATTTCCGGTCTATACTCTGATACAATCGTAAGACGTTCTGCTGAGGTGTATCCTTACGCCACTCTGTTAGTGCCTAAGCCTTCACAAGATCTGGTCTGTGGGGGAATAGGGAGCGTGCGAGAGGGCTCGAAAGAAAAGAGACAGAGTGAGGAGTGAGGTGGGTTAGGGCAATTTGCATAAGAGGGACACAATTTGTGGTGGGGAGGACAATGACTCCTCAATTAGGGCTATTAAGATACAACTTGTCCACGCTTGTTCACGGCTCGGCTAAAACAAATACAATAGCCTAACTTTCAACTCCCATTCTATAGCTTGTTCTCTTAGCCAACGCGAAACACGAGAGTAGGGGGCAATAGGACATACCCCGTTGTATTGTCAATAAACTAACTAAAGTATGAACATCTTTGCATTTTTGTATTTCTAGATATTTTTATTTTTTTCAGACTACTTCAACATTTACTAGACAAACGTTCAAAGCTCCCAATTAATTTCAAAAGACTCATATACATGACTATGATTAGACCTATTTGGATGTACGGAGTTGAGCTTTGGGGCTCCACTAAACCATCCAATTCATCTCGTATTCAATCCTTACAATCCAAAATCCTTCGTAAAATCCTCAATGCTCCTTACTTTGTCACCAATAAACTTATCCATAAAGATCTTAATGTTCCATATGTTGCTGATTTAGCCCACACCAGATACCTATCCTTTCATAATAAGCTCCGTAATCACTCAAATCTTTTAGTTCCTCAACTTGCTTCTCACTCCATTCCTGATAATCCTCCGAGGCGTCTGAATCAAAGATGGCATAGAGACCTTCTAGTGTATAAGTTTTAATAAAGTGCTATTGATGAGAAGTTCTTTCCAAGTTTTAACATGTTATTATAATCGTTGTCAATACATTTACTTGATGTATATATTCTGTACAGTTGTAAATTTCAATAAATGTATATAAAAAAAAAAAAAATTATTTTAGATGAAGTTAAGTATTTTTATTTTAATATCAACTTAATTCATTGAAATTTAAATATATTGACTTGTTTACGACTACTTCAGCAGTTATTAGACAAGCGTTTAAAGTTCACAATAAATTACAAAAGAATTGTTTACATGACAGTAATTACATCCACTTGAACATACGTTGTTGATATGGAAACTGGTGTTGAGCTTTAGGGCTTCACTAAACTTCCCAATTCTTCTCGTATCCAATCCTTATAATAAAAAATCCTTCATAAAATCCTCAATGCTCTTTATCATGTTACAAACAAACTTATCCATAAAGATCGTAATGTTCCATATGTTGCTGATTTGGCCCAAACATATCCATTTGCTGTAAACTCCATACCCACTCGAATCCACTAATCTCCCAACTCGTCTCAGACTCATTTCCCGATAATCCTCCGAGGCGTCTGAAAAGAAGTTGGCCAAGAAACCTTCAAATGTAGAACTTTAAGTAGTTCTTTACATGCAATTGAAATGTTGTTTTATTCATTTTCTTCAAACTTACTTACCTGTTGTATATAATGTGTACAGTTTTAGATATTAATAAATAGTTAAAAAAAAAAAATGTATGTTTATAAAATAGTGGCACATTTTACTCGATGCTTTCCTTCCAAACTTTTTCAATGCTTTATGATTCGGTGATTCAGCGTTGAAACGAAAATATTTGAAAGTACAATAGATTTTCGTAAGGGATTATAATAATCTACTTGAATAGATTATAACCAACCTAGCTTTAACGACTAAATAAATTACTATTAATATTATTTTCTCAGATTTAACACAATGCGTGTTTGCTTAAACCATGTTTTTAATGGTTATCCCTCCATATTCTTCTATCTAAGGTCTATTCCTCCCTCAGGCAACGTCCCTTCATTTATTCTTTTATTTGCTTCTTCCTTGTTTTCTTTGGGCTATCTCGATATTGTCTTCCATCACTCGTGCTACTAGTGAATCGTTCTTTACATGCTATTGACGTCATTGTAATAATTTTCTATAAATTTACTTGTATATAAATTGTACAAATATGAATATCTAAGAATATTAAAAAAAAAAAAATAATCACTTCAATATAAATAAATAAAATAACTAGACTATTTTACAATCTTCGTTCTTTAAATTGCCAAACCCATAAAATAACTTAAGGCTCAAATGAGAAGTTATCTTTCAAAACTGAACATGTCCACTTCCGGTCGATTTTCTTTTTTCTGATAAAGACTCACGAGCTACACACACTACTACACTTAGTTTTCGTTATATATCCATTAAGGATTAAAATAATAAGTTTTTTTTTTTTTTATGTAAGAGCATTGGAAGGACTGGTTAAGGTTATTTTCTCTTTTTTAAAACTTTCCGAAATGGTTATGTTCCATTTTAAAAAATATTTCCTCGAATAAAAAATTCTTAAATCTAAGAAAAAGTGCCTTATTTGTTTGTGAGGAGGAGCGGTAGCTCAGTGTGTGAGGCACTATACTACCATTCTCTGGACCCGAGTTCGAGTCTGGCTGAAAGCAGAGAATTAATATTCTAATATTTCAGCCATGATTTTCTAGGGGTTTTCATGTCTGATCGAGTCGTGTGTATAATGTGAGACCGGAAGTTAGATCGGCCTTTATTACAATTCCATATAGTTTGGGACCCAATTTATTAAATTTTTTTTTAATAACTGGAATGAATGTTTTCAACTTTCTTATTTAATCTGCTTTGTAAGAAACATAATTTTATAGCAAAAAAATATGCAAGCCGTACAGAGCTTAAACAACTATACTTGGACAACCCTCTGAAGACCGGTAACTAATGATTTACTAATTTCTTTTAAACCGAATTTGAAAATGTCGTACAGAGCTAAGGGGAGAAATAAATAAAATAATATTAAAAAAAAGTTATACCCCAATAACACAAGCACTGTTAACTACTTCAAGCTCTTACAATGCTCACAGACGACTATTTAGGCAATGACCCAGATATATATAAAACTGATATATTTTTTTCCTTATGCTAGCATAACTGTTTATTGCTTAAGAAATAATATATAATAATATAGCAAATGTCAAATTTGTCTAATTGCTCTCAATTTTGGCAGATAGTAATATTTTTCTGCGTTAAAGGAATCAAATTATTAAAAATTAAAATTAAAAAAGTACTTCTTTTTTAGTTTAATTATTGTACAAGTTTATGAATTTTATGTTCGAACCATCAAATCAGAACGTTTAGATTTGGTAAGCCACAATAGTATTTAATTTACAATGTCCTGATCATGGAAAAGGAACAACGCTGTTACCAAAATTTATGGTTCAAATTAAGTTTATCACAAATTAAATAAAAATTATTAATAAAATTACCATCCGATTCAAGTAATTAGGCCTATAATATAAAAAGATCTTGATTCCTTTTTTCGTTTTCATTAACGGCTTTTTTTCCCAAGTGTTATATAATTTATCAGTCTTTAAATCTCTTTTAGTTTCAATTTATGTGGTGAGAAAAAGAGTCGTTTAACGTAATTTGAAGTTATATATGCCTCAGCAGTTCTTTTCAATTAACTGAATTAAGGATAACTTAATGGCCTGAAGTAAAGTTTTATTCTCCCTCTGTACTAATTCACTTTCTCATAAATTCACTCGGAAATAACGAAATAGCTGTTATTTTCTGGTCAGATTTAGCACACGAAAATAAAAAAATAAAAATATTTTTTTCAGTCATTTTCAGGACAGTTGATGATTTGTACAATATGCTGTATGTTAACTGAACCTTACTTTAGTAGAAAGGTAATAACGTAAATTGTCACAGAACATTTAGATTCGCTATAACCATGTTATGTATTGATTTCATCTGAAAGTTAATTAGTTAATATTCCTATTACACATAAAGATAATACTTACTAAGAAACTTATCATCTTCGGCATCTTTTTATCCTTAGAAAGTAAGATTTTCCTGATTACATGTAACAAGGGTTATATGAAAAAAAGCTGAATCCGAACTTTAGACCAAACAAACAGTATGTTAAAGATTAATATGGAGGGACACCCAGGAGGAAAAAAATGAAAAGGTAGTTAGTAGAATTTTCTGGTAGGAAAACATAGGATCTGAGCTGAAAATGCGTAGTGTCAGTTAGTAGATAATAGCTCTTGAGCGTAAATTCAAGAGTAGTAGTTGAGAAGACTAAGGTTTCCAATAGAAGAAGTGTGTTGTCAGTAAAAGAAGACATGTAAAAGAACACTCCTCCTTATTATGTTAGAAACAAACTTGGGGGAGTGGCTGAAATGGAGCAAATCGATTACCATTTACTGACAACATCAGTGCCATAGGTTGTGAGGATAGTATTAGGATGAGTTGGATTATCAGCTGTTTACACGGTATAAAGAATGGGACACAACATAATACCAAAACAATACCAGCAGTCTGAAGAAAGTTAAATGAGAATGTAGCATTTTAACTTTAAATATTCTTTCAGAAAGATAGGAACGGAGGATGAGAAACTTGCAATATATAACTAGTTCAAATCAATTGTGTAAGATCCATTTGCACAAAAATGCAGTCTTTAATAATAGTTGGTTCATAATAGTTTACCTCATCATCTTTGCTCCCAAATATTGACAAAACAAACGACTAGATGCTTTGAGAAGGTAAAAGCCTCATTCAAGGAAGAGATTAAGTGTAGCTTTGTCATTAGATGATTAGGCAGGATCAAAGTGATAACGTGGTTCCAAAGTAAGGGATTATGTGAGAAGCCGATATAGGCCTTCCATCCGATTTCTGTCTCAATAAATTACTATCTTGTCTGGTTATGTCTAATTTTCGTTTGTTCACTTTTCTTTTAGTATTTCCCATCATATATATATATATGGAATTTCATATAAAACTCGGCACTTCTTTATAATTCAGTATTCATTTTAAAACCCATTCCTAATATCATTCCTTGCTATCCATTGCTTTACCTCAATGACCTTCCCACTCAGTTCCAAAACTTGATTATAAACCAAGGAGTTACCTGCGATCAAAACAACGATACCGCTTTTTTAGATAAATCTAAAAAAAAGGAAATCCATCTTAATCCTTAACCCGGCCTTGGTCGCTAGGTGAGCATTTCCCTCACCCTTCTAAAAAATATTTAATAGGTTCGTCAGAATTTAACTTTCATCGCTGAATCTCAGTATAGCTGAGTTACGGACATTTGCGAATAAGAATATTTGGTTTCTAAGTAAAACGGATGCAGGTGGCCAGGATAATGCGATATTTGTACTGAATATTACCATGTTCACACATCTCAGTATCAGATTCTCTCTCGTGCTGTTTATTCGTGGCATATTACTGAGCTAGTTTTCTAATTTCTTTCGATTGATTAGTGATTATTTGGGTTTAAAATGAGTTATGGATCTAAAATTCATGAATCGTTGGATAAAAAGCCAGTTGAGATGATAAATTGTAAGTAATTAGTTGATAAATCGTCGTGAATTGTATTTATATTATTTTTCAATCATTTACTAGGAATCTGAAATTTTCACTATTCTTGTTCATGGCAGCTCGAGGCAATACGAAATAGATCTGGTAAAGGTGTGCCATAGAAATAAAAAAAAGAAAAGCGAAAAAAAATTGTAAAAAGTGCAATGTACCAATTCACAATGAACATACTAAATATACTTGTAATAATTGTATAGAAATAGAAGAAAATGACCTAGCTGATGAAAAACACATTATTATGTAAATAGTAATATATTTAATTTTTTACAATGAATCTTTGTAAAAATATATTTTTAATCCTTATGCTCCATACTATAATTATTGATACATTATGATGGCATTTATTTACTATTTATAACTACATATTTGGTAACATAAAACTGCATTTTTTATGAAAATCAATGAAGTGAGGGAAATGCCCACCAAGCGACAAACGGTGTACCAGATCGGCTAGCGACCAACGCCGGGTTAAACAGCTCTATAGATTTCATGATTGCTTTCCCCTAACTACCCGTCAACTTTTAGTGTCCTCTCTTATTTTGAATACAGTTGTTTGGTTTATAGAGGACTTTCTAGTGGTCTCGAGATGAGGTTCTGGAGACCAATGAACTATTTCATTAGATTCATCTTCGAGATCCCCAAGCGGTAACATGTTACTTCTTTTGAGCGTGATTAGATTTTTCCTAATTTCCGACGGATATACTTTCTGGATACTTACCTATTTCAATCACTAAAAACCGAAAAGAACTTCTTCCTTTGAAAAATCCGTCATCAATTGCACTATCTCCTTCTGAAGTTCCCGATTCATATCTGTTTTGTTCATTCTTATATTGTTTCAAAAACCTATTTATTACAATTTTTCTAATATATTGAAAACGAGCTTTAATTTTTATTACTTTTTTTTTTTCTTTTGAAACAATAACCTTTTCCGTCCTTTGATTAAACAAGGTAAAAAAAAAAAGATTAATTATATAAAAAAAGATGGTCGTTCCAAAAAGTCTTTTCTTTCTCGATAATGCCGCTAATTGGATTCGGCCCCCTAATAAGGATTCTTTCTTGGGGATGCCATTTTATTAAGTAGTTTAAAAATTAAACTTAGCAATAATTATATTTTAATTTGTTAATTTATTTTATGAGCTTAAGGTAATATTTTCCGGCATAACATTAAAAATATTATTACGATAAAAAAAAAAAAGTCTCCTTTATCCTCCTTAGCGATACTTATTTCTTTTCATTTATCACCTTTGTATTATAAAATATTTTATTATCCACTAATCTGTCTTACTTATATCCTATATTACTTTGATGTATTTTATTAATATAGAAATATATATTAATTTATTTTATCTTTTTACTAGTTTAATCTCCTATTTATTGGAAACAAGTGATATCGAATGATATGGAAAAAAGTAAACTTAAAGCATACTTTTTAGCATGAAAAAAAATTAAAGATAATAACCAAAAACATAAATTAGTTTTTTTTTTGTTTTTTTTAATGAAATGAAAAATAATCTTTATTCTGGGACACCTTGTCCCCTAAGCATAATACAACATAAAGGTGTTATTGTCTGGCTGCGTACATATCAGGCAGCAACATATATAGAATGTAAATTTTATATTTATATTTATAATAGAGCGCTACAGTCCTAGTCGGACCTTGGCTTCACAAAGTACAGACAGCCACACCTGTCTATCTTCCGCCTTCCTCCTCCAACCATTCACACCCAGTTTTCGCAGGTCATCTTGAACGTTGTCCAGCCATCTCAGCCTTGGCCTTCCTCTCAACCTTTTTCCTTCCGGCCTGCCGTTCATCATCTTTTTTGGAAGTCTATCTTCCGTCATCCTTTGCACGTGGCCGAGCCACCTTAATCTGCCTGCTTTGACTATTGAAATTATGTTGGGTTTACCGAACAATTGTTCCAACTCCAGGTTTGTTCTTATTCTCCAATTCCCGTGGTTATTCACCGGACCGAAGATTTTTCTGAGGACCTTCCTTTCCCAAATCCTCAGCAACCTCTCATTCTCTTGGATCAGCACCCAGCACTCGCTTCCATAAGTCACAACAGCTCTTATTACAGTTTTGTAGACCGCAATTTTGGCAGATCGAGACACTTCACGAGACTTCATAAATTTACTTAGGGCAAAAAGGCATCTGCTGCCAGCCGCTATTTTTGCTTTGATCTCTAATTTCATATCATTTTTTTTTCTGTTATTAGAGATCCTAAGTACTTAAACGTGTTGCAGCGCCTAAATTTGTGCCCATTAATTTGTACTTCTTCATCTCCATATCCTAGTAGGCATCTTGAAGTCTCCATGTATTCCGTCTTGCTGCAATTAATGACCAATCCCTTGCTCATAGCCGACCTTTCAAACTCTTCCAAAACTCCAGAAAGTGCAGGAAATGACCGTGCTGTGATGACTACGTCATCCGCATAAGCCATGTGTTGGGTGAGTCTATTATAAATATCTCCTCCGGGCTATGTCTTTATAGCTCTAATCTCTTTTTCAAGGACCAGATTGAATATTATGGGTGACAGAGGATCACCTTGTCTTAGGCCGCCAGTCACTTCGAATTCTTTCGATAATGTTCCACCAACCCTTACCTGAAACTTAGTTTCTTTCCAGGTCATTTCAAGCAATCTTATTAACTTTGATGGAAAACCTAGAGATCTAATATCCCTTGCCACTTTCCCCCTATCTACTGAGTCATACGCTTGCTTGAAATCAACAAAAAGGTGATGTAGACTTATATTATGCTCATAACTTTTTTCCAACATCTGCCTTAGAGAGAATATTAAGTCCGTTGTGGACCTTCCTTGTCTAAAACCGCACTGATAACCTCCTAAGGCTCTCTCAGCCCACGTCACCAATCTCCGGTTGATTGCAATAGACAACACCTTATATACTGTTGATAGGAGCGCTATTCCACGGTAGTTTTCGCATGCCATTCTATCGCCTTTCTTATAGATCGGGCAAAGGATAGCTTTACACCAGTCTTTTAGCATACTTTCTTGAATCCATATATCCCATATTAATTTTTATATATGCGTGGTTACTGCCTGTCCTCCATACTTGAGAAATTCAGCCGGAATTTCGTCAAGACCTGACGATTTATGATTTTTCAGGGAACCAATTATCTCGACTATTTCCTCCTGATCTGGTGGTACCTCCTCCTCATCAACTCCCTCCTCATTCCATCCCTCCTGCGGCACTTCTGTATCTCCGTTACCCTCTATCCTGCACACACTCAATAAGTCTTCAAAATATTCAACCCACCTATCTAAAATATCCTTGTTATTTCCTAGTAGGTTTCCTTCTTTGTCTTTATAAAATGTTGGCCTTGGTGCATATCCCGTCCTTATTTCTTTAACACCCCAATGAAATTTCCGATTGAATTCTTCCTGTATCATCTCAAGTTTCTCTCTCTCTTTAGCCCTCTTATTTTCTCTACACAGTTTTTTTGCGATCAGCCTCTTTCTTTTATAGTCCTCTGTAGTAGCTCTTGTTTCCCTTTGTAGCACTTTTATTCTACCACAATTTCTTTCTCTAATAGCTTCTTCACATTCTACGTCAAACCAATCATTTCTCATTTTCTGCTGTCTTTCTCCCAGCACCTCAGTTGCTACACTTTTCAATATATCTTTAAATGCATCCCAGTTTTCTTCTATTGATTCTGTATTCTCCAAGTTCTCTAACTTTTCCTCAATATTCCTCGAAAACAAATCACGGGTCTCCTCATTTTGCAGTTTTTCTCGATTAAAGATCATTTTTCTCTCCCCGTGGGCTCTTGGATATGTAGCTATTTTCATTTTATACCTAGCCTTAACCAGAAAGTGATCTGATTCACAACAAGCACCTCTGAAGCTACGTATATCTTGTATATCTTATGCGTGCCTACTATCCACTAATATGTGATCAATTTGATTGCGGATCCTGCCATCTGGAGATACCCAAGTCTCCTTGTGAATATCCTTATGAGGGAAAAAGGTGTCACTCACTCTCATTCCCCTTGATGCAGCAAAGTCAATTAGACGTATCCCATTATCACTGGAAACATCGTGTTTGATATGTCTTCCTATAACTGGATGGAAAACACTCTCCTTACCGATTTTCGCGTTCCAATCTCCCAAAACCACTTAACGTCATACTTCGGGATTTTATCCACCACTCTCTCGAGTGTCCCATAAAATTCATCTTTCTCATCCTCTGGTTTGTCTTCTGTTGGGGCATGTACACTCACCATTGATACATTGAAAAACCTTCCTTTCAATCTTATCCTACAAATTTTCTCATTAACTGCTTCGTAATCAATCACTGCTTTTCCTAATGCATCTCTTACCATAAAACCAGTTCCTAACATATTAGTTTTGCTGCCACTATTGAATATAGTGTAATCCTGAAGTGTCACTATACCGACTTCCTTCCATCTTATTTCCTGTAGAGCTATCATATCCATTTTATATTTCATCAGCTCTTGCTCTAACATTCTACTCCTTCCAGGCTGAAATATACTTCTCACGTTCCAAGTTCCAATTTGCAATAGTCCATTTCCTAGCGTAAGTCTTAACCTTAAAACAGTCCGGCTATTTTTCCTTTGTGTGTTCGTAATAAAGAAGTTTAAAGGGAATGGGTTATCAGCCCATTGCCCCCGATTCAGGTGGAGGGGCTGCCTCCTCAGAGCATCCTGACAAGCTCCTCCGTCCGGAGCGGCTACCTAGGGAAGGTGATCCTAGGGTGTGTACTGTAGTTGACCTTAGTCTGTAGAATGAGTGTGTATGTTGTGTGCTGTGCAGAGTGTCCTGTTTGAGTGTCAGAGTTATTGTAAGAATGTAAATTATATACATATAAATATATAAAGTGAAATTTTAGATTTAAAAACAAGTCTTATAATATAAGAAATATATATAAGAAAATAGTCTTAATATATAAGAAAAAAAAAGTAAATAACAAAATAAAAATAAAATAAAATAAAATTAAAAAATAAAAATAAAATAAACACTAATATATTACATAATTTCGGAAGATTGATAATTGAGTAGGTGGATAAATTAATTATGTTTAAAGGAAGTGAGAGAAGGAGCATTGCGGATCGAAATGGGTATGGAATTCCAAAATAAAGCTGCACGATTAATAAAGGATTTTTCAAAGGAAGCAGTTCGATGAGAAGGGATATACAAATCTATAGGCTGAGATCTGGTGTTCAAAAGATGAATGGAAGAACGAAGGGCAACGATGTCGTGAATGTACGAAGGTTTTTTGGGCTTTAAGGATTGGAATTGAAAGGAACCAAGGAAGTATTGTCGCCGAAAACTTGGATAAAGCCACTTCAACTCGGAATACCAGCAAGTGACGTGATAACGCCTGGGGATCCCAAAAATGAATCTTATAAAGGAGTTCATTAATCTTTTCAGCTTCATTTCATGCTCGCTAGACAGTCCTCCGTATACTAAGCACCCATAATCTCGGTGGGGAAGGATGAGGGAGGATACTAACAATTGACGAGTATTGCGAGCGAAAGATTCACGGAATCTTAGGAGCTGTTTGAGGATGGAGATGGTTTTTTCGAGTAATGTGGGAAATGTAGTTATTCCAATACAGATGTTGATCGAGTACTACTCGGAGGTTTTTGACAGAGTTTGTGAACTGAATAGGTACGTTATTGAGATAAAGAAGTGGATAACAAGAAAGGGAATTAAGGGAGGGGATTAGTTGTACAGAAACTCCCAAACCTTTAGTCGTATACGATCAAGAATCATCAATCAGTCTTGACCATTTTTTCAATCGTCATTGAAACAAAATACGAACTATGCAAAAAACTTACTTTAAATTATTTGAGTTCGCGTTACTATAAAATACTTTTGAGAACATGGTCCTTGGTTAATGATCTATTAACTGGGGCATTACTTAAAAAGAATAAATAAATATAAACAAAAACGTAAAACCTTCAAATTATTAACTTAAACTGTAAATAAGGTGCTGAATTTAGACTAAGAATATGGCGCCTTATTCAGTTACGTCTACGTAGAAAATAATGTTTTTGACATACCATAGAACTTGCTATGGTTTAATTTACCAGTTCTTCTCGTCTTATTTTTATTTTTTTTTTCATATTATTTTTACATAAACTCTAGTTATATTCTCAACCAGAAATATTTACCGAGCTTCTGTCAGTTAGGAGATCAGTTACAGCCTGTCTTGTTCTCTACGAATTAACTGGTGAAAAGTTCTCTACGTGAAAAGAATTAAATCCCCACCCTCGGCCATGCTCCACCTCCTCCCACTTCCTCTCTACCCTCGATTTTACTTCCTGGGGATTTTTATTTAGTTAGCCCTGGATCGCCTTTCCGGGTCCGCAGAGTAACTTTATTCCACTCAAACTGCCAGGGAGTTGAAGGATAATTAACATAAATTTTAACGAAATAATGACTCCTCGCCGCCATTTTTCTGAACTGTTTTCTGATTATAGTATTGATTATAGTTATTGAGAACACGTTTTGTATATTAGAAAAAAATACTGTGGATAAATAAATTCTTTCTCTTAAGTACTGTGGAAACGACGCGCGGTGGGGTAAAAAGGATAAAAATGGGTAGGATCCACATATTATTTAAAAGAGTCTTTTTATAAACATGAAATTTTGCAATTAAACAATTAAGCGTATCTATCATCAGTTTTTTTCGAATTATCAGCCCGGAGCCAAATATTTAGTTAAGACTTATACAATAATAATGATTGTGTTTGGTATCGTTTTAGATTAATTTTATTTGGTCTTTTAACAAAAGTTCCATCAAACTAGAAACTAGAAACAGACTATTAGTTGCAATTCCGGACTTGTTAAGAGGAAGAATTTATTTGTCATATTTCGTTCATGAACCGATAAATAAGATCGCAGCCTTTATATTATAACTTTTTGGAATAAAACTGTGTGAATTGTAGGCAGTAGAAAGTACCAACTAATGGCTGCTATTTAAACTGTTTCTTTCTGTTATTTCCTTATTTTTACTGGGTCTTTATATTTATATACAATCTATTTATGTATTTTATCTGGATTTTATAAAACAATTTTTTTTCTCATATCTGATAAATCAATGTGTTTATAGTGATTTAAATGGCATGTAAATAACTTGTTAAGAACTACTCAATAGTAGCACTTTAATAAAAATCTACACTAAAAGATCTCTAGGCCATCTTCTTTTCAGACGCCTTGGAGAATTATCGGGAATAGAGTAGGAAGCAAGTTGGGAGAATAGTATATTGGAGTGGTTATGGAGCTTACTATGGAAGGATAGGTATCTGGTTTGGGCTAAATCAGCAACATTAGGAACATTAAGATCTTTATGGATAGGTTTATTGGTCACAGGTTTAGGGGCATTGAGGATTTTTCAAAGGATTTTTGATTGTAAGGATTGCGAGATGAATGGATGGTTTAGTGGAGCCTCAAAGCTCAACTCCGTACGTCCAAATAGTTGTAATCACAGGCATGTAAATGAGTCTTTTGTTATTAATTGGGAGCTTAAACGTTTGTCTAGTAAATGTTGAAGTAGTCTGTAACGAGGAGGAGTTTCATGTCATTTTAGTCTTGTATGTGGATGCCTAATAAGACGTTTGTCCAAGTGGAGTCCTATGTAGTCAACAGAGATTATTGCAATAAATATTTGTTTAGAATTGAAAATTAAAAACTAATATAAAAAAACAGCAGACCATATACATATTCTATTCACAAGAAAAAAAAAAATAGTTCTTATAAAACGAAATATAAACTATAAGGTATATAAAAAATCAAATAAAATTGTTGTAAGTTAGATTTACAAGACAGCTAACATTAAAAATTCTTGCCAGTCACAACGATGCCTACATTCACGTAATAAGAATCCTCTAAAAACGTTTGCAAAAAATTCAATCCAGATTTTTTAAGAACGTGTTATTTTTTTTACTTCAGAAAAGTACAGCGTTACGAACCTGTAAAGATCCTGGAAATAATTTTAAAATAATGAAATGATTGAAAAATCAGTTTCACAATCCTATGCTACATTTACTTTGGTATTAAAAAATAATACTGTTGTAAGATATTCAATTTTTAAGTTTTTTCCTACTTTTACTGCAATATACAAGTCTCGGTTGTTTATTATAATAACCAATATCATTGTAATATATTTTTTAATATTTTTATGATTTCTTATAAAAGAATGTCACATTTAAAATTTAAAATATTGAATGTGATAAATACTTTTAGTTTATTGATTTTATTTATATACCTACACAAGACATTTGGTGCTAGTTAGACCCCAGACCCTAATCTTCCCATGTACCATGCGATATAATTGCTGTGCCGTTACTTACGGTTCTTGTAAGCTGTAAAAGTTATTATCTGCAGTAAAGCCAGTTTGGGTCCGGCCACAAAATTATATTACCTGAAACGGCTCAACGATGCCTCGTATAGCTGTTCCAGTTACAGTCCTAGGAAAGGTCTTATTAGTCGTAAAATTATTTTTTATTAATAATAGTTTATCGTTAGGTCCCAAAAAGTTATATTTTAAAATATTATGGATCTTAAAATTTCAAAAAGATTTTATATTTTTCCGATTAATTTATTCTCACAATTTAGAGTTTTAGTTACAGCTCTAAATTTAAACAGTTATTTATTAATTTTCAGTTCTATGTGGGATTCGAATGTGGAATACATTAAAAATGTCTTGATCCTAAATACTTTTCCATTTTAATGTTCATACAGAGTATTTGTAATTAATTAATTAATATAGAGTAACTAAGAACTACATTCCAAAAAAAGGATTACGTATTAAAGGGTTTGCTGGATATAGAGGTTATGTAACAAACCATTATTTTGAGTAATATATCATCAATGTTTTTTTTTTTTTTTTTTTGTTTTTTTTTTTTTTTTCATTTTCCTTTAGCAGGAAAATGTTACATAGCCTCTTTATCTTCTTTGTGCATCTTTTTTGTTGTTTTGAGCATTTTCCTACCTAATACCCAATTTTGCAAATTGTTTTGAAATATTCAGATTTTCCTACCTAATACCCAATTTTGCAAATAAATCCTTCATCCTATTGATGAACCTCATTGTAATAAAAAAAAAAATAAAAAATTTATATATATGTATATATATATATATATATATATATATATATATATATATATATATATATATATATATATATATATATATATATATACCCCCTTCATCCACCTAACCCTCCCTTCACATTCTCTTGCCTGTGACGGGCTGTTATGCAAAAAGATATACCCTACGCGCCTGCCAGAATAAAGGTTGTTTTTAAGTATAGCTTTAAGGTGGTTTTAATGCAAACGTATGCTCATGCTTGATTAACATAAACCAGTACTGTTTGTATTAATCAAAGAAAAACAGTATAGAGCTTGAAATTTATAAGAACATATACTTCAATTAAATTATTAAAAAAGATTTAAATAAATGGACTCCAGTAGAGTTGCCACGATAGATGGTAGGCACCATTCTGCAATAGAGTTTACAATGGTAAAACTACTGAACCCATCTGTACTAAATTTTAACAGTTTAATATAATTTTCATAGATCTAGAAAGATTTAGCAATAATAAAATTTAAATGTACAATGTCCAGCCAGCGACAGATACTAGGTTTGCCACACTGTCATATACTTTTACGGTTAGAAATTAAAACCAAATTAAATTAAAAAAAATTATTACCAAATCAAGATGCTGATCCTTCGCTTTATGATATTGTGTTTAGAATTCATTGGCCTTAAGTTGTAAGCACTGAAAATATCTTTGAAGGAGTAATGCTAAATTGCATGCTACAATTCAAGATTTATATCGATAGACAAATAGAATTTCTATTATTATATAAAATTATATTTACTTATGAGAGCGGATGGAGTAATATTATATAAGGCTTCTGTTTGGAGAAGACTCATACGTTAGATAATCCAAATGCCCTACCTTCTGAGAGATCAGTGACTGTGATCAACTTAGATTACTGTTGGATTATCTAACTTTGTCTTGGTGTTATTTTGAGTTGCAACTTCCGGAATTTATTTTTATATTTCTGTTCGGGTTGTAACTTATATTTAGATTATGAAGTTTACTACAGAATTACACCAATATATAAATTTTAAAATCATTTTGAACTGAGATTCAGACAGATGACAAATCGAGTATGCAGTGAGACAGATATGTTAGGCCTGGACAGGTGGATTGTTTGGGTTAGTTTAAATATTTAGGTGGGGGCGGAGAGGGAAAGAAAGCTATCCCCACTCCCATCCATCATGTCCTCTCTTCTAATTCAATTACCCCCTCCCGGGTGTCACTCTCTCTCCCTCAATTTTAACCTTAATTCAATCTTTTTTGTAAGTTTATTTTTAACTGGCCAATCTCGTTAGCAGCATTATGATCTAATGAATGTTTTTACCAACACCCCTTCATAGTGGCGGGATTTTATAACTTTGTTAAGTATTCGTGTTTTTGAGGGTGTTTTTTGCTCGGCAAAATATTGTTAAAAGTTTTTAGCTATTTTTATTTTATTAGATTTTCTTATCATTCCACGCCTCATCTAACACCTTGTGAAATCAGAAGTGCTGATTAACAGGACTGATCATGAACTGTCAGAAACGTGATTAATAATCGAGTAATGAAATGTGGATATGATGGATGGATAATTGATTTGATATCTTAAATCTCTCTATCTGTTGCATTAGTTCTAGCAAATATGATTTTAGAGGCCTTGGTAACCAAACGTGTTGGAGTATCAGGCAAGCATTCTCGTAATCTATGCCTTTCTGTATCGAATCCGCCATTGGCGATTTGGTAATCATTTCGTGGCAAACCCTCAAAATGAATCTCGTCCTTCTCATTTTAGTAAGAATAGTTTGGTAAACGAAGGGGTAACCAGTCCTTATTGTCTTGAACATTTTCTGGGTATTATAACATCTCTAGTAACTTTTTGAAATATTCTTGACGATAGTTTTATTTTTATTCGGATTCTTTCTTTTTAGTTTCCTTTTTAAAATAATAATTTATTTAACTTTCAAAAAGGACGAAAATGGCAAATTTTCAAAAGAACGACTAAGGCGGACTATCCTCTGACCGTTAAAAGTGGTTATATCCAGGCAGATTTCAAAATAGTATCATTAAGTTTCCTTTGTAAAGAGGAAAAAGTAGTGTCCTTTTTGAATTTAATTTGTGGGGAAAGAGTGGCCAAGGATGTCATTCGGCCGTTAAAAATCGATAGATCCTAACAGAAATGAAACCAACTTTTGAGCGTAATGCAGTTATAGAGCAGTGGCCATCATTAACATAGCAAGTAGTAACTGATTAAAAATGCAAGGAACTGAGAACAACAGATCGACTTGTTCTTAATTTTGAATAATTAATTTTTTAAAGGAAAAAAGTGTGATGAAACATGCGCCAATTCATTATGATTTTTTAAAATAGTTAGTTGGTTTTTACAGTTGGAAGTAAATCATTAGTGTCAAAAATTTATCCTGTGAAAAGGATTACACGGGAAGAGAGAGTGTCCTTCTGCCACCAAAAATCGTCTTATCCTGGCAGATCTGAAACCAGTTTCCTTCAGTGGCTTTTAGTATATAACGATAATTTATTGCAATACGTCTCTAGCTCTTTTCTTATGCACTCCTCCTAGTAGACTATTTCCTTGATCTACATGGCTCCTCAAGAATATTGTCCACATATGACAATTTCCTGAAAAGAAACCTTGGATGAAACGCCATAACCATACTGACCCTCGGACTGCTCTAACATTGCCGGTCCCATTCCGAGAGTCGTCCCCACCACAATGAGAACGGAAGGCAGCAGTGTCGTTAGCATCTTGAAGGGGCTTCAACTGCTCAGATTACTGTCTCGATAACTGTCCTTTCCCCTCTGCAGTAGTGGTCTTCTTATCTTAATCACATGCCACGTAAGTGCTGCTCTGGTTAGTCTCTCAAGCCACGTCCGGTTGGGACATGACGCTATCTATGATTATGACGTATAATTATAAAATAATGTTCTAACTATAATAGTATTAAAAATTATTTTTCAATTTTTACACAACCAATTTGAGGTATCTGTTACCACTGAACAACCACGGGGTTGACGAGTTAAGGAATATAACCACGCAGGGATTGAATAATATATTTTACTTATTCAATTGACATTTGGAGATGCGTGTTGACTATATAACCCAGAAGCTATTTAAAATAAAGATAAAGTCAAATAAAATTAATGGAAAACAAAAAAATTAAATTGAATTGTTAGCTTTGCAGACTTTTAAGAGATTTTAAAGAATAGAAATGATCCCATTATTACGATACTTTTTGCACCGAATCGAATCATTCATAATTTCTTCGTGACAAAAACTGAATTTATTATTATTATTATTATTTTTAATGTAAGAGGCCTCTTATAATTTTTTTTTTTATTTTATTGCAAGCTAGCGGTGCATTATATTAAAATTATTTGGAAGACGTTCTGCTGTTTGTTAGAGTTGAATTTTGAAAACATAAGTGAAATCTTTATATTTTTAGAAGCTTTCTGTAATGTGGAGGCGTAATAGCTTAGTGGGTAAGTCACTAGACTCTTTTCCAGTATATCGGTTCTATCTCAGAGGTAGACATTATTTTTTCTGTTATATCAGGCGAGGATTCGCAGTAGATGCTCGGTCACCCAACTGTGGCATACTCGTCCTCTATAAGTGGGTACCCTTCAATGGGGAAAATCTTTCGGTTGATTGGATCCACTGATTCACTCTTTTCATTGCTAATCTCATTTTTCCAGAAAAGATATTAATAATCTTAATACCATTGTAAGAATATATAAGCACCTAAATTTTAAACCCTTTTTATGTATCTATCCCTTTATTAGTTGGCTATAATTTCAAAAATTATTTAGAAATAAAAATATTCCCACTTTAATGTAACATATTACCTAAATATTTAAATATTGGTGCATTATAATGATGTCATATAATTATTTTATAACTTTAGCAACGGTAAATTTAAAAAAAGAAAAAAGTTCTTTTTTGTAGATATTAAATAAATATAAATAATCACAAATAAACATATTCAGTAATCAAGATATTTCCAGTTCTAATCAAAAATTATCTCCCCATGTAATTAAACATTTTGCGTTTCATCCCTAAAAACAAAAAATATTTGTCCGGCTCGTACATCACGAAAGTTTACAAACCAAATTGTGCCCTTGGCTCAGAGAGAGCATCTTTCTCAAACACGGAATATATTCTTTTGTAACTTCAGTAGCTTTTAAACCGTGTTTGTTTTCATACAGCAAACTTGATTGAATCTGCATTTTCACTGGAGCTTTAGGAGGTTTGAAAGAGACTAAATTAAAATCAATTCCTTTTTTCATAAGGTGTAAGCATTTAGGTTTTCATTGATGAAAACAGCTTTATATTTTTTAGTAGAAAGGAACATATCACGTTTATGGAATAGTTGTTTATATCGCACATTTATTCTAAAGCTATTCCACTCAAAAATATTTTTATATTGTTATGGTAGAATGCATAAATAGTTTTCTATGATATATCCAAACTTTATGAAATATTAAAATAGCTTCAAATCTCATACTGCATAGTTCTACTTAAAAACAAGTGAGCAGTAACATGTTGTTTTTGATAAATCATAGTAGAATAGTTATATAGTTTTGGCATGAAAACTCGTTTTGTCAAATTAAAGTGATGATATACTAAAAAAAAAAAATAATAATACTTTTACTTACTTGCACCTGCATACCAGACGTAAAAGAAAAAAAACTGCTTATCGTTTCCGAATACTCCAACATTTACTAAACAAGCGTTCAAAGCTCCCAATAAATTACAATAGACTTATTTATATGACAGTAATTAGACCTATTTGGACATTGAACGTGGAGTTGAAAATTTCATATCCGTAGCTTTGGGGCTCAATGAAACCTTCCAATTCTTTTCGTATCTAATCCTTAAAATCCAAAATCCTTTGTATAGTCCTCAACGCTTATCATGCAACAATCAGACTTATCCAGAAAGATCTTAATGTTCCATATGTTGCTGAAACTTCATCCCCACTCGAATTCACTAGTCTCCCTACTTGCCTCACACTCAACTCCATAATAATCCTCCAAGGCTTCTGTAAAGAAGATGGCAAAGAGGCCTTCTAATATAAAGCATATATTGAAGTGCTATTAGTGAGTAGCTCTTTAGATGTCATTGATATGCCATTTTAATATTTTTTCTCAAATTTACTTGTTGTATATAATGCTTACAGTTGTTTAAATCAAAGAATAGTTAAATAAAACATTAAAAAAATTAAGCTTTTCCCTTTTAATCATTGTAGTCCACAGCACGTTGAAAGCCGATACTGGATTTTTTCTATTAACCTTTTTTTTCAATAGCAGTAGCCACAGTATACCGCGGTGACGTAAGGGCACGGATGATGTCCCTCGCACAATAGAAGCATTCCAAGCGAGCTAGGTCCTGATACCTCCATGTACTCTTATTCAGGTGAAAAATTATTGTACAGAACGTTTCGAATTTAATTTTCAGTATTCATTTTGGTGGATAGATTGATGTTTTATTGAATAACGTCTAGAAAAAAGAAGTATACAAATGGCCATTGAAGAAAAAAGGAAATTATTTACTCATAAAAGAAGTATTACATGAGTCATTCAGAATCAACACCATTATGTAATCTTTTCAAAATTTAACAAGAGGGCAAAAAATTACAAAATAGTAATATTTGGATAATTCTATCACACTTTAAACCCAACTTCAATATTGTATTCTTGAAGTGGCCTTAAATGTGTGAATTATCAATTTCATTGCATGGTTGTACAAGCTGAAAATTTCTATTTTGCCTTGGACGTAACGGGATTTGTTTTGAAAGTCGGCCCACATATTTGCTCTTTATCGAGTTTTCGTAAATATATTCTTTATTATTGGTTATATTATGAAGTTCTGATATGATGGCTATATGTGATGAAGTGCTGATGTTTTGATATGTTTGTATGCTAATCGAACTTTTAATGAATGTTTAACATTCGAAAATAGATTTTCAAATAAAAAGAAATCTAATAGAAGTTAGATTTAATAGATTTAGCAATTATTTCACCAATCCTTAAGTGAATTCCATAATGAGCCTATGTGATGAATGCCGATTAAGATGCAATTTTTATTAGGATCTAGTGGTTTTTTATCTATTTCCTACGTTTCGCAGTTTTATGCGGACTTAAAGTGGCTTATTCCTTCCTATCGTATTAGTATTTTACATTTCCGAACTCCTTCAACTCAAATCTTCTATTCTTACCAGCCAAACATTTCCTTATAATATATATATATATAATTATTATCTATTATTTCGTTACAAAAATATTATTGTAACCTATTGGCTGTACAATATATTTTACTCTTAAGAGACTTAACCCATTAACGGCCAAGGGTAGAAATAGTGAAAAATGATTTTGTTTTTTTCTTTTAAGTCAGTGTTTTAGGCAAGGAATAGACAGGCTTATGCTTAAAAAAATTTTTGGACATCAATTATTGCCAAATTTTGACTGTTGCGAAAACGCAACGTTGGCCAGATAAGATTTTTAAAAAAATCGTCAGTTTAAGGTAAAAAAACAACAAAAAAACACTTTTTTGTTTTACAAAATAAACAATTTTATTTATATTGCTTTATGACAACGAAACGAAAAATAATAGTTTGATGTATAACACAATTATTTACATTTTTTTTTTTTTTTTTTGTGTTATGTGAGAAGCATTTGCTATGGACAAATACATTGCATTCCTCGCACATGTACACTGTCGTGCTGTGACATTCTTTGCACCTTCTTCTTATGTCAGAGTTATTTTTTCTTACATGTCCATGTTTCTCATACCGGATTTCGTCCGCCAACGTTCTCTTACCGCCATGCCCCAGAGAAGAACTCATTTTTTTTCCTTCCGCTCTCATGAGGCACCTAGCTACTTCGGATTTGAAGACTAATTGGGTATACTTGTTTTCAGGGTTCGCAATATTGTAGATTTTCCACATATTTACAAGACAGAAATCCAAACAGTTGATAAACAGTGGCCACCACCACTTTTTGCCACGAATCTTTATTCGGTAATTGGCTACACCGTTGTCGTGAATGTCCACCCCTCCCATGCATTGATTATAGTCCAACAAAATATTAAGTTTGACAGTGATTTGGAATTCATATCGGTTATTGGAATCAGCATAAAGTTACGAATAATTTGCCATCATCTTCAAAATATCTTAAACGAGGAACAGTTGAAAATTTTGTAAGGTGACTTACCGCCGTGTTGAGCAAGAATATTTTCTAGACATTTAGGTTCAACAGACAATAACAATAATTCAGTGTTGATAATAACAAAAAGGTTCACTTACGTCCGTTCGTAGGGAGCCGTGTAAAAACACTGGCAATTCTACGTTTATTTTTATGATATTAGCAGAAGGAGATTCCATGAATGATATTTTTTTTAAATGAACAGGAAAGTTCTTTGAAAGAATCACTGTTATTAGGATTACAAGGAACCAAGACCCCGAATAGGGGACCGGATTACTAAGAAACAGCTGGCTGGTAAATTAGTTACCGATTTCGGCCAACGTTGCGAAAATGCAACAGCAAATTAAAATTTGATTTTGTGGCTGATAAAAAGAAAAAATGTCAAAACTAACCATCCTATTATTTAAATCTACTATCATACTAAATACGCTGATAAGGAATAACTAGTAATAAAATTGTAAATTGTTAAAAAAAATTATTTTCTAAACTTACTTAAAATCCGTGAAAATTGGATATTTATAAATTAATTTGTAGCCATAAAAAACTTTTTTATTGAGTTTCCCTTGCTCAATACTAACTAATAACATGTTAAAGGATGATAGGACGGAAGAATCAGCAAACAATATACAACACATGTGTAACAAAAAGTTGTTAAAGTTAGTGTTGCGTTTTCGCAACGTTGACCGTAAATGGGTTAAAGTCCCAGAATAAATAAACAACTTTTATTATTATCATTATTGCCTTTAAGACACAGGTAAAGGCGCTTTTACATTTGTATTTAATAAAAATAAAAAATATTTTTCGAAGTAGACTGGACGGGTTTTGATCCTGAAAACTGTCTTGGCAACTCAGAAGAAAATTCCATATCTACCTTTTAGCTTTCAAAATTATCTCACTCACAAAGCTTTTTAATCTTGAATATATATTATTTTGTTGTTTATTTCCGAAAAGGTCTATTCGATATGTGTTCGTCACATCGATAAACCTGTAAAGTCAACGCGATTTTTTTTTCTCTCCGATAACTCAGCCAGATAAATACAAGGCTTTCCCTGGACGGTTGCAACATTTATTCCGTTGAGTTAGCCGGCTGGAGCACAGGGGGTAGGAATATTGCCTAATATTTCAAACTGTTCTTCCACCACCTCCCAGCCTAGACTATAAATTATTTTGATAGTATGCCATCCCATTTTAAATGCCTACCGGATGAGAGTTCCTTGGAATAAATCTTGAGAATTCCTCCTGGAAAAGGCCGTAAAAAGGGGAGGAGGGAATAGTATGTTTGTGAATTCATATTTTACCGAATCAGTGGGATTTGATCTATAAGGTCACTATCGAATGCTTTAAGGCGAACTATATTTTAGGCTTTCTCCATTTTATTTTATTTATTTATTTATAACAGAGCATAAAGGCTGTTCAACGGATCCAGTCATGTTTTCTAAATATCCATGTTGTACTTTTTCGAAAATTTTCTAAAAAATATATAAAATTATTTTTTGAAAATTCCTAAATTTTACTGTATATACTTAGGTATATCATTTAAATGTTATTTATAATTATTTAATCGATTGTGTTTCATACGCTGCATTGGTCGTAATTATATTTATTTTTATTTCTTCTGTGCCTTTAATTTACATTTAGTTTGGAAGTGTTGCATAGACGTACACGTATGGCTCAATCTTCATGTCCTATTTGTTTCGTTTCTGAGAATTTTAAAGATTTTTCAGGACGTTTTCTATCCATCTCCCTTTTACGTTTTCTAGTCACTCTCTATGTCTTATTTCATCTGGACAGTTATGATAAACTCTTCGTTCCAATCATTTCTGTTACATTATTCCAGCCTATTTACCTTACCCTTTTATTTGACTTTAAGAATATTGTGAGGTGGATTCATCCTAGCAATAAAGTTCTTATGTATCCCTTTATGATGTTTTTCTAGAGGTGTCAAGACATCTTCATCTGTGCCTCTTACAAAGATGGTTTCCATTGACAGATTGGACATAAGGGTATAAACAAATAAAAGGCTTAGCAAGCCCGAAGATGCTGACGCCACCAACCGTTGACCACATACCTTTCTCCAATTCACCCCATCAAAACCTAATCTCACAAGGACAGCCCTTATTTAATCCTCCCATCTACGTATTGGTCTAACCATCGGTCGTTTACCCGAAGAATGAAAACTGACCACCTTTTTGAAATTCGGTCATTATTAAATCCAACAACTTTACTAGCCCATTTTATTTATTGACACAAAATTATACCATCCCAATTAGTTATCAATGTTTTTTGTCCTTGAAATCACGCCAATATTTTTACAAGCGGCAATGTTCCTATCGGAAATGTCCTCGTATATAATTTACGTATTTCTTTTTGCTAAATATCTTTTAGTGTATATATTTGGCACTACGACCAGAGAGTGGGTCTTGGCCTCCGGTTGAAGCTTTCGTCACTCATCCTTATTCGCTATCTCCACCTTCCAGTTACTTGAGTTGAGAAATACTTCGAGTGTACCACCACTATATCCATCTATTCTCAGAAATATCTCCTAGTTCTCATGATAGTCAAAGTTTCTGACTGGTAGGATATCGACCTTGTAATTTGTTGAAAGAACTTCAGGTTTACCAGGTTGAAGATAGTGGAATAGAGGAAGGACGAGAAAAAAGAAGGAGTATAAGTAGAAAAAAGATTACGAGACAAAGGAATTTGAATGGGACGATACAAGGGAACTAGTGGATGATCGGCAGAGGTGAAAAATATAATAATGATCAATTCTTCAATTAAGGAGCCAACAATTATAGAAATATCACACTTTTTTTGGCATAACTCCTCTTTATTATTCCTCAATTAAGTTACATGTTTCGGGACCTTTGTCCCATCCTCAGACTTTAACATTTATTTCTTCATGGTGTTATCACACCGTGTCTGTCCTTTCACATATCTAAAATAACAATCTATACAATTGTTATTTTAGATATGTGAAAGGACAGACACGGTGTGATAACACCATGAAGAAATAACTGTTAAAGTCTTAGGATGGGACAAAGGTCCCGAAACATGTAACTTAATTGAGGAATAATAAAGAGGAGTTATACCAAAAAAAGTGTGATATTTCTATAATAATGATGTATTTCTGTCCGAATTTAAATCAATAGTATTAAAGGGTCTTATTTATGTTGAAATCTAAAATAAAATACATAAATATAAATATTTCATCTTAATATCTACGGATAAAATTCCGTTCTTCGTATGGACCAGTTCGTGTAAATGCGCCATTTTTCATTTTAAATCTGAACTAAAGTAAAAGTTTAAACACGCTCATTTACATTTCATAATCACGAAAGGTATTTTATTTAAATTACTGAGCATTGTATTTGAATTATTATTATTGAATATTTTATTTATTTAGATTACTTTAAAAATATTAAATAAAAAATAAAATCTCAGTTTAGATCAAAGATCAAAACAAGGCAACATAGTACATGATTTTCGGATAGGTATATTTTTATTTTTATATTAGTGTAAGATCTGTTCGTACAATAATTTTTCGGTTATAGATAATATAGGTTTACGATATATAAAGTAGGTAATGTAGTTCTTACTGGTGAGGTTGATAGTACGTGAAAACACCAAGTCTATACTAGAACCACTACGTATTGTAATGGAATTTTTGTTATTAATGAGTCACACTAGGAAAGTATTAATAATAACCAGAATAATATTATAATTAATATTATTTTAATGATATAATTAATAATAATAGTATTTTTATTATTATTATTAACATTTATTTTTCACGGAACGACCTTACAGACCACGCGAATATCATTTTCACCTCTTTTTTTTCTTTTTTTTTTCACCTCTTTTCTAGCATCTCTCTTTCCCACAAGGACCTTAATTTCTTTTAGTATTTTCCTATGGTCATCCCTATTGAAACAGTATGAATATTATTTTAATTAATAATATTAATTTTTGTTATTAATGAGTCCAACTAGACTCTTAATAAAAGTGTGACTTTTAAGCGGTAATGTTTTTTTTTATTTTTTATTTTATATATTTATTCACACCTGTCAATTAAAATTAGACAACCAATGAATGTGCTGTAAGAATGTAAAAAAGCATGAGAGGGAGCGGAACCCAGCGGCACCTCCAGTTTTTATTTTTATTTTATTTTAGTCTAGGAGGTCTCTTATCCAGCTCCTTCTTAGCCTCCTCTCGGTGTTGTCGGAAATATGTGTTGTGGCCATATCAATGTAATTTTTGTAGTCGGTTTTATTATCGTTTGTGGTAGGTTCGTATTTGTTCTATAACTGTTGGCATGCGTAGGTCAGTACGTAAAGTTATGTTGCCTACGTACCATGGTGCTTTTGTGATTGTCCTGAATGTTTTTGCCTGAAAGAAAGCGGTAATGTAATATTAAAAATATTATTATTATTTAATACTATTAATTTTGTTTATTAATGAGTAATAATATTAATTGTTACGAGAGGTAACGGACGGTTACACTCTTGAAATCCAATTTATTTAGTCCACGTAAAAAATCTGTACCATGTTAAAAAGTCAATGTCAGCCTTTGAAATTACCGTTTTTTAAAAAAATTCAATGATTCTTGTTTTAAGTTGCCCTAGCCACTAGGATACTAGATGTAGTGTGTTTCATCATTTGTTCCAGAACTAGCCATCCCTATTGTGAAACAGATCTCCACCGAGGTGGAATAACAGCGGAGGGCTTAGGCGCTAAGTTATTTAACTTAACGAGCCACCGGAGCTCTAGATGATAGGCCAGGGCTGGGCATTGCTTTTAAAGTTTAAGAAGTGTGCGCGGAATGCGGTGCGCCTCACCCAGCCCTGTTTACGAAAACATCCACGAAATCCAATTCGCCCTAATACGCTGGGGTCTTGTCTCCTTAGGCATCCCTATCAAGTGGCCCCTAAGATTTATCTCCATGTCTCAATGTAGCCCTTGTCTATTAAAGGTTCTCCTCATCCGTCTTCCTTATTCACTTCTCCTTGCAGGCTCTACTATTGGCGGCTTAGTCAACCCGAGCCCAGGAAAAGTTTAGGTGACAGGGCTTACCGCAGAACTATTCCGCATAAAGTCGTATTATTTTTTAAATTTTTATTTCGAAAATATTTTAATCTACCTTAAAAAAGGGCATTAAGGGATATGGATGGTTATGAATCCCTTAGTACAATATCTGCAACAAGAAATGAATAAAAAATTAGTAATGAACAATAATTATGTTTAAAATATTTTTGGCAATACATGAGAACCCAGACCTTATAGAAACGAAATAGAGAAGTACTTAATCGTACCTCCTGGCGTGGATAAAAATAAAAAAACTTGTTACCGGCAAAGAACTGAAACTAAAACTTTTCAGTTTTTATATTTTTCTTGGCTGCATTCAAGGTACATTCATTCCATATAATTTACAAAGTACAACATTTTATTCATTGAAAATATATTTGATAAATAAGGTTTTTATGTCCAAAAGTACACAATTTAGTAAAAAAATTTAACAGTAAAAATCACTACAAATGAATGAAAAATCTTCCAAAACTTTTGTGTAAATGAAAGAAAAGAATTTTATAATGTACCTGTTGGTTTGATATTATAAAATTCATGATAATATATAAAAAGTACTTACTGATTAGTTGTATCATCCCGTTTTCGTTTACTATTTTTACACCTTGGGCAATCCATATTGACAGAAATAGGTTTAAAACAGTTATAGATGGTATTATTTAAAACAACTTTCAATAATGAATTTAACTTTTTGACGTGCATTGAATCAAGCTGGCAATGCTTTTTCGTTTTAAATTGCTTCCGTTACATACTCCGCGATTCATTCTAAGGAAATATTTGTACGTCTACGTATAATATAACGTCGACATAAAAAGCTTCGCTTCAAAACTTATTAATTTAAAAATAAATATTCAAATAGATCTCTCGTCCAGCTTCTATTCAAACTTTTGAGATTATTTACTGGTATGTCAGTAGTGGCCATGTCACTAATTTATGTATATAAAAAAAGAAATTGCCAATTTAAAGTCGTTTTTTTTATACAATTCTATAGAACATATACATCTAGTAAAAGTGCGGGAAAATGCATACATTAACATAAAAACCACTTGTAAGGCAACCAACCACCAGTGGCACTTAAATTAAGTGCTAAATTAGAAAATCTCGAGGCCATATTTTTTTTAAGACACCTTCGACGGTTATGGGGAATAGAATGGGAAGCCCATTGAGAGTCTAGTGGATTTGTGTTGTAAAAGAATTGATAGGTATCTGGTTTGGCTAAATCAGCAACATTTGATACATTAAGATATTTAAGGCTCAACTATAAATTCCAAATATAAAATTTTCTTTTTGTGCTGGTTTAATTGTTTATTATATAAATGTTTATATTAATGGCAGTTCTGACAAACATCCGAGCTAACTATCGTGTTTATGCTAGCGTTCCCTGTACTCCAGTGAAGATTAATTTCCTTGAATTGGTATAGCAGCCAACCCTTAGAATGTTGCCAATTCCTAGGACGACCTCCGTAATTAGTCTCGGTTAAATATTCATGGGCTTGGCTACCTCCCTCTTCTTGATTCAATTGTGTTTTCTGTTCTCTTGCACTGAGGTGAATACGGTTGCTTTCTACCTTGAAATAAAAAGTCTTTGGATGTATGTTATAACAAGAAATATAAAATTGGTTTCATGAAAATAATTTTAAGATAAGAGGAAAAGAAACTTTTAAAGAAAAAAATAATAATAGACTACTCCTAAAAAGGAAATAGAAATCAAGTTTTCGATTCGAGGAACACTAACAGAACTACAGCGTGTCAAAAAAGCCCCAACACAAAACTTGTTGGAAAAATGTAACTTTTCTTTCAAACCAATATAGCTCCTAAACAGAAAGTTCTAGCGAGAAATGTTATATGAAAAAAAATATTCTTTATTAAATTTATGATGAAAAACATTTTGTTAAATTTCAATCCGAGCTACACAAAAAGAGCGGGACAAAATTTTACATTTTTGATTGTGAAAAAAAGTATGTACACATTTTGAGGGTGAAAAAAAAAAGTTACCTAAGAAAGGTACAGACCCCAGCCATGCCATGTCGATAAATTTATAATTGTAGGATGGTGTATTGATATGATAAGTTTAATCATTTTCAAGTGAATGTTCCATTTCATTTTAAAGGGCAGTTATTATATATAGGCTAAACCTAGAATTAATTATGTACAACTAAGAACTTCATAGTTTTATTAACTACATATAATCATCTTTCCTTTGTAATAAAGGTATATTAGTATCCCTAAAGAAAGATAAAAACTAAAAAAAAAAATATATATAATTTTAAAAAATAAGAAAAAAAATAAATATCTGTGAACAATATCTACAGAAATTTATAAACGATATTCAATATTATAAGTTATAATTTTGAAATATTGAAAAAAATAAAATATGTGCACAAATATATATATATATTTTTATGATTTTACATTAATGATAATAATGTGATCTATTGCCTATTTTTATTATTAAATAAATTAAAACAAACTATTCACTAAAGATACATACAAGCTGTTTAAGTATTTGGTGAAGCATACTTGGGTAGAACTATGCATGACTCCTGCCCTAGTTGGAGTACATAGGCCGTTAAACCCTAATGAACAACAAAAACTAAACCTAATGCGTGAATGAGTTGATAATATTTTTTTATTAATTATGGAAGTGTTTTATAAAACAATATAATTTACGATAAGTAATTTAATTTGGTTTTTATTTTTTTTTACAGGTTGGTGTTTAAAGTTTAAGATGTCTAGTTGTAAATTTACCTTACCAAACGTAAGTAGTGATCAATTAACGGTTTTAGTGCTAACATTTGAAGAAACATAAAAAAAAAAAAAAGTTGATAATTATTGTTAACAGTGAGGTCTCTAATGGTCATTTGTTTAAAATTATAAAGTTCAATGTTATGATTTATAATTTACAATTAATTGCTCTTTTAAAATTGACTGAATACAGTTTAAAACAACGAGAATTTTTTTTAATTATTTAAGCTTCATTTAAAATCAATGTTTTATGTTTTTTTTTTGTTTGTTTTTTAACTGCTTGTCATTTTAGACTTCTAATGACAAAAGGCTCATTTACACGACAGTATTAAACATACTTCGACATACCTAGTTGAGATCTGGTGCTTCACTTAACCATTTAGTTCACGTCCTATCCAATCCTTGCAATCCAAAATCCTTAGTGGTACTTACTTTGTCTCAAATGAACTAATCTGCTATGACCTTAACCTTTCATAACAAACTAAATACTCAACCTAATCCCTAAATGCTCCCTACTGAGAGTTGAGCTTTGGGGCTTCACTAAACCATCCTATTCAATAATTATAATCAAAAATCCTCAATGCATCTTTTATGTAACAAATAAAGAAGATGGCATAGGGACCTTCTCATGTAGCTTTTATAGTAGTGCTTACTGATCTTAATAAGAAAGCTTAATGTTTTTATACTAGCCTAAATCTGTTACCTGTCCTTTCATAGTAAGCTCCATAAACTTTCAAATTCAGAAGGCTCTCAGAGTGCTTCTGATTCCCGATAGTGTCTGAAAAGAAGATGGCCTCGGGACCTTTTCATTTAGAACTTTTATTAAAGTGCTACCAGTGGTTAGTTGCTTCACAAGCAATAGACATGTTTTTTTTTTTTTGTTGTTTTTTTTTTTTTAACTATGATCACATTTATTAATTTTATTTATTTCTTTTTTTAACAAAATGTTTTTTGTCATTTGAAAATTAATTATAATTTACATTCCAGTGATCCCTGTTGAACAGATCCGCTACCTAGGGCTCCAACTAGACAAACGTTTAACTTGGAATCCACACACAAGACTAAAAAGACAGGAAACTGCTCGTTGTTTTCGACTTCTTCATCATTTACTAAATAAACGTTCAAAACTTCCTATTTTCTACAAAAGACTCATTTACATGGCAGTTATCAGACCTATTTGGACATATGGAATTGAGCTTTGGGGCTCCACCAAACCATCTATCTCATCTCGTATCCAATCCTTGCAATCTAAAATCCTTCGAAAAATCCTTAATGCTCCCTACTTTGTCACAAATAAACTTATCCGTAAAGACCTCAATGTTCCATATGTTGCTGATTTAGCCCGAACCAGATACCTATCCTTTCATAGTAAACTCCGTAACCATTCAAATCCACTAGTCTCTCATCTTGCTTCCTATTCTATTCCTGACAACCCTCCGAGGGGTTTGAAAAGAAGATGGCCTCGGGACCTTCTCAAATAGAACTTTTATTGAAGTACAATGGGTTGTAGCTTCACAAGCAATTGTCATTTTATTATTTTTTGTCATTGTCACATTTACTGGATGTATGTTTTTATGTACAGTTGTAAATTTCAATAAATAGATAAAAAAAAAAAAAAATTATAATTTATTATTGAGTGCAACGTAACCCCTTACATTTATCAATATCGTTTGCAATTTTTGGGATTACACATCATTTGATGGACAATGTTATACCCGCATAGAAATTGACGGGCCACAAGTTACTGAGTCAAAACTTTAAATTTTTATTTACCATTTACAAAACGACCCAATAATGACATTTCCTATGCATATCATCATCACTTCCGGTTTTCATTATGAAGTATTTTCCTTAAAAAGCTCCCTACTTTAGAGGACGCCCTCCCCCAAGAAGACGAGCAACAAGTAGCAGATTATAAATATGACTTACTTTCATACTATATAATGGAAAAGATTAGCTTTTGTTCCTCAATAACTAATCCTCTTATAATACCTTCTATATCCTAGCCCCGGTTCATATTTTTCATTCCCCATTTTTTTTTTTCGGGAAGGGTCGTTTATTTTCAATTTTTTAGTAATTGCTTTCCCCTTTTTTCTTTTCTTTTTTTTTTTTTTTAAGCTTTCCAATTTGTTTTAAAATGTGCGAGCGTCCCAGACTTTATTTTTTATATTTGTGGTTTATCTTCCCGGTTTAATGATTTATTCTTCTACAAGTATACTATTCGATGAGAAGCGGTTGATTTCATCATTGTTTATTTATTTTTTTTAAATATGATTACCTTTGTATTTTAATGTTTCTAAATATTTTTTATTTTAGATGTAGTCCAGTATTCTGATTTTAATATCAACCTAATCGATTGGAATTGAAATTGAATAACTTGTTTCCAATATTTACTAGACAAGCGTTCAAAGCTCTCAGTATATTACAAAAGACTTATTTACATGGCAGTAATTAGATCCATTTGGACAAACGGAGTTGAGCTTTGTGGCTCCACTAAACCTTCCAATTCTTCTCATATAAAATTTTTGAAATCCAAGATCATTCGTAAAATCCTCAATTCTTCTTATTATGCCACACATAAACTTATCCGTTAAGATCCTAATGTTCCATATATTGCTGATTTATCCAAAACCAGATACCTATCCTTTCATAGTAAACTTCATACCCACTGAAATTCACTAGTCTTCTTAACTTGCCTTTCCCTCCATATCCGATAATCATCCGAGGCCTATGAAAAGAAGATGACCCAGAAACCTTCAAATGTAGAACTATTGAAGTGCCACTAGTAAGTAGTTCTTAAGATGTTATTGAAATGTCATTGTAATCATTTTCCTCAAATTTACTTATATATAATTTATACTGTTGTAAATATCAATAAATAGTTAAACAAAAATAATATAATATTTCTTTCTACGTTGACTATTTTTCTTTTTCTAGTATTTTCTTTAACAACGTAAATCTGCTTTCACTCTGACTAACTTTGTCTTTTTTTTAAAAAAAAGGTCAGATTTAATTTTACTATCTGTTCATTACATAACAGATAGTAAAATTAAATCTTATATTTAAAAAAAAAAAAACCAAAAAAAAAAAAAACATTATACTAGAATAAAGTTTTCTTTCTATTCTATTAGTACAATTTTATTTTGAGAACTTTTTTTTTCAATTTATTACTTATTTATGGTACATCAAAGTTCTAAGCTTTTTCTTGGACCGTTTGAGTTGTAAATGTTAAAGAAGTTGAAAACAACTACCATTTTCTTGTCGTTTTACACTCGTTTGCGGATTCAACAGGGGTCAGTAATTAATATCATATTAATCATATTTAATATTATTATATATCTCTATAATCAAAATTTATTTACTGCATAGTTTCACCAAAATGGCTGCCTAGGTTTCCAGCTAGATGTTTTCTGGTTTTGATCTACTACCCTTTCCTCTAGACACCCAGATACCCCTAACCTTTGACAAGAATCCCCAGATGGTGGATGACAGAGTGGGGCGTTATCTGCCAGCTCTGGACCGATAGGGCTTCATTAAAAAGCTATAAAGCAGCTGGATAACTTATCTGTCCCTGATGATGGCTCTTCGTCGGGGTGAAAAAATATCTTCCTTGCCGCCCCTCTATCTCCTTCGGGGAATCTTCTTAACCTGCCGCTCCTTCCCCCACCAAAAGATAATGTTTTTTTATAAGATGGTCTAATTACAGTCTTATCGGGGAAAGAATTAATTTAATTGTGTAGTGGTCTATCATCGCTTAAGAGGGTTATGCAAGGAGAATTTCATTACAATTTTAATCTCTTATTGTGGCTTGAATTCAGATTTTTGGATTTTATAGAGCACAATGATTTCCACTTGTTGATTCTAACTAAGCATCTTTAAAATATTAAAATGCCACTCTGGGACCTTATTTAAAATGTTTTCAGCGCAATATAGCTCATAAGAATCATGCCTTAAGTTTAAGTAGGAGGGCAAGAGTACGAGCTGTTTCTAGGTATTGCATATTAAATTAAATAAAAAATAGGAATTATTTTTACATATTCATTTGTCCTAATTTTTAGTGTTATTTTTTTTAATATTTATTATTCGAATTAAGTATATATTACTAAATATTAGTTCAGAAGAAAAAGGAAGCTCCTCAGGGGCAGGACACGTTACTCTCCGGCCTTGGTTCTCTAGTTCGGCTGAGACAGATAATATTATTATTATCTATAATATGTAATATTAATATTAATAGTATATTTTTATAATAATAGTTATAAGCAAAATATATATAATATTATTCGTAATAAAGTAGAATACCCTCCTGATGTATACAAAGCCTACTGTAGTAATATAAAACTAACTTAACTCTGCAAAATATTACCTTTGTTACGATTCACAGTATTTTTTTTCCAGTTCAGATGAGAATAACACGATTCAGAGATTTAGTTCACAACAAGCAACTAAGGAAATCGGCTGCAAAAATATAGTCAAGCACATGTAGAGGTTAACTATTTTTTTTTTTAATTTTTTTCTTTATATGTTGATGGAGCGAGACGGCGAAAAACCTTATTTTTTTTTTTGTAATTCACAATTTGTGCTTGATATGTAAAAAGAAAAAACAGTAAACACTAAACTTTATTCTCATTCTAATTTCACACTAAGCTCGCAGTATCAGAAACAGTAACGACATCGCAATGGTTTGTGTTATACAGTTGACAAATATCCGACGCTTTTATCGATATGTATAAAGATGACGCTGCTATTCTTTTTATATCTTTAGGAACGATAAAAAATGGTAGTCCCGCATAAGGTACTGGGGGCCTTGTAGGGTTCAAATATTACCTAAAGCAGAATGAATATTTCTATTGATTGGACAAGATGATTTATTTTCTATTGATATGGTTAATTAGGTTTAACTTCTTATTCAAATATAAATCTCAACTATATTTCTCATGAATCATATAAGCCTTTAATATTACGTTTAATTTTTGTTTTCAAATAGGATTTCATATGTGAAACTAAGCAAAAGTGATCACATAATCCTCAAATGGCATTTCGATCTATCACTGAGTCTTGATCTGCTTAAAAGGCTAAAAAATCAACAAAATTAAGTTCATACTCTTAAACGTATTTTAGACTGACCCCAATAATCTAGAGTTTATTTTTTAATTTCTTTCAAATATTCATTTCACTTTACCCAATTGATGTTAAAATTGCTGTTTTAAAGTTTAAAAGGAAACAATTTAAATAAACATAAAATGCAAAAAAAGTAGAAACATTTTTTTTTTTTTTTTTTAATTCCTCTAAATGGTTTTTATATTACCAAGATGATTACAGTTGAGAAACAAAAATAAAGTTTTTACCAAAAGAAAGATAGCGCACACACACTAGCAGATTGCTGCTGTGCCACAGACACTGAAGTTAACTTAAAAGGAAAAAAGAGAACTTTAAGTAAAGTAGTTAAGTTGTCCCATCGTCATGAGTACAGAGTATCGCGTTTGAACTTTTTCCCTCTCGAGTGCTCAAAGTAAACTTATTATGTATTACAGTAAGAAGTCACGGCTGGTATAAATACTGTTTTTTTTTTCAAGAACTGTTTCTCTGTAAAATTAATAATACATTAAGCTGGGTAATTTGTCCCCTGGACATTACATTCTGTTTAAAGTAGTAATAGGATCATTACGTCTGAAATAAACACACTAAAATACAAAAATTACCAAATTAAAAATTTTTATAATAAAATTCCTATAATATGGTAGTTCATACTTTTGATTAGTGATTTTTGAAATTTCAAAATGGGAGGCTAATGTTAAATAATAAATAAATAATTTTAAAAAAGGATGTTTTAAATTGTTTTTATTGAATTTTAATGGTGATTATTTTCATTACTAATTAGGTATATTCTTAAGTGGGTTGCCTCTAATACATCAATGTAGTTATAGTAGAGCTTCGTTTATCCGTACCAATATAGTTAGGAGTTGTTCCGATTAATAAAAACTATAAAAAAATCGTAAAAATACGTACATTCGTATATATATATATATATATATATATATATATATATATATATATATATATATATATATATATATATATATATGTATATATTGTATCCAATCCTGAATCATTCGAAAAATCCTCAATCCTCCTTACTTTGTCAGCAATAAACTTATCCATAAAGATCATAATGTTCCATATGTTGCTGATTTAGCCCAATCCAGATACCTTCGAGTTGTTCTTTTTAAGTTTTGACATGTTGTTGTAATCGTTATCAACACATTTATTTGATGTATATATTTTATATAGTTGTATATTTCAATAAATGGATATATTACAAAAAACAAAAAACACTATGAACCCATTTTGAAATTAAGAGAATCACTTACCAAAAGTATGAGCTATCCATAGGAATTTGTTGTAAATTTTCAAAAATGTACTTTTTTAGAAAATCAAAATCCAAATTTTGAGTTGACTCTAAAAAATCTTTTTATAAAAAATATGTTTTATTTTAAATAAAAGAAAGAGCATTTAAAACTGAGTAAAATGACACCACTTATACCTTCTAGCTCAATTAGGATAAAAGCTGTGGTGATTCAAAACAGCTAAGGTGGATATAGGGAATTTTCACGTAGCCCTAATTTAGAAACCGTTTAAGATATTTGAAAAACAATTTTGTATTTTCCTTAATCTCTATGAGGACAACCATCATACTAATTTAATGAAATTCTGAGGTGGTGATGAAATTGATATGAAATGACCCAATAACATGTTTTATTCTCGACTTTATTTATGTTGATTTGTATATAGATATGTTGGATCATAGGATCAAAACGTGAAAATGCGATAATTTTTTTCTTTTCATTTATATTTATTAAAATATTTCCTACCGGGAAGCATAAAACTTTCATTTTCCAATGGCTCTTGGATTTTTTTTTATGCACTTAGTAAAATAAAAAACCAGTAACTAGCCCGGAGAGGGATGGGAATAAAAACAGACTGCAGTTGTTGTTGGGCAGGTACATAAAAAAAAGACCCGTGTGCCCCTCCCCTTTGAATGAAATATGCCTGATCTCGAGTCGGACAGTAAAGCCGCCCTTACGATGGCAATATCGTGGCCCACAATACAACGCCGACCAACCTCTGTCGCAAACAACATAGATAACACACTGCTCTGTATACAACATTTATTTATATTATGGTTTGTACACCACTTTTTAAAAAAAAATAAAGTAAAAAAAATATATATTAATCATTATTTAATTTTTTTTATTTTTTAATATTTATGATTGTATGAAATATATACATCAAGTAAATTTGTGGGCAATGAGTTGTCAATAACTTTTAAAGAACTTTGCATAAGTAGCGCTTGAGTATTATTCGAAGGATTTTGGGTTTTAAGAATTGGATACGAGTCGAATTGGATGGTTTAGTGGGAACATTGTTATGTTCAAGGAGGTCTATAACTGTCATGTAAAAGAGTCTTTTGTAATAAATTGGATCCTTTGAACGATTGTTCAGTAAATTTTGAAGTCGAAGCAGTTTCTTATATAAAATATATATATATATATATATATATATATATATATATATATATATATATATATATATATATATATTTTAAAATAATAATATTAATAATAAAAAGTTCTATTCAAATAAAATTGAACATCTTACAATTGTAACATATTATATATCAATACATGTTTTCGTAAATAAAATAATTAATACTACAGTAGTGAGTTTAAATATAATGGAAGTGGAATGCATTTTTAACAGTAGGAAGAAAATAAAAATCTACAATACAAAAAAAAAATATTGATAAAATCCAATAGATAATACAATTTTACTGAACTAAAATACATAATTAATCAACTTTTTTTACAATAAAGTTTATTAACTTTTCGGAATAATTAACTTCTTATATATTAATTTTTCTTTCAATTAATTAAATTTCAAACTGAACCAATAATTTTTTGAATGTCTTATTAACTATAAATATTATTCTAGTAGTTTGTGGTTTATACGTTTGCGTACGTATCTTCTTAAGGATTGCTTGTTATAACAGCCTATTGTTTGAATTATGGGATTTTCTGAATTTTTCGTAGAGTTGAAAAAGTTCCGGGTCTGTGTGTGAATAAATTAATTGTTTAAAAACCTGATTCGAGTAGCATTTCGGTTGTTTTTGTATATTTTACAGTGAGTGAAAGATAACGTCCTAAATAAATAACTTCCCTTATAAATAAATAGGATAAACCAGACAGTTATTGGCACTCAAGGTAGTTATTGAAACCCTATTTTATAAATTAAAAAAAAAAATATGTTTAACCAAAAAATAAGATATCGACACTTAGTTACATTAGTTATTGTCACTATCTTGTATAATACATTCCAGGAATGTTTAGCTTAAAGAACAGTAATCAAGGAAAAATAATAGTAAATTTAATATTTATTGAACTGTTCTTTCTATAATCATAGTATGAACATTTCCAAATATTTCTTTGAGGGTATCGATAGCTGTCTGATTTACCCTGAAACAGTTAAATTAAATATTTACGACAAAATGGAGTATCGTAAGAACAAGAGAAAAAAAAACACTATAATTTTATAATTTTTTTATATATAAATATTTGTTTTCTTTTTTCATTTATTAATATTTACAACTGTACAAAAACATATACATTAAGTAAATGATTTGATAGTGAATACAATGGCATGTAAATAACTTGTGAAGAACTACTTACTAGTAGCACTTCAATAAAATCTACACTAAAAGGTCTCTAGGCCATCTTCTTTTCATACACCTCGGAGGATTATCGGGAATGGAGTGGGAAGCAAGTTGGGAGACTAGTGGATTGGAGTGGTTATGGAGCTTATTATGGAAGAATAGGTATCTGGTATGGGCTAAATCAGTGACATAAGGAACATTAAGGTCTTTATGGATAATTTTATTGGTCACATAGTAAGGAGCATTAAGGATTTTTCGAAGGATTTTGGATTGCAAGGATTGGATACGAAATGAATTGGATGGTTTAGTGGAGCCCCAAAGCTCAACTCCGTACGTCCAAATAGTTCTAATCACAGTCATGTAAATGAGTCTTTTATAATTAATTGGGAGCTTTAATCGTTTGTCTAGTAAATGTTGAAGTAGTCGACGAGCAGTTTCTTGTCGCTTTAGTCTTGTATGTGGATTCCAAGTAAGATGTATGTCCAAGTGGAGTCCTAGGTATCGGATCTGTTCAACAGGGAATAAATATTTTATAAAAAAAAATTAATGTATTAATGTAAATTGTTTTGATTTTCCAAAGTTTACACCTGTCTTAAAGATATATTAACATGTAAAAATAAAATTTAAAATTTTGTAGGTTATCTTCTCACTCTAATAACCTCATGAAGCCGTTTCGGCATTGATTTCTCTAGTTTTTTTGGTTGTGCCTGGAGTTTGAAAACAGCTTGTTGTTTTTTAGCGGTACTGGGAATATTTTACTTACTCCCTTCAGTGATTTAATTATTAATCTTCCGCAGCAATTATTAATCCCTAACTGACATTTTTGTTCATATATAACATTAAATGTATATTCATAGAAAATGAAAAGCCAAATATGCAATGGATAGAGATGTTGAAAATGACTTTGGCTAAAATGTACATTCAAGCAATTTATTACCAGCCGTGTATTCTACGCTTCATGGCAGGACGGGATGAATTAAATCCACACTGGACTAGGGAGCTATTAGCTAGGGTAGGTTAATAAGCAGTAAGGGCAGTAAGGTGGTTGGGGGCTGGGGAAGATCCAGGGGGGTGATGTGTTATTTTGCCCAGTGATGGTCTACTGGTAATGAGACCATTATTATTAACAGGCCTGGGCTAACCAAACACAGCCTCCATTACTGCTACGCCCCTAGGCCCGCCTTCCTCTTCAACAAAAATATCTTCTCCTATCCTCATTAGTTCCCTACCTTCTCATCATCTTGTTCAACACCACGGTTCCGATTAAATTAGACCCAGAGAGTACACATCGTCAACGCTATCTACATCGTTAAAATCATACAATCTATGCTCAATATCAGGAGAACTTGTGGGGATATAAAAAACAATTATTAGAACGATAAAATTTGATTTTAATAAGATTGATAATAATGAATGTTCTTTATTTATTCTGGGACTTTAAGTCCCGTAAGAATAAAAAAAAAAGATGTAAAACCAAGGGCCTTTAGAGCCTTAAAATAAAAAAAAAAAATTCATATTAAGTAACAGTAACAGATTTTTTTATCTATTTATTGAAATTTACAACGGTACATAAAAACATACATCCAGTAAATGTGATAATGACAAAAAATAATAAAATGACAACTGCTTTTGAAGCAACTCCCCTTTGGTAGCACTTCAATAAAAGTTCTATTTGAAATAGAATAGGAAGCAAGTTGAGAGACTAGTGGATTTGAATGGTTATGGAGTTTACTATGAAAGGATAGGTAACTGGTTTGGGCTAAATCAGCAACATATGGAACATTGAAGTCTTTATGGATAAGTTTATTTGTGACAAAGTAAGGAGCATTAAGGATTTTTCGAAGGATTTTGGATTGCAGGGATTGGATACGAGATGTATTAGATGGTTTGGCGGAGCCCCAAAGCTCCATTCCATATGTCCAAATAGGTCTGATAACTGTCATGTAAATGAGTCTTTTGTAGAAAATCGGAAGTTTTGAACGTTTGTCAAGTAAATGTTGTAGAAGTCGAAAACGACGAGTAGTTTCCTGACGTTTTAGTCTTGTATGTGGATTCCAAGTTTAACGTTTGTCTAGTTGGAGTCCTAGGTAGCGGATCTGTTCAACGGGAATCAGTGGAATATTATTAAAGGATACTGTAGGACAGGAAGTCGTTGGTTTGCGACGAAGGGTAAAGGTTATTTGGTGAGATTTATTCTAATTCTCCAATTTTGACACCATTCTTGAAGGTTTATAATATGAGATTGGAGTGTTTGGGATGCTATGAAGGGATCATTGTTTATTGATAACACACATGTGTCATCAGTATACGTAGTGAGAATAGTATTAGGATGTGTAGGGATGTCAGCTGTATAAAACGTGTATAGGATAGAACCTAGGATACTTCCTTGAGAAACACCGGCAGATTGGATAAATAGGGAAGAATAGGATAAGTTATGATTGGCTTTAAAGGTTCTATTACTGAGATAGGAGCGGATAATAAGGAAGTACGTAGGAGGTAGGAATACACGAAGTTTGTAAACAGAAAATTTAAAAGAAGTTTTTTTTTTTACAAAAACAATAAGATTTCATGAATATAAATTGTTCATATTTTAAACAACTAAAAAGTGGCTATTGACAGTTTTTGGATGACAGGATCTGGGTGGATAGTAGGAAGTTAAAGAAGTGGTATTTTAAAGTGGAAAGGGTAATTGAATGAGTTCCATAGAGGAGAGGATCGGATTACGAAAGATTTGTCGAAAGCGAATGACTAATGACCAGAAATATACAGATTTGATTGATGGGAACGGGTTTTTTTTTGGTAAGAATTGAAGATTTCAGTTGAAAGAGTTCGGAAATTTAAGATGGACGAAGGGATTGGACGGTTTGAAAGAGAAAGGTTTCCATGAAATACAGGTGACGGTAGGAAGGAATGAGCCACTTTAATTCCGCATAAAACTGCAAAACGTGGGTGCTTCTCAGGATCCCGAAAATAAAACGGATAAAGCAGTTAAATAGTCTTTTGAGTCTGGCATCGAGATCCCTAGAAACACGCCCATACTCAGCACAGTAGTAGTTGAAGTAGAGGAAGATGAGAGAGGTAACAAGTAACCTTCGAGTTTTGAAATGAAGAAGGTGGCGAACGTAATTGAGACGCTTTAGGATAGGGATGGTGCGGCAGGAAATTTCGGATGCGTGGATTTTCCAGGATAGGGTTTTATCAAAGATGTCTCCAAGATTTTTGACCGAGGAAAAGTATGTGGTAGGATTATTGTTCAGGGAAAGGAATAAGATATATGGTTTTTAAGAGGTAACCTGAACCTATTACAATCGCTCAAGTCTTTTCAGCATTTAAATTTAGCTTGTTCGTCGATGTCGAGTTACAGGCTCGATTCAGGTCTTCCTTGATTCTTCCAGGATTTCTTTTATTTTACTGAATATAAATTTTAAATAATGTGAAGAAGATATTAAGGAGTATACGTAAATTTCGATTTTTGTGGACTAAATGTATTTAAATCTAATGATGAATTAGATCTTTTTTATAAGTAGCTAGAGTAGCCTTTGGTTCAGCTAAATGAATGAAAATATATTTAAATGAGTCCAATATCAGTGCATTTTGATTTTATACTTTTTACGAGTGTTATTTGCGTCATTGAAAAGCATTGAAAAAATAAACAAAAAAGGAACGAGTAATTTAAAAAATAAGAATAAATTACACCTCAGTTTTATAGTATCGAATGATAAACTGGTTCATGAAGGGTCAAATGATAATATTAGATTGGAATATTGGTTATTCCTAAACCCAGAAAGTCGCTAAATATCTAGTTTAAATACGAACTAGATTATTAGCTGAAAGTATTTACGCAAAAACTCATTATCTGGATTATTCCATCACTCATTCTGATGATCTTTGATTGAATCACTAACGAAATCTTTGAAATAGTTAATATTTTTTTTTTTTTTTTTTTTTTGATGGCAGAACTGTGCAGCGGAATCGATTCAGATAAAACGTTCTGGAATATTCCGACCGATAAGGAACCGCCCAAGTAAAAAAAACTCGATTATTAATTATTAAAAGATTCTCACATTAAAACACATTACGATTGATTGACGTTAGCCGTTTTGCTAAATCGGCTCATCAGTTTAATTAATGCCCCCTTTCATTCATTAGCTCAGCTGCTGTCTTTTTTTTTCCTTTTAAAGAGGTTAAATACTAAAAAGAAATCATATTTTTATGCTTTAAGAACAAGGGCATGTACTTTTAACTGTTATACCATTTACTTTTTAATTTTTATTATTTTAAATGTTATGATTTCTAAACCTCCCTAGAGTTGTACACATGATGTAATTAATCTTTGGTACAGATTGGTTCAGTAGTTACTATTGCAAACTCTCTAACCACATAACTTCACAGGGATCCACATGTCACATCACATTTTTAAACCTTTTATAATAATTTAATTGAAGTAAATTCTATTATCATTTTCAATCACTATTTAACACTGTACCTTTGTGACCTCTCATGTGGAATAGTGCTCGCCACCTATCGGTCAGCTTTCAAACTTCACTGCTATTTACTTATTATAGATTTTGAAATTGCAAATGAATTTAAAATATTTATATTTTATTATTTCTAAACCTCTTGGAACTATAAAGATGATGTGGTTAAAATTTGCTACAGATTGGTTCATTTTTTTTCGCATTTAGAGATCAGAAACGAAAAATGGCTTCTAGTATGTTGTAGTATATATATATTGTGTATGTGTACTGAACGTTCATCAAAAAATTACATAACTTACACACATAATCATTACAACACATAAATACTCACATCATGACGCTTCCCGTTGAATGTAACAAAAAAAAAATTACCAGTCCGTCTGACAAAGACGAAAACTTAACGTTGGGGATCAGTCCGATTCAAAAAAAGAAATTTTTGTTCAGATTGGTAATTTGGCTAATTTTGATTTACAGGATAGAACAGACAACTAAAAAATTAGAGGTGTGCCAAAGTCCGGGGAAAAACAGAGGGTATTGTTTGTTCTATTGGATCGGCCTTGGGTATAAAACTCAAGGCAGATTTTTTCGTGGAGAGGAAAAGATCGTAAAATTGTGAATGTACTGAAGTTGTACCCTTTGATCCTAGCTTTGAAACCTTCCTCTTCTCAATAATTCCTTGTTATAATCACATTATTATCGCCGGAGATTTCAATTCCAATTTTTTAACTGACAAACCTGATAAACGCTTCCTGAGTAACTCTTTCAATCCCTTGGTCTCTTCATTGGTCCTTACTCTGCAACCCATCACCTTCCCAATCGGATACCTGGCTTGATTTACATGTAATCGACTCTCCCACAAATTTGGTATCCCACTCCCAACATCCTATACCCTCTCTTTCTGCACATGATTTAATATCGATTTCCTGTTCCTTCCTTCACTCCTCGAATTATTACGTACCGCAATATTGACTCTTTAATTTTCCAATGGTTCAAGCCGACCTAGAATCCATAGATTGGAACGCTTTTTACTCCACACACCATCCTTAGATGCTAAGATCGAATTCCTAACTTCCAACCTTTTATCCATTCTAAATAATCATGCTCCTCAAAAAAAAGTAAAAACGCACCGTCCTCCAGCACCTTGGATAACTCAAGATATCAAAGAGATGATGAGAACCAGAGATGCAGCCAGAAGGAAATATATCCGGATTTCAAAAAACCTCATACTCAAGACCAGATAATAACTGGCTTTTCCATCATTCAAAAAATTACATAACTTACACACATAAAAAACAAAAAAACAATAGTTTTTACTCCCCCCCTAGATTGAAGAAGCTCCCCACGAAATCTGCTCATCCGATTTCATTCATTTTCCATGTTACTTATTCTCCTCAATTTTATTCATTTTTCATTTTTCTTATTCCCAACATATATCCTGTTCACTGCTGTCGTGAAAGTAAAATGAATTAATTTATATATAAAATACTTATTTTTTTTCTAGTTCATTTTTTAAATGATTTTTTTTCGTGTGAATATAACACTATTTATGAGTTGACATGGTATGATATATCCATAATGAAAATGTCTATACGAAAGATTAGCAAACCTACTTTAAATACTCGTGTTTTATTTTCGCTTATAACGACCAGACGTTCCACAGAACAAACACTGGATCCAGGTTTAAAAGATTCGTTTATTCTGTGCCAAAGCCAAACTGTTCCTCTCATTCCTTATTTATATATATATTATAGCTCTCCCGAGTTATGAAAGATCGTTTTAAATTAATCTCTTTCAGAAGCAAATATTGTGCTCAACTTGTTTCTTTTATAAGCGGGTCGCTCTACAATATTCATTTTTTTTTTTTATATAAGTGTATTTTAATTTTCCCCTTTTATGTTTGAATATTTTCTTATTTTAACATTAGATACTTGTTTAAATTAATTTTTAATCCATTCTCGGGATTACTGTAATCAAATAACGAAAACTAGAAATTACAAAAACTAATTTCTCCCTGAATGGGAAAGAAAAATAGAACAGTATCTATAATTTACACCTTTTCTCAATTCACATTTTACAATAAAAAAGGATCAGATTACTAAAATTAATAATTAAATTAAATTAACAATCAATAATTCGAAATAAACAAAGTTGAGAGAATATAGCGGTTACTAACGTGTTATTTTTTTATTCAAACCACTATAGTTAATAAACCGTAAGTTCTAGTGACAGTTGTTAAATAACAAAAAAAAAATTACCCATTAAATTTCTGAACAGGTTTCTCATATCAAATCTTCGATCCGAGCAACGCTAAAAGAGTTAGAGTGTGTAAAAAAAAGATCCAACACTTTAAAATCGTAGGCACAAGTGGCTTTTTTCATTCTAACCAAAATAGCTCCACATCCTTGTGTCAAATGTTCTAAAATAAAAAATAATTTCCATTGAATTTCTGTATGATATATAAAAGTGCAATGCTATATTTTGGAATTATGATTTTTGTCTAACGTGGATGAAGTTAGCATAATGGCTTTTTTTTTTTATTCTTAAAACATTTAATATTTTATGATACTCTAATAAATTTTATGTGACTGCTCTCCAAAAATTAGATGCTCTGAATCAATACGATGCACAAAATTTATTGCTTCTTTATCTTTTGTGATGAACATCACAGATCCTCTTTAAGCAGAATAACTCTGCTACCACAATCGACCCAATTCGATGTGCATAACCCAGGGGTAGGTTTGATTCCTGTTGGAATTAGAATAGCTGGCATGTGGAGTAAGAGCTATACCCAGTTTTGCTACTAGTATATATGTATGTTACGTCAATCCGGCTGTCCATTAGGTACTGTAGTGGGGAGCTGTGTTCCGCTCCTCGTCTGTCTGTCTCTAATATTGATGGGCTAAGAGCGGTTCCCTGGGGGAACCCTGTAGTACTACATGGAGGTAACTGTCCTCCCTCGAGCAGATCGATATTCCATCGTAGTCGTTCAGGATGGATATTAATGTAATAATAATTATAACATTGTTTTATCGTGTTCGCTTCCTCTTAAAGAATGAATGATATTTCCTAATAACGGAGGTCATGATTAATTTTATTGTTTTCTTTTTCTTGTGTAAGTTTTTTTTTTTCACAATCAAAATGTGTAACTTTTTTTTAAACACCCAAATATGTAACATTTTAACACGTCCTTGCTTTGTTGGTTCTGCTCGAAACGAAAGATTGCTAATATTTATTTATCAAAAATGTTATAGAAAATATTTTTTGCTTTATAATTATTGTTGCTAGGACCTACCGTTTAGGAGCTATATTGGTTTAAATAAAAAAAGTCATTTTTTCCTACCTTAATTCTCTTATCCACTACCTCAGGACGTTTATCACTGCTTATTATACTTATATCATTTTATATTATACTGTACTAGGCTACTGCTACATTATTAGCGAATTTCCAAGATAATTGGTTAGTTCTTAAAATCTGTCGATAGAAAATTATTAATGACACATCAGATATACCTCATCGTGTATGAAAATGATTCCCATCTCATATTACACAACGCTATGGTAGTAAGTAATGTGGGCTTACTAAAATTTCAAAAATGCCCAAAAGAAGTAAAGTTTTTTGTTTTTTTTCTATTTTGTATAATATAATTAGAATGATGAATAAATAAATCAGATAAATAATATATTTATTTATATTGAAATGGCTCATTAGCCAGGTTGATTAGCTCATTTCCCCTTTCAATTGCAATAGCGCTGAAAAAATAAACTGAATGCTGGGCCAACTTGATTTCGGAGCGGTGAATTGTTGTTAGGTTCAAACTTATTAGGGCCGTTCTAGAAAATGGATACCATTTTTTCAAAACAGTTTAGTCCATTTCAGGCAGCCATTATGTTCGGTATCAGTTTGTCGAAGGCACGCGAAAGTATGATCACGCGATCAATTAAGTTGAGTAAACTTGAGTGTTAGCCACTCAAGGGGTCGGCGACTTCAGGTCACACCATTGTATTCTACAAAGCACAAGTCATTAATTTCCAAATACCGTAGATATTTGCTTTATAAAGCTTCTTCATCTAAGATGATATGTAGATGTTATATAAACGGCATTAAGTTGTGAAATGCAGAAATCCTGAACGGTGGTAATATGATTAAATGTTTATTATGAATTTAATGCGATTTTGTAAAATTAAATTTAATCTATAACACTATATAAAAGGACAAGCTATTTTTCGTTTTAGGATCACTAACCACAAAAACTACTGAACCTATCTATACCAAATTTTAACCACATCATCTTTATAGTTCCAGCATGGTTTAGCAATAATTATCACTACTGATTTTCAATTAATTCGTTATTAAAAAAGCGACAATATGTGGATAACAGTGAAGTATTCGAATTAACCGATAGGTGGTGAGAGCCATTCTACAAGAAAGGATACAAGTGATCGGTGTTATATTGAGCTAGAAATTGATAATAAAATTTACTTATATTTAATTAAATTATTTAAAAAGGAGTTTGATATGTGGGGCAACATGTGTATCCCAGTAAAGTATGAAAATCAACCGATATGTGGCAGCACCATTCGTTAATAGAGTTTACAATAGTGAAACTACTGAACCCATATTTACCTAATTTTAACTACATAATTTTCGTAGCTTCTTGAAGATTTAGCAGTAATAAAATTTTAAATGCACAATCTTGAGTGCCAAAAACGAGGTTTGCCATATACTTCTATGATTAAAGATCAAAATACAAAAAGTTTAAATCAAAAAAATTATTTCTACCAAATAAAAATTATTGCCAAATCAAAATGTCGATCCTTTACTTTTTGATATTGTATGTAAAAGCATAATATATGGGCCTTTAGTTTTAGGCACTGATAATGCAGTCAATTATCCGCACGATTTTATTAATTGTCTCTATCCATCTGGATTACAAACATTAAAATTAAAAATTGGATGTCTAATTATGCTTTTGCGTAACTTTAAATCACCTAATTATTGCAATTTTAACCAAGTTAAAAGTTACTTCTATGTGTTAAAATATTATTTAAGAAACAATGCTCAATTGTATTCTTCAATGCAATATTTTTATCAATAGAAAAATAATACATCAATTGTTTATTATAATTATCTAAGTTCTTATAGCGGGTGAGGCCACGAAGGGGAAGCTCGTATGGAATAAAATGCCTAAATACTGGTTAATAATGTTTTCGCAATGAGAAATTTTCACAAACTTCTAGATGTTTAACTTATATCACATGTATTTCCATTAATAAATTGTTTATTGATTTTTTGCTAATTAATATAAAACTACACTTAAGAGTGAATTAACCGATGTGGTTGGGACTGAGACAGGGTCGGATAACCAAATCCCTCGGTTAATCGAGACCCCTAAACATTAAGGGAAACGCATAAGAAAAGGTGAAGTAGGACAATTGACTTAATACTTATATCTGTATTATAACAAAATAAATTTGTTATGTATGCAATAATAATACACATAAGTAACATTGTTACGTATATAAACCTAAAAGTTTATGGCTTAAAAAAAAATCAATTATTTTCTCTTGAGTACAGATTTTTTATCTGCCTCCGCACGAACTCTCCATTTTCTAAAAGGAATCTAATCGAACAAGGTCACAACAGCCCAGCCAAACCCCTCTACATTAGAAATTTTTATAGACGGTTCATTTTCTAGTTGACCGTCGATTCCACAGGAAGGTTGGAATTCTTGTAGTAATGCTTGCACAAATATTGCCAAATGTCTTTTTCGAATATTTTATGAAATAAATGTCTTTATAATTAAATGAAATAAAAGGATCTGTTGATCAAGAACTCATTTGATTGATACTCGGTTTGATTGATACTGAGCGTAATGGAAGCGTTCCCACGGTTGAAAAAAAAAAATATCAATAGCTGTGATAGAATATAAAAATGTGATAGATGGAAACTATCGCAAGTTTAAATAAGGATATAAGGTAGCTATCATAATGGAAAAAAAAACAAACAACAGATTGTAGGGTGAAATTTCCTGTAGCTGAAGGCAGAAACATTTCCCTGAAGGCAAGCATTGTGTAGTTGGCAGTTTCATCTGTATTCTTTAGTAAGAAAGATGGTAGTATAAGTCTATGTTCACGTTTACAGTTAGGTTTACTGAACATTGTTTTTTCTTGTTTTTTGAATCAACTATTAACCGACTTCTAAATAATTTAAGTGGAAAGTTAAATAATTTTTATAATCTTTTTCTTTTATTTTTTTTTCTTTTTTTTGTAAAGTTAAAATTGAGAATTAAGATCAATAGCAGTTTCTATTGATGAACAAAATAAGTCCTTCTGAGAATAAATGCCTGTTTTTTGTCACTAATGATCTAGCTTTCAAACGTCCCCGAGAGTTGTATTTATAAGGAGCAATCCTTCATTAGTTTTGAACAATTAATTGGAACAATGAGGGAGACCAAGGCAAATTGTGAATAGACTATAGAATGGGGTGGGGGTCGCTGGGTCCATTCAATTTTTGCCGAGGGTGGGTGGCTATTGAGGGCCTGTCACCACTAATCGATGCTTCCTACTGCAGTAATTATCCCTCGCCTTCCTCTGTCCCGGCTAGGGGACGATTTCGTGATTTCAGAAATGATTTCGATTGTATTTGGCGCTTCAGTAAGAAAACAACAAAAAGTAATACCGATGCTCTTAAGCGTTATAATATAACTTATAAGATATTATCTTAATAATTTAAATACCTGAATTTCTGAATTTCATAGATTTATTTTTGTTAATTTATGTAGAATAAAAAAAAATGCTAAATTTTCCTTATCTTTTTTCTTTTTTTTTAGCTATTTATTGAAATTCACAACTCCATACAATTAAATACAAATACGTATAGTAAATGAGATGATAATGCTCCTAGCAGAATGTCAATTGCTTGTGATGCAACTACCCAGTGGTAGTGCATCATAAAGTTCTGTATTCAAAGGTCTGGAAGCCATCATCTTTTCAGACGCTTCGGAGGATTATCTGGAACATAGTGGAAAGCGAGTTGAGATACTAAGGATTTGAATGGTTATGGAGTTTACTATAAAATAAATCTACTTTGTGCTAAGTCGAAACGTAAGATACGTTGAGGATTTTTCTAAGGATTTTGGATTGCAAGGATTGGTTACGAGATGAATTGGATGGTTTAGTAGAGCTTCAAAGTTTAACTCCATATGTCCAAATAGATCTAGTAGCTGTTATGTAATTTTGAATATGGAATTTTTTTTAATTAATCGGGAGGTCTGAACGTTTTCCTATTAAATGTTGAAGGAGTCAAAAACGACGGTAAGTTACTTGTCGTTTTAGTCTTGTATGTATATTCCAAGTAAGACGCTTATCCAGATGGAGTCCTTGGTAGCGGATTTGTTCAACAGGGATTAATGGAATATCATTAAAGGAAACTATATTACAGGGAGTCGTAGGTGTGCGACGAAGGGTAAAAGTTATTTGTGTTTATTTTAGTTCTCCATTTTTGACACCATTCCTGAAGGTTGATGATCTGGGATTGGAGTGTCAGGGAAGCATTACTTATCTTATTTTACTTATAACATTATTCAATTCCATTTGTTTGGTTTTTTGTTTTTTCATTCTTAAATGGAAAATCAAATAAACGTTAATATCAAATCTGTACCATTTGGGAAAAACTAGATAAGTGCATTTTTGTCCACAATAAGATAAATATTTTGAGCAACCCATATTGGAGTCCTACTCATCTTGTAAAACTAAGCAAGTTGTAATGTCAATAGTATAAAAGTATACCATTGTCATTACAACTTGTCTACTTATGCATGATGAGTAAGACTCTAATACGGGTTGCTCAAAATATTTTTCTTATTGTAGACAAAAATGCACTTATCTAGTTTTACCCAAATGGTACAGAAATATAAAAAATTTCTTCAGAATTCAATATGTAATAGTTTTGACTTTAGTTTTAAGAAATCTGGAGCTTCACTAAACCATTTAATTCATCTTGTCTCCATCCCTTACAATCCAAAATCCTTCGAAAAATCCTTAATGCTCCTTATTTTGTCACAAATATACTTATCCATAAACACCTTAATGTTCCATATGTTGCTGATATGGCACAAACCAGATACCTATCCTTTCATAGAAAGCGTTTTTACTATTCAAATCCTCTAGTCTCTCAACTTTCTTCCACTCTATTCCAGACAACCCTTTGAGGCGTCTGAAAGGGAGATGACCTCGAGACCTCATTTTCGAGACCTTCACAAGCAACTGCCATGTTATTACAAACGCTATTATCACATTTACGGATGTATTGTTTATGTACAGTTGTAAATTTCAATAAATAAAAAGAAAAAGTTTAAGTTTAAATCTTAAATGCTATCTTAATTATGGTAAAGGAAAAACCATAAAGGCTATACGAAGACCAATTTTTAAAGACATATATTTATATGGAAGTTTGTTACTTATGTTGAAAAAAGTGATTTAACAAGTAAATAAACATTTACTCCTGAAATTAAGCGTAACAATGGTGAATAAGCGCAGTAATTTATTATTAACAATAGGTGGTAATTTTATTAAACCAACCTCCCGACGCAAACTAGGTGTGAATAAATCGCTAATATTAAAATAAACGAGGAGGTAAATCATTTTACCCTGAAAAGCGTGCATTAAGTGAGATAGCTGGGCAAAATAAAACAGAGGAGTGGATGAAGAAAGAAGGATGGTGTGTACGTAGGGAAGTGCTGATGGCGCACGCAGTAACTCATCAAACAGCTTGGCCAGATAATCTCTGGAATATATTACATCGGAGATATATGAAAACATCTGCTCTGTCGCTCCCTGCTTCTGCTATATCTTCTGCTCTATTGTCTCTCTGTCGGGGGTGATGTCCATGTCATTGTTGTTATCTTTGACACAAATAAATTATGTTAAATTTTATTATATCAAACTTAATATAATGTCATTAGCTGAATGATTTAGGTTAATTGTATTGTTTCAATCCTGCTGATTTGATTGCTACCACGGCAGACGTCGGTTTCATACCAAAAATCGCAAAAAAAAACACACAGTATACCATTTATTTTCGTTTTTTTAGCTATAGCACGAAAACTTCAAATACTTTTTTCGAAGAAAGTCTTCAAATATTAATTATAGCTGGAACTAGTATCTACAAAATGAAAAAAAAAAAAAAACTACTCCGAAATCGGACGATTGTTTGCGAAGATATGAGAAAAAGTGTAGAAATTGGCCAACTGGCAGTCAGTCCAAATTTACTATTAAACTATCACACATGAAGTTTTAATAATGTCCCTAAAAATACACATGCCAGCACACTAAAAAAAAACCGTACTGTTGTGAAAATCATGTTGTTTTTTTTGCACATTTTTCACTATAACTCCGAAACTATTTGTTCGATCCTAAATTACATTTTTTTCATCTCAAGGCTGGTTAAATGTACTATAAGATCCTATATATGTAATTTATATTAGGATATGTGTAACACCCACGCTATTATGCTAAATGTGTATGTTTTGGCAAAATATGACAATTATGACATATTCAGTGGGCTGGCTTGAGTGTTTCACGGGACTTCACTGTTGTTATCTTTGACACTAATTAATTATGTTAAAGTTTATTATTACAATCTTAATTTGTCATTAGCAAAATGATTTAGTTTAATAGTATATTGTTTAAACCCCGATGAGGTATAATTGAGTGGATGCAAAATATAATTTTTAATTAATAAATTGTATGTATTTCAAGGGTAGGAATTATTGGCCAAGGAACTGTTTCTGTATATGAAGTTTGTTTATTGGGTTGGTGCAAAAATTACGTAGGTTTTTATGTAAAAAAAAATGTTATCTAATTTTGTGTGGTTTATAATGTTGATTGGTCAACATAAACTTCTTTTTATGTTCTTTTTTATGTTTTTATGTCCTAAAAAAAATCCTTCAAATGATCGTTATCAACAGCAAAATACCTACCGCGACCTTCCATGTCTTCGTGAACAAAATCTCCAAAACGAAATTTTTGGAACCATCGTACATTCCCTGATGCTTCATTCACCTCTAAACAACATTGATAACTACCCTAAACAACACGCGGTTTGGGCCGCACTTCAAACCAGATTGAGCTTGTAAAAATAAATTTGACGAAACATTTTTTTGGATATGGTGAATTTTAGGAGCTCTTTCCTCAAAGAAAACGTAACACAAATTAAACTAAGCTTTTCCATTGTGCGGGGCTAGAATCATTCTCATCTGACATTCAGTATACTTAACTATCGGAAACATCTGAATCATGTTATTTCTTACTGTAATGGTATTATATCTATAATTTACGTTAAAAACTCTTTATTAGCAATGTCAACAATGTACTATTGTTTTTTGATCCTGTAAACGATAGTGAGTTTCTAATTTCTTATTCCTAAATCCTCACCTAACAAATTTAAAAATGACAATCAGCAGATGTGCTGAAATAGAAATATTAAACAACTGGCATGGTTAGACATGAAGAGAGATACCCTGTGGTAGCATTTCCTTGTTTGTTTGTTTTTTTTTCTGATCCCGAGCCCTTTTCAGTCCTGAATTCTCCGGCATGAGAGATGTGGCCATTCCATCTTTGAATTTGTTTTGGCCTCCATTTAATTTATCATGGAACAGAATGTAGTGCTGTTGTTATGTGTTGGTGTAAGCCTTAAGTTATGGTAATTTTGCTATTAATCCTAATTTCTTTGCTATAAAGTTTGTCATCTTTTTATATGTATCAGCTTAGCAGTGCCGTAAATTCGTGTTACATAGGTCTTTGTATGTTTCATAAGGTTTTTGTAGGTCACTAATTTATATCTTGGATGCAATATATTACTGACAATCACCTTATTTATGTTGATTCCTCTATACCTACTTAAAGATTAATATTTTAACGCATTTAAAGTCTTTGTTTTATTTTTTTTATAAAAAGTTTTTTTATTCATACCTTGGAATGAATTCATCATAAAAAAATATTTAATTAATAATTGGCTCCGTAAGTTGCCTTTCATATTGCTTGAAATTAATTCACACACAAATAAAAATAGCATTAGGACATACAAATATGAATATAGTCGATGCCTTGTAGAATTTTAAAGGGTAAAATATATTCGAAATATCCGTCCTGAAAAATTCAATGTATAGATATACAAATAAATTATTGTTTATGATTTCCTATCAGTAAAGTTTCTCAATCATATCTAAATGTTGAAAATTCAGAATTTAATATAGTTATGCTCAACTTGGCACTGTAATATTAATTTTATGTTTAAGACGTAAAGTCTCAACTGCGTCTCCCGCAATAAGTTGAATATTGAATAAGTTGAAATCTCTCGGATATTGAACAGAGAACATCTTTTTCAATTGTTTCTGAACATTTCCATTTTATATCTTAGAAGAACAAACAGCTCATAGTTGGAGATAAAGAACACGTGACCCTAAAATTTTCACGCCTTAAAAATTTAATAAAAAATAAATGGAATCAATATTCTATTTTATTTCTTCTGCTTGCTATGTTTTGCTGAATAGAAAATTCTCTCATTGCTATAAGAACTCGGTTTTTACAGTCTGCAAATGAACTCCAATAAATGTTTTAAATTTTTAAAAAACGTCTCAATGATAACAAAACACCAGGCATGATTTTTGTAACGTCTAATTTATAATTTGTCTGAAAACATATTTCGTACAAATTTACAAAAAAAAGCACGGTTTTTGTATTTGACGTCTAATTTGTTGACTCACTGTTCAAAGAACGATTACCTTCAAACGCGACGATTTTGGCCTTTGCAGATGACATATTAGCAATTATAACATCAAAATATTTTAAACATTTACAGACAGTAGTCGATATAGTATTAGACAAAATAAATTCTTGGGCTTTTAAACAAACTGACATTCAATACACAAAAATCTAATTATATGGTGATCACTAAAAAACGACTAAGTCCGGACTTAAATGTGAAAATACAAAATAAAAACCTGAATCGAATACGTACTTTGAAATATTTAGGCATAACCATTGACGAAAAATTAAAGTGGAACAGACATATTGACATACTACAAAACAAACTTTTAAAATTAATAAATTCACTTTCAATAGCAGCGCGAGCGACATGGGGTTTTCTGGAGGTTTTTGTAAATTTTATAAAGTCATAAGTTTTTTTTATTTTTAAACATTTTCAAGCAGAACAATTCGCCATCCTTAAATCGTACAAACAATCCCATCACTTTCGTGCAGTCATTATTGTTTCTGCAAAAATTTTATTATTATTTTTATTAAAAACATTTTTTTAAACAAAAAGATTTCTAAATCGGTTTAATAAAAAAGCAAAAAATATTCATTCATGTTAATCATTAAAAAGCTACGTAAAAATGTGTTTCGAACCACCTATTAGAATCTTAGAAACAGGGTGTATTTTTAAAAATTAAATTAATAAACTTTTTGACTTGGGTTTAGAAATAGTGAGGGATGGCCAAAGATGGTATGCAAAATTAGTTGTTTAGGAGAATTTGGAACCCCTAAAAAATAATAAAAATACCTTATAAGATTATGAAAAAAAAAAAAAAAAAGAAATACGGAAGCTGTAATTAAAGTTGAAAGATTTAATAATTCTTATGAAATGAATATAATGTAAATAAAATTTAATATAAAAAAACATGTATTTTTTATTATTTAATTAAACATACACCACATGTATTTATTAGCTAACACAACTCAAATTCTTAAACAGTTAAATATTAAAAGTGTACAGAAGTAGCTTCAAATCCCATCCACACGGTCCAACTGACATATTTTTTAGCAAACCCATGTACTTAACACATGAAATTGTGTTACTTAGAGTCAAAATAGCATAGTCTTCAATTTACTTTTTATGTTAATTGCATGTGTCTAATTAAAATATATACATATAATATATGACTCGAATGTACCGTATCGGTTGGATTTGAGACTAATTTGCTGAACTGTTGACAGTTCTCAGAAGACTATTAATTCAAATTTACTATTCTGATACCACAAAAATGCAGTAGTTGTTTAAAGTTCCTTCACTTTGCAAATACATTTATTACAATGTTATAAAAAATATAACTTTTTAATATTTTGCTAAATAATGTTGTTTTGACCCATGATCCAATTTGTAGATATAAAATTTTCTATAATCGTGAATTAGAAATGAAAACAAAGCGTTACTCAAAGGGAAGTATTGAATATTTAAATAACTCTATATTGGCAAACAATAACCTCGTTGTGGGTTACATGCGAATCATCTTAATAAATTTTAAAAAATATGGATATATTGTTTATAATATTAGCGAGGATAAGAAAATCGTTAAATAGTATTGTTTTGTCTTATTGAATAAGGTATTGATATTGTTTAGTATTTATTAATTTATTAAGTATTTTTTCCGCTATCGATAAAACATCGCACGGCTTATATTAATATCGATGTTTGATCGATGAGTTGTAAAATAAAGGGTATAGTAGTTGTTAATTTTTTTCTTTCCGTTTTTCACCCTTGTTACCAAATTATTTTATTAAAAATAAGAAAAAGATCTTCAGCATGGTATCCAGATAATTTACTCCAGCTATAATGAAGATAGCTTCTTTAAGACTTAATAAATCTTTATACTTCTCTGTCTGAGTTACTGACAGCTATTTTAAACTTTACGGCCCTGTTCCCTCAAGAATGAGATATTTAATCAAAATTCCACTTTTTATGAAATTTCGTCTTGCATAACACTTCGGAATTAAATTGTTCTGTTTACGTAGAATCACACAATTTCCTTAGACAACAATGCGTCTTCATGAATGTTTGCTCGATAAAAATACACAATAAACCACCCGAACTCTTGAAAACAAATTGATAGAAAACAGTTCTAAAAGAATATTTGTCGTGGCTTTATTTTTGAACTTGTGCTAAAAGTTGGTTGTTCCACTTCCCAGTAAACAGGGGAAGGGTTTGTATAGATGTTTGTATTTGCTTTGGGCCAGATTCGCCCAAAAGTCGTATCTTTTAGGAGGTATTTTTTGTGTTGAACACTATCTAGAAACAGGGTAACAAAATCGTTGAATACGTGATATTTTCATCATACCAGTCTCCTCCTCTAATTATTAGACAGTATGCCTTATGCGATTCCATTAACTAAAAAAAAAAAAATTACACAAAAAATTATTTGCTTTGAGAAAATACTTTGTCAGTTAAAAAATACTTGAAGTATATAATCTTTTGTCAGCCATTTATTTTGTTCAGATTTAAGACATTTTTTTTTTAAATACTTAGGAGCATTATAATAAATAAATAATTTTTATCTAGCTCTAAGTAAAAATATTCCAAAGTTTCAAATAAGACAATTCCTCAAACCATGTTTACTATTATTATAAACAATATACGGAAGTATAACATAATACATATTACATTATACTTACGTTTATTCTACTGTTACTAGCATTTTTGTTGGTTTGAAGGAATATATCCAACTTGTTTAATTTTATTATTCATAGTTTTAATCCAGCATATTAAGGTTATTTGAAGTGCAACGCTGTAATATGTCACGAAACTTTCTGTTATTATATATTATGCATTCATTAAACTTTTTTATTATTATTATACGTTTCATGGCACTATTGTAAAATATAATAACCTATGTAGATGTCCCGGGTTTCAATGATGTGAAAATTTTGTATACGTGGATGACTCATAGAATGTCCGATACATTTTAATTTAGCATGTATTATTTAGCTTTAAAAATTTCAATTTGAAAATTTGAACTATTTGAATTGTTGTGTGTTTTGGCCTTGTATCAGAGTTCCAAAGAATTCAATCTTATCATTGAAAATATATACTAGCCCTGTCTACAGGAAATGAAAAATCCATACTAAGAACCGACTCTTTAAGTACGGGCTTGGTTTGAGATTCCCTATGCTGAGCGTTTCTATATATAGCATGAAAATATGTTTAATTTTTTTTTTAATTTTATTTTATTATTTTTTTTTTTTATTTTGTATTTTATGTTACCAAGCCCAAAACAGATACATATTCTTTCATAACAAAGCTGGGCAAAATTTAATCATAAAAAAATATTTGAAAACTAATTTCTTGGAATCGATCACCTAATTTAGTGATGATTAAATTAGATGATTGATTCCTAGAAACTATTTGTTAAATATATAGCTATGATTATTTTTTTTTTTTCCAACTCTGCTTTATAGTAAACTCGATACCCACTTAAATTTACTTGTCTCTCAACTTTATATCCATTCCATACCTAATAATCCTCCGAGATGTCTGAAAGAAGATGGCCTCGGAACCTTGTCAAATAATTGGCATATAATGAATAAACAATTGGAAAATTCAATAAGCAAATTAAAATGAAATTATGTTATGGTAGAGATTAAATGGGTAGGGTCTTGCTCAATGACGCACTTAAAAAAAAAAAATTCTCAAAAATCTTCATAAACAGAAAATCTGAGGTACAGATCGGGCTGGTTTGGATTGAAATTAATTTTGAGATATTGTTCCCCTGCCCCAATCTTCCTAGCCAGGAAATTCCGTGTCAAAATAAAAATAAATAATTTTTTTAAAAATAATTGTAGATTAATTTTGATTTTCATTGCAAATACTGTATGAATGGATTCATTACTATCCTTTAGTTTACAGTTTTGAATCATGAAGATTATGTTTATTCGATACAAGTAATTTATAAAAAAAGAAAAAAATATAAAAGCTAATAGTACGAGACTTTATAGACGTTTTATAACCGTTGTGATAGACATTTTAGGTAGTGAATGGTATGCTAAAGTATACTATTGATGGGCTGTTGTAGTTAACGTAATACGGTAACATAAGATTAGAAACATTGGTCTTGAAATATATAAAAGTCTTGTAAAATATGTCTTTACTAAATTTATATATGTGTGAACAAATAGGGCTTATGCAGATAAAATTCAAGAAAAAGACTCAATTCCGCTATATATCATTGAGAAATATGCTGCAATTTGGCGATAAATAGTAGAGAAGGGGAAGGGGAGACAAAGGAGCTGGCAGAATGATATATGTTAACCAGCTAAGGACAAAGTGGCCAATCGAATCCTTGCTAAACCTGATATATTTATCCCTTCCTCCATACCCTATATTTCATACTTACTACCCTCCCTCCTCTTCCATTCCTGTTCCGGGTTGTTAATTTAATCTTCAATCCTTCCTGAGGCAGGTGGATGGTTGTAGGATATCTTGGTCGTTCTTCGATGTCAATGGCGTCCCCTGACACTTCTATTATCCCTTCCTCTTTCCTGGATCAGAACTCTGAATGCAATGGTTACGTTTTGGGATGGGTTGTCTGGAAGAGAGAAGAGACTAGATTGACACGATATGGAATAACGGGATTCAATAAAATAATATGATTTGATGCTTTGGGATTACTGAATTTTCATTCAACATTTTGACATATAGAATCTGAGATTTATCTCATACTGATAAATTGATTTATCCTTATGAAAAGCTGAATCAAAAGTATTAGCGTATGTTTCGGAATGCTTTTATGCTCTAAAAATACGACTACAGTTTTAATCAATTTAATTGAAGGTTTTGGTGGATGAAGGAGTTTTGTCACATTTTTTTCAAAAAATACAATCTAGTTCATTGGATGAAAAATTTATGTGCAGAAGTGTTAACTAGCAAAATCTGAATATTTCAAAACAGCTAGAAAAATATAATTATAGATGATAAAGGTGCTATGTAACATTTTCCTGCTAAAGGAAAATGTTTTTAAAAAAAAACTTTAATCATAAATTACTCAAAATTTTGTTTGTTACAAAACCCTTTCATCCACCAAAAGGGATTTTCCACAAAAATGACATAATTCGTATTTTACAACATTGGTATAACAATAGTAAAGCCCGAATAATTCTCGAAAAACCTGGAGCTGACTTTCCGTTAGAAAGAGGAGTAAAACAAGGAGATCCTTTATCACCTGAACTCTTCAATTGTATTCTAGAAGAAGTATTTCGAAAACTGGAGGAATAACTATCAATGGAGCAAAACTATCGAATCTGAGATTTGCGGACGATATTGTCCTGATTTCGGAATCTATTGAAGAAATAAATTGCTTACTGCAGCAACTAAACGAAGAAGGGAAAGAAGCAGGACTAGAAATCAACTATAACAAATCTTTCCTAATGACAAACAGAAACAAGGAAGAAATTTACGTAGAAGATCGCAAGTTAGAATGGGTAGAAGAAACCGTTTATCTCGGGCAATATATATCTTTTGAAGGGAGATTTAAAAAAGAATTAAAAAGGCGAACCAAAATAGCTTGGTCTAAATATTGGTCAAACAAAGATATATTCAAAAGTAACATGCCTATCGCCCTGAAGAAAAAAGTCTTCGATATTTGCATTCTTCCTTCCCTAATTTACGGTTGCCAAACTTGGCCTGCAAACAGACATATAATTAATAGCCTAGCTATTACCCAAAGAGCGATGGAAAGGAGCATGCTAGGGATAAAGCTAAGGGATAAAAAAAGATGCGGTGACAACCTTCCTAGAAATTAAGTGGAAATGGGCAGGCCACATAGCAAGAATGGACAGTAGAAGATGGGGCCAAAAGAACCACAGATTGGTATCCTGTCCATTCAACACGGAAGAGAGGAAGACCTAGTTCGAGATGGCGGGACGACATCGAAGATCTTCTGGGGTGTCTATGGCACCGGTCAGTAAATGATAAAGACATTTGGAAAAAACTGGGAAAGGCTTATGCCCAAAGATGGGCCACTTTTCCTTGAAAAAAAAAAAAACAAAAAAGAAATGTAAATTTCTTTTATTATTTTGTAATTATCTTATGTGGAAATAAAGGAGCTATTATTATTATTGTCTCTCCTATACTCGGTTTTTTCCGGAAAAATAGCACCTACCCGGATCAAAGTCAAGGGTTAGGCTTTTATTTTTTTTATGTTTAAAAATTTTCTGATGATACTGCCTTACAGGTCTTCTTCTGGGCTAAAAACGTGTCTATTTCTTTTTTACTGCATCCTTCGATTAAAAACATTAAATTTATGCTTAACTCAATTTCTTCAGGTCAAAAACTAAAGTTTCTCACGCTTATTCTTTATAAAATTAAATTATTGTCCTAACTGTTCCTGTTTTTTGTTTGGGAAACTTCTAGTAATTTTTATATGGTAATAATTTGATCCGAGATTCAGATATTAATCGACCATGACTATCATTGTTTGTCAGCACAACTCTCGAATTCGCTTATTACGTTTGTTAAATATTCTCTTCTTTTTTTTAGATGAAAAAGAAAGAAAATGTAGCCTAATTGTTGAACATGGTAAGCCATTTCAGACCAGAGCTGGGCGAAATTTCATCATGATTTAATATTTGACAACTAATTTCCTGAAATTGATCAGCTAATTTAATTGGCATTAAATCTTTCAGTTCACTTTTTAGCCAGCTAATGATTTAGTTCACTGAAACATTAGTCGAAAGATTTAATTTTGATTAAATTAAATGATTGATTCCAGGAGATTAATTGTCAAATATTAAATCACGATTAAATTTTGCCAAACTCTGTTTCAGACTCTGACATTAAAACAATGCAATGTACAATTTCAAACACCCAAAATATCCTGGTGTCCCTCTTTTGGGGTCCTTCCTCTTATGACGTGCCTCTTATTTGACTTATCTTTGATCTTAGGTCGCCTATCGAAATGACACCGATATGGAAACCTGGGGAAAAAATCAATGAATGAATCGGAAATTTGATTCGGCCAAACATAGCAGGATAATAATGAAGAGTAATGTATTTTGTACAAATTCCTAATTCATTCGTTTTTATTCAAGGTGCGAACATTTGAATTTAGTCATAGTCTTTGAAACAATGACAAAGGTGGAATGCCATATGTTGAATGCCTTATGTTCTTTTAAATTATACCTTATCAAAAATAGATAATAGATATTACAAATATATAAGTCAGCAGCTACAGGATCTGTAAAGTTACTCCCACCAGGGTGATTGAGGAAGCCTAAACGCTTATAGTTGTAGAGGCGTTCCGTGAAACTAACAACACGTGTCCCTAGAATGACTTGGTATTTTATCAGCGTTAATTCCTTTACAATATTAAAATATAGACATTCAAGAGATATAAAAAGGATTATCTTAATAGTGTATAAAATTGACAGCATATTGACATGCACTATTTTCCCAACAAAAAACAACGAAACATTCCTATTTTACGGAAAGTGTAATTATCATATTAATATGTGGATTACATTTTTTAGCACATAATACTAATTACATTCTATTAGAAAAATTTTTGAATCGGGTTTAGTTTCAATTATTCCCTTTGGTTACTCTCCTGGATTCCACTGCTGCTTTGAGATCTTAAGTGGCCTCTTGGAGGAATCCTTGTGCTCCATTGTCTGTGATAATTTCCTTCCAAAGTTCAGATTACCCACATACTTTATCAAATGAGTTTGCTCTGTTACTATTTGTATTGACTTTACCCAGGATTAAGAAAACAACATTCCTTTTACTCTCAAACATTCGTATTTACGCATCTTAAAAGTTTCAATATTGGATTCCAACACGAAACGATAAGTCAGAAAATTATGAAATAAATACTTGAGTGAATTATAAGAATAAAAAATTTAATTTTTATGATAGTAACTTTTCATGTTTTTTAAATTAGTCACAAAATATTTAAAACAATGAAAACAAATCATTATACAAACCTGTGGTATTAAATAGAATTTTCTCGAAGATAAGGTTTTTTTCTAATAACTTTTAAAACAATTAGTACAGTCTATATAGTTATTAATTATCTTTTAGATGACACTATACAGAATAATATAATTTCATATATTAATATACAAAATAAAAATTTAATTTCTGGAATCTGTGATCTCAAAATGATTTATTTTATACATCCCTTGAGGAGATATTATGAAGACCCTTTTAAAACGGAAAGCTGCTACCTGACTGTATCACCAGCAACATCAAAGTTAATCATACTAATGCAGACATTACACGAACCCTTAAATATCTGAAATATTCCTCCTGGAGCCGATGTTTGATGTGGAAATGCTCAAAGTCGTATGTTCTTTACCTGGATGCCTCTGTTTTTAATAATACAAATTTGCTACAAACCATGTTAGGATTTGTGAGATTTTCTTTTCTTTTTTTTTCAGCGTATGAATTTAAATTGGATGTGAATAATTCTTTTCTGAGTATCGTAATAATTGAGAAAGCTCTTACATACCTTCTTTAAAAAAAAAAAATGCTGTAATGTTTATTTCTTTTGAGTTATTTTTGTTAAAATTCGCATTTTTTTATTACAAACAAACAAACTGACAAAACAGCATTTTTACACACTTTTAGTACTTCTTTTAAAATGCTTCATATTTTCCAAATGGTAATATAATTTCATTTTAAGCACTATAGAAAACATAAAAATGGATTGAGGCCATTCTTCTACAATCTTAACCTACAGTGTACCATATTGTTAACTTTTAACGTGCACTAATACTAATTAGTTGGTATGATAAAACACATATAATTTAATGTAGTTTATTTTGTATTTTATAGATTTGTTATAAAAATTGAATTCTTTTTTGCTTTTAGAAGTAAAAAAACTGAAAAAATTGGATTTTTTTTCAGAACGCTCAACTTTCTGTTGTGGACCAAAGGTGGTCCAAACATTCAGTACTCTAAAAAACATACTACATAATGAAACATACGCTTAAATCCTGAATTTAATCTTTGTACTCCACTGGTGAATGGACTATAGACCAATGTTTATCTCTGTTCAAATTAAATATTTATAACGTACTCTATATTTATATGTACATAATCACTAATAATTATTATGTATTGTAATGGATTTGGCTTTTAGCGAAATAACTAACATAAAAATAATTATTATTGTGTGTCAAAAGTTTAAAAATTAGCAGCACCCTGCTAGGCATTAAGGAAAAGCGGCTTTGGCATACCCCAATTTAGATTGCGTAGAACTCTACTGATCATTACCATGCTGACGGGTAGATCCTTAGTCGTCAATGTGACCTGAATATTCCCGAAGGAGTTCATGTTCGTGATATAAGACTTCATTGTAGAATAGTACGCCTAATGTAAACAGCAGTTAGTTTGAGTTTTGTAGTTTTAAGTTGTAAATGTAAATTATGTGCTGACACCTAATAATCTAAGTAGAAGCAAACACTTTAAATCAAATAACCTTTGATAGTTCAAATTTTCAGCTTAGATAGTGTTACAGTATTAATATATGAAAATATATTTATCAGTCCCTATTAATTAATCATTCTCTAAATGCCACTATGTAGCAATGGTCTGGTAAGCGCGACACCTTCGGAAAAAGGTGGTCCAATAAATCAGATAGAGCAGACACCAATATGTTGGGGCTATGATGTCACTCGATACAAGGTCTAAATCAGTAAAGTTCATAAGGTATTTTAGTATAGCTCCTGCTGTATAGAAATATAGCAGTACATTAGATGTGTTGTTTATTATTTTACTGATTATTAACAACTAATTTATAAAATAAGTAAAACCCACTTTTGTTCTTTCTAAAATCTAAAGATTTAAAGGAGGATTATTTGATTTCCAATTAATTGTTTTTTCTGTATCTCATTTCCTTTTGTGCTGTGTATCCATTTCCAGCACTCTTTGAGAAACGGTGCTAAAATATTAAGCTGAACAAAGTTTCTGCCTTCATTTGTGTTGCTTGATTCCTATATTTTCTGACGCTAATTTGGATTGGGAAGAACACCAAGCTTCCGTAATTACATCCAGAACTGACAAAGCGTCAGCTAGCCGCCGTTGGAGTGTTGCTTCAAAACAGAACAGATGCATAATTAAAAGAAAAGTAATTACTTGGCTAAGGGCCCTCCAACTTGAAATATTTAATGAGGTGAGGTTAATAGAGTGAAGTTAGTCGCCTCGCCTGCTAATATCAATGTATAATTTACCAGTAAATTATCCAAGCGAAGCACCATCGGCCTCCATTACCTCAGGGCATCTTCCACCACCTCTTAAATTTGATCCTATAAGCTGTGATTATTGCCGGAAGTTCAAAACTTCAGTAGTATAAATCATTAGAATGAAAAAAGTGTATCACATAATTTATTTAGTGATTTAGTATTGTATATAATGGTTTGCTTTTGTAACTTGTATCATGTCTTGACTTCCTAGATATCCAAATGTGAGATTAGGAAACCAAAAATGGCAAATGAACAACATTTTATGCACAACATGATACTAAATTGGTTTGGAATAGAAAAAAGGAACTTCATTTGGGATCGACATATAATCAAGCGCAATATTAAACTTTATATTTGCTTTGAAATTAAATTATTTATTAATAGAACATTATGAGACTTAACAAATAGCTAATAAATCTGTTTACATTTGGGAACATTTTACCCACATCTCTCCCCGAGTGTCTTCAGAGAGCATTCTATCACAAAACATACAAGGTGTGATCTTTAACAAGAGATATGTCGAAGTTCCCAGGAAAATGGGGTCCATAATTACACCAAGAAAGGGTACCCATATTTACACCTACTCCAACTAGGAAAGATGGCCAATATCACTCGTAACCTGTACTTCAAAAAGTAGCTTATGATATCCGTTTTCCAGATATGATCGTGAAATTATTTTTAAATAAACATAAGACCATGAAACGAAAACGATTTCACATGTCTCTCAAATGTTTACAGTGCAAAATGAACATCTCTTTGCACAATTACTCAAGCTGCATCCACACTAGTTGGAAGAATGGTTCACAACTGCTCACTGCTATCTCACATTAGCAAATAGTCCATTGACAATCCTCGCCGCCAGTCTTCAATAACTCCCTTAGCCAGTAGGGAAGGGTCCCATATTTACACCAGTGCCCGTTTTTACACATTTTCCTCTATCTATTCTTTATTTTTATGTTTATCATGCTTCGTTCTCATTATATTGTTATTATATTCTAAGGGAGGGTAATCCAAAGAACTTGCCATCCAGAGATTAGGATACTGAAGAAGCAAGAAGACAGCCGACACTAAGGAGGACAGGCGAGAAACTCCATCAATCTCCAGGTGGAGCTAGAGGTGTCCCAAATTGGAGCCAGCAGCTGCACTATGTAAATTAATGACCCCCTCCCTTACCCCTTCTCCCTCCCCCCTTCTTCCCATCTGTGATTTTGATTAATAAACCTTCACCGCCTCGTTGCCAATTAGCCGGCATCAATCCCTCTTTCCGTCCGAAGTGAACACACCCACCCTTGTCATCTCATCCTGTACGCCATAATAAGCCATGTAGGATCTGCATAAAAGCTTCTGATGTAGATCTATCTAGACCCAGCTTAGGATTAATTATTTTCGAATATGTATCACTTTCCTTCTACACCTGAGTGGTGATACACAGCCCCAGGTGGTACTAGCGCTGTATTCATTCCACCTAGGCATCCATTTTCTCTATATTCCAATAAATCACCATCAGTTTATTGATTAGATTTAAGAATGATAAAAAAATAAAGGTATTTATTTACGAAAATCATGGCGAATTCAATAAGTTTTGAATCATCCTTGAAATACATACAAATCGGCACTACAACTCATATTGAATCAAGACCTTTTATAGCATCAACTGTCATTCATCAGTGTATTGCTGCTGCTCTACAGTTCCTCACTCCTAAGATCGACTCGTCCGCTACTCCTTCGGCTAATCTCAGCCATCCTATGCCGAATTTCTGCTTGGCTTGTGTCCTTCTTCTAGGAGCTTTTCTAGACCTCATCTTGATTTTAAGTCCAAATATCGTATTTTAAGAAAAATACAATTTTAGCTACAGAACCTTTAATACTGCGTAAGAGGTTTAAAACTGTAATATTTTATTCAAACAAAGGTAGCTATTAATTCTTTACAAAAGTGAATATTATTGATTATTACCGACTATTGGCCAACAATTAGTTTATTTATAGTTTAATTAAATTTTATATCCAAACCTTTATTTACACCCTTTTTTTTTTTTAAGAGCAATAAAAATGATGATGTTTATTATATCACAATCAAAAAAATATTTTTGGTCTTAGTCACTTTTGAGTATATTTTTTTTATTTTATTTTATTTAATAATTATTGTTTTCGGAAAGTTCATTAACGGAAAGTTCATTTTTAGAAATGGGCTTACTAGCAATCATTGCTTCCTTTAGAATTTGGGTGAGATCGGCAATGGATACGAGGCGCTTCGCTTATAGCTTTATAGCCGTCAATAGATGTTTTTGCAAGCACATTTTTTTTGTTAGAGTTTTTTTTGTTTTTTTTTTGAGACCCTTGCATCAACTCACTCGGCCATCGATTCTCCACAAGCATATCTTACATGCAACTTTTAATAAAAAGAGTGTAAATTGCTAAAATAACAGTTTCCCAACCTTTTTATTACATTTCAATTAAGAATTCATATTTTAACATTATTAAAAAAAAAATAATAAATAAAAAGTATGATATGTTCTTTATTCAGTATTGTAAAAGTGTTCAAATTTATTTTTGGTTATGGTGATATGATCTTTCTTAAATTTCGATAGCTGGTTACAAAAAAAAGAATTCCTATTCCTAGAAAACCAATAAGGGTAATGTTTTCATTTCAATGAACTTTTTTTTTTTTAAGCGTGAAATATATTCCAATGAAATGGCTATCTAGTCGGCTCATCTAATCATTGTAGGAAAATTGTTATTAGTGAAATAATTTATAAATATTGAGAAGTTTTGCCTTTCTGTAAATAGATAATAATTTTTTACCTCGACCATTGTGAATAATCATATAGATATTAAAGCAGCATCTGCCCTCTATGATATTTACCATTAGAGCGTATTAATATTTAAAGTTTATCAATAAATAAGTGAATAATTCCTCGAGGTAACTACTAACCCCCACCCGCTGTCCCAAGGTATCGAAGATTGGATAATTTATCAGCTCTTTATTATTCAATGGAGCTCGGACACTGATGAAAATTAATGGAAACATTAATTATTTATAACATTAACCCGAACTGCTTATTTTGGTTGAAGTATTCTCCTAGGCCAGCTATTAGTTTCTGACAGTAATGATATACTGAAATGCCCCATTTCTGCAGTTAAGTGATGAAATGATTTCCATAAATAAACGTCTACTCGTAAATGGCTCAGTAAAAAGAAAAATATTACATTCATGGCAGATAAGCGAAAATTTCTTTTATACTGAATCATAAATTAAGCTTACTATTCCTTGTATTTTTTTTTTTCATTGTCCTATTTTTAATTTTAAAAATGTATAGTTCATATACTAAAATATTGATGAAAATAAAACAGTGAATACTCTTTGTGTAAAATGAAAGTCCGCCTGATTTTTCCGTTTTAGGGAGGTATTAGGGGTATAGGAATGCTTAAAATAATAATGATACCTTTATCAATAAAAGTTTATAAATTTGAATGAATAACGTCTAACTTTATACAATATCTATAAATATTTTTAGTTTATTTTTGTTATTTATAATAACATTGTAATTTATTTATTTAAAGCTGTTTATTGTAATTTATAACTGTATACTATATAAATGGAATAAAAGTAAATGTGACGATAATACTAAAAATGACACGTCAATTGCTTGGTAGCACTTATAAAAGTTTTAAATAATAAAGTACTGTATTAGCAGGTTCCGAGGCCATCTTCTTTTCAGGCACCTCGGTGGGTTATCTAAAATAGAGTGGGAAGCGAGTTGTAATACCAATGGATTTGAATAATTATGAAGTTTGCTATGAAACGATAACTATCTGGTTTGGTTTAAACAGGAAACATACGGAACATTAAGAACCTTGTGGATAAGTTTATAACTGACAAAGTAAAGATCATTGAGGATTTTGGATTGTAAGGATCGGATACGAGATAAAGTGAATGGTTTATTAGAGCCTATTTTAATTTTTAAAAAACAAACAGAAAATAACTTTGTTAAAAAAGTTATTAACTATTTTTTGTAAACTGACAAATTAGATTTTAGTATTTACTTATATATATTTTTTGTGTTCTTTGTACTCCTCAATGCAACCCCTGGAATTTAATTTAATCAAACACACATCTAATTTTCACTCTTCAGGAAAAATTCCTTAATAGACCGGAAACACAACTATATACTACCAGATATAGCATTTACTTTGCATAGGTACATAGTTTCTAATTTCATTCTGAAATAATCTATTATTACGATTTATAAACATCAATGTTAGCCGCATTTCGTTAAATTTAGTTATAAAATAATTTTATATATATTAGGTGTACACCAAAATATAAAACCATTAAATGTGTTTTTAAGTTAGTCTTAGAGACGAAACTTAGGCTGTTTATTGGAGAAAAGGTGTCTACAACATGGTTTTCTTTTAAATAATATATATATATATATATATATATATATATATATATATATATATATATATATATATATATATATATATATATATATATCACCATAAATTATATTAATAATCAAAGTGCAATTGTTAAATTTTATTATGAAATCTATATAATTTATTGGTTTTTTATTGTTTTTCAGTTTATGAGTCAGTCTAAACATTTTCATTGGATTTAATGACTGCTCCTTTAAACGTTAAATATACAAAATTATTTAGTGTACATACAATCGGAACAAATTTATTTAGTGATAGGTTTCTTCTTTTACCTCTTAAAAGTAAATAAGCATACAACAATTTTATATAAAAATAGAACATTTTTATACCAGTGCTAAATAGAATGAAGGGCTTAAAGGGCAAACCCTGATGGAGGTGCCAGATTCGCGACCTTAAGATATTCTTGGGAGACAGTGTGGTCAGGAACCTACAAATTTATCACGCTCCCTCACTAATGTCAGTTACTTCTTTTAAAGGTTGGTTGTATGGTTTCTATTATTAAAAAATCCACAAATATTGGCATCTTATAAAATAAAAGTGCCAGTGATGTGTTATAAGTTATTCCCCTTATACATAAACAATAAAAACAATTTTTACAGACTTACATCACACGTAAGAAACATGTTATCTTGTGAAAATATTGAAGCCTTTTCCAATAAGAAACATAAGATATCTTTTTTCTTATCCCTATTTCTTAAATAACTTCCACATTACATTACATGCTGTATTAAGAAGACCAGACTCTACTTAAAATAATAATACTCTATGAAATATAAGAAATATAGATGTTAACATTTCGTATATCGTTTATCCAATGGAACAAAGACGCAACTGTAAAAAATGAAATTGTACATGAGAAGCAAAAAATTGAAAAATACTTTCAACCAACAATAGAAAGAGAAATAATATTCTTATGAATTTGTGATTGGCCGAATGTTAGTTCTCAACAAAATTTTGTTAACACATAGCTTTTGGTAGTATTTTGACATGGGGTATATTTTTTTGGTATATATTTTTTTTCCGTCCTCAACAAGAATGTAACATTTTGACATGCTTTGGCAAATTTTTTTGTAATATAGTGTTTGTCTCTAGGACCTATCGTTTAGTAGCTATATTGGTTAGAATGACACATTTCACGTTGTTATGTATATATTTTTTTTTCAATTGATTTGTTATAAACAATCAAGTCGAACACGGACTTGAGCGAAACTACAATTCAGTCGATTTTTCTAACGATGTATTAAGCTTTCGGGACCACTTCAGACCATTTTATTTATTTTGACGAATTTCGCAGTTACGTCGTTGTTCCGTCGAATGACCGATACATGCAATAGAGTAAAACATCACAAATGAAATATCACATTGTAAAAGTTACTATACATCACTTTAAAGTTTCATTTTGAACATCAAGTTCCTTGGTTGATGGCAGTCTAAATTTTTTTTCTGGAACACATTATTATAAACTATATTTTTTACTTCACACAGAATGTAATAATAATTCAAAAACGATACAAAACAGTAACTAATCAGATCTAAATTAACATTGGAAGAGAGTAGAAAAGCTGTATTGTAAAAGAGGGAAGGACGAGGTGTTGTAGACAAAGGAAGGGGTGAAACGGAGGGTGAAATAGGGGCGGACACCCCTATCTGCTTATATACTCCCGGCCACGATCCATCAAACCGGAACGCTTCCCGCCAACATATTCCTCTCCCTTTACCAACACACATAATTCCTTCTAAGCTATTATATATTTATTTATAAAAGCATTCCGTAAAAAATCTAATAATAATGCTTTCGCCATTAGATCAAATATTTCACAACGAAATATTAAAAGATGATAAAGATGATAAAACGCTGTAGGCATAGAACTAATATATATGTGTGTGTGTGTGTGTGTGTGTGTGTGTGTGTGTGTGCATAATATGTGTGTGTGTGTAGATTTTATAAGAATATGTCCAGTCTAATCCAAAACTGTAATAAATCACATTAATTTCAAATGTTGTAATTTTTTTTTTTTTTTTTTAAGACTGCTTGTTTTATTTCATGAATATTTTTAATAATCCTAATACGTTTCATATACCCTTGTTAAAGTATATGGGGACGTTAACACCTAAAAAAGTAATTAAAAAATGAAAGAATCAATGGGGCGGAATTTTCCGTCTAACAATATGTACATACATACTTTCTTTACATACATATTTTCAAAATTTTAACCAATTTTTCACCACGCAAATATTATTAATCGAGATTTGAAAGCACAGAACTCGTTTTCGTTCTCGGATTTGGATTTGGAACGAAAACCACCAAAAAGTCATAATTTGTTTGTAATGTTTTCTTAAAATTAACTGTTGTTCGTTATGATCTACTATTTTCAAATTGATTTCAATAATAAAATACTTAATAATTCGAATAGAACAAGTAGTAGTTAAAAAATAACACGTAAAACCTTACAAACATATATACATTAAATATATATGTGTGTTTATAAATGGTAATTGCAATAAATTTTTATTACTGATATATTGTTTTTTTGTTTTTTTGGCATTGCTAATAATTGTGAAAATCCATTGTTTGAAACTATCAGCAGTGTTATCGAATGAAGTTGAAACATTTCTGATATGTTTACTTTATTTAAATTTAAATACCCAAAGACATTACATTCCAAATTGCCTAATGTAGAACTATAAAAAAATTGTTTCGTTTTCTGTAATCGCTTTTTTAGTTGTGAGTTGCGGACGATGATGGCGTTGCAGAAAATAAATAAAAAGATTGCAATTTTCCGTACAAAAGTCTACTAAACTTCATTTAAAAAGCAATTTAAAACATTTCATAGCTCAAGATTGCATTTGATAGTTTAGTAATTACAAAGCGACATAAATAGAACAAAATATTTAAAAAAATATTTATATGTTGTTAAATAAAAAAATTCCACAGATTGGGTAAAGGGTCCGATTTCTAGATATAAACTTTGATAGTTTTACGAATGAGAATAAACTTAACTTAAACTAGAGAGCTTAGAGATTAGTTGTTTATTTGGATATATAATTTTGTTATTTAACATTCACATATATTAGCAAAAAATTATTCGATTTGTGTTATCTGCAAATGGGAATTTATCTCATTCCACTATAGTTCAGTTAGCCCAAAATCCTGTCGCTTAAACATCATAAATTGTTCCTAAAAATATTCCGATTGCGTGACCATTCCTAAAGTAATTTGATTAAGCTCAATTTTTTCTATTCTGTATTTTTGTATTTTTGAATTTTGTATTATCTTTATTATGAATGTTATTCGGGGAAAATCTATTCGTCTAAACTAGGATAAACTTCGAGAATTTCAATACTCAAGCTTGAGGAAATCCTAGGGATCGTGATTTGTTTGGGAAATGTAAATCAAAAAGCTTTTTTGTTTCTAATCTAATATTCATTTTATAGTTTTAATGAATCCATTAATTCTTAATAAACTCTGTAATTACTTTTAAAAAACATCATTTTTGGCAAAATAGACACTTATTAAGAATTAAAACAACAAAATTTTCAAAACGCTAATATCTGCTCAAACCTGGCTTTAAAGGTACAGTTAACTATTTTGAAGGTAATCGCAGCTTGTACTTTATCCGCCTAAATAATTATAGAATTAGGGGCTTCTAAAATAATTTTTAGCGTATTGCGTGAAGCGAATATCCAACGTCCTCTCCGAGCTCGTTAACTTGGCGTTGTCATCACGCCCGAGGAAACACAAACAGGATCATATGAAGTGGCGCCGGATCACCAATAGCTTCGACACCAAAAAATTAATCAAGCTCTATCGGTGCAGTTCGGTGATGTCGCTGAATTTCCCCCAGGGCTTGGGGTCAGGTGATCAACACCACCCTTCGCTCGGTAATTGGCAACAACTCTCATGAGCGGCCAGAAAAAATGTAAATAAAAAAAAGTTTTCCCCTTTGCCATACTCATCCTTTTCCGAAATTGATATCGCTCCAATAAAAAAACGAATAAATGTTCCTTCGATCGTTCCTTGCTTATTAAAATAAAAATTGCATGTAGCTAAACATTTATGAAATTTTGTTAAATGAAGGAATGTTTTTTTTAAATTATCCATCAACGTTTACTAGACAAGATTTCAAAGCTCCCAATTTACATAACTGTAATTAGACCGATTCAGGGAGTTGAGATTTGTGGCTCATACCAATAAACCTTCCATTTCTTCTCGTATCCTATCCTTACTTTCCAAAATCCTTCGTAAAATCCTGAATGCTCCTTATTATGTCACAAAGAAACTTATCCATAACGATCTAAATGTCCCATGTGTAGCAGATTTCGCCCAAACAAGATACCTTCAGTTAAAGATCGTTCATAACCCTGAAATGGACATTTAATCATTTGATTGCATAATGCATTTAATTAAATTAAATAGTGTCTTAAAAAGTCTTAAAGAAGCCAATTACAAATAGTTAGTAAAATGAATAGTTACGTAGAAATTTATGTGTAACACATAACTCCCTATGGTTGAATGAAGCATGCCTGATTTTTGACCGTATAATATTCTTGGGATATTGTCCTAGACAACAGTGATCTGATTAATGGCTTATCGAAGCTTATTTTAAAAGTGACGTGTTCCAGCATCTATCTCACAAATTAAAAAAAATATAAATAATATACTTTAAATAATAGTAAAACCAGCTGTTCTGTATGCCTCCGAGTGCCTTGTAATGACTAGGAAGGGCCTACTCAGGAAGCTGGAGATCAAGGAGAGGAAAATCCTGAGAAGGATACTAGGACCAGTCAAGGAAGAGAATGGCACCTACAGGATACGGCACAATGATGAGCTATATAAACACCAGGAGGATATCCTGACATGCATAAGAAAAAGGCGACTGGCCCGCATAAATACCAAAAGATTAACAAACAGTATATTTACTGTGGGCATGGTAGAGGCAAGGCTACCAAGAACAAGCGGATAACATCAGTGAATGAAGATCTGAAACAACTACCGACTGCAGATTTGCTATCCGACAGAGAGTTTTCCCAGTGTCCCTTACCAGTAAGAAGACAACAGGGACCAAATAGACAGAGGAGAGAAAGCTAGCTCATATAAAAAAAATAAAATATACATACATACATATATATATATATATATATATATATATATATATATATATATATATATATATATATATATATATATATATATATATATATACATTAACACTTTCAGAATCAAGCAACAGATATATGAAACATTTTGTTTTGTTTAGTACGTATTATTAATCTAATTTTTGTAATAAGTTAAATATTTACGAATTAAAAGTAGAAGATATTGCTACCAGTAATTAGTATCTTCCCAAACAGTCTAATGTAGCTTTGAAAGTAAAATTTTATGAGCTCGCTCACCCATTTGAAGTTTTAGAAGCCATAAAGCAACTCTGAGTAAACTCTGCCGTTTTATGAAGTTGGGGCCATTACAATGAAATTAGGGACCCTCTTGCCTATGAGAATTAAACTATCAATATAGTCCAATCTTCAATAATTTGCAACTATATATATTTTTATGGTAATTCCTATAAAATATTATTCCATGATTTTTTTATTACATTGAATATTATTTCAATGCTAAGTATTTTTGTTTATATTTATTATTAATATGCTTATATAAAACTAATGCAAAAACCTGCATATTTTCAGCATTTTAAGCTGTCACATGTTCACTTACAAAGACTATCCTTGATCCTTGATATTGTGAATTACAATATCACTGTGGAAACATTATTAAGTTAAGAAGTTATTTTCATTATTATTTCTACTAAACATTCATTCTACAATCCGACTAACAATAACAAAACATTTGGTTTTTGCCATTTTTTTTAATCAGTTATATGTAGTAATGATTTTGTACTAATTATAAATATGAAAATTCATTATGCAAATTATATGTTAACAAATATTGAATAAAAAAAATTAAAACATACCCTTAAAATGTATCTGCTCAGATAAAGTTAAATGATATTTTTCCAGGTTTAAATAAGAATCATAAAAAAAAATAATTATAAAGTATGATTTAAGGGTATTTGAGTTTAATTATAAATTGTGAAATTTTAAATCTCTTCTTGCCTTTATTAAATATTAATTTTAGTGAATCAACAAACAGATTATTTATTTAAGCTCTTTTAACGGCCTGTCCTGGTAGCAATGTCTTTTTTTTTTTTTAACATTTTTTGAGTTAATAAATGTTGTTTTAAACAAAAACAAAAAAATGTAAAATGAAATAATAATAATGAATATTTATTTTATTTATACTGTTTGTCGATCTTTTCTGGCATTTCTTTTTTTTAAATGTAAATATAAAAACAAAATTGATGTTAACATTTTCTGTTATTTTTAAAAAAGGACTTTTATTTTTACGGAAAGAATTTTCCTTGTCACCCCTCCTCGATAAGGAAGCGTTTACTGTACTTTGTTTCAATTGACCCCACATTGAACTATCTTATTCAAGAAAGAGAATATGCACTTGTTTAGATCATGATAAGATGATTTCGGAGAAGCGAATTTTATTTAAGTAAATAAAGAGATACATTATAGTAAGTTAAAAACCTCTTTGAATGACAATTTCAATTCAAATTTAAGAACTTGATAGCACGGACTGTTTTATAGTGACTTAAATATACTAAGACCTCAGCTTGGAAATCTGTTTCGAAAAAATAGGGAATTCTTCGATAAATGCCATTTTCTAAGATAAGATATGCTTATTTGCTGCATATTTTTTAAAGAAATGGAATTTTCTTTATTTAAGTACTACCAAACACTAAAGAAATCTACCATAATATTTGGCAAAACCAATCGGATTTTGCACGATGAAGAACTTAGGTCTTAAAATGGTCGGCTGCAGTAAAGAGATGTTGATTTTAGCTTATATTTATTCAACGATTAATTTTTAAAACATTATGAGGTTTTACATTTTTCTTATGGCTTCTATGCTTCTGACCTTGTTTCTGTATTTTTGCTCATAGAAGCAGAAACATAGAGTGGGGAATTCCAAGGCTAGAGGTGGAAATGCGAATGGGTGGAACAGGGATAAATGTTGGTCAGAGGAAATCAGCCGACGATAAACAAGTATAGGGGTCCCCACTTTGTCCAGGATCTCCTGGCTAATCCCTTTATCTCTCCCTATAGTCACCCCTTCGCGACCTGTGGGATAAACTATCATTACCAGTTTTACTACAACTTCCACCATTTAATTTTAACTGGGCGCATTTACTTTAGAAATTAGTTAACATAAGCAAAAATTAAATTTCTTTACATCTTTAAACTTATGTATATTTGTTTACGCTCTTTCTGTGTAATTCATATTTATTATTATTCAACTTTCTTAATATATTTTAAACTCTTTCTTACTTAAAGGGAGAACGAAAAGGCAGTCATCATGGGATATTATTGACTTCCAAACCAATGTTTTTTTTATTTGTCATTTTGCAGATCCGGTGATTATTGAATAAAATTCAATACATTATGCATTATTAAATCATTTCAAGATAATGTCGCTCATTCAGTGAAACAAAGACCCAACAGTAAAAAAAGAAATTTTGCAGGAGAAGCGATAAACTAAACTGAAATACTTTCAACCGACATTATAGATAGGCGTAATACTCAAATAACTTGTAGATTTCCTAGACTATAATTCAGTCGATGTTTTTCCTGATTTCTTAGTAGTTGTAGCTTTAGGGAGCACTTCTGAACTATTTATCTCTTTTTAATGAATTTATCTGTTACGTCGTTATTCTATTGGATGAGCGATAAGTTATTAGTATCAATAATGAATGCAGTGCTTGAAAATGATTCAAAGAATGTCGGCTGATCTATTTGAAATATTTTTTTTAATGAACCAAGCGCAGTTTTGTTGTATTAAAATCTGTGATTATTCAAAGTTACTCAAAAATTTGCCTCGTTCAATCTACCCACAATCTAAAACTATTGATATTTTATCTATAACATATATTATGTTGTTGTTTTTTTGTGTATTTATGTTACTAAACAAATATTTTTATGTTTCAGGTGCGAACACTGTTCGTCAGTGGGCTTCCAATGGACGCCAAACCAAGAGAACTGTACCTTCTATTCAGAGCATACGAGGTAATTAAATTCAATACTGATTTGATTAAATTAAATTTGTTTGAATATGTCTATCTATAATCTATTGATTTTCCCAATTTACATAAAAAAAAAGATCAAACGACTTAAAGTAATAATTAAATTATATAAACACTCAATGATGATTAGAAATAAACAAAGTTGAGTTAAAAAAGCGTTTCAAACTTGACTTTGTTTCATTCGAACCAATAAAGCTCCTAAACGGTTTGTCCTAGAAAATATTTTTTGTTATATAATATATATATATATATATATATATATATATATATATATATATATATATATATATACCAGGTATGCAAGTTTAAAATGTCGTTTTAATTCCAATAGAATGCGCTCTTAGCTTATTGAAGGATTTGCTTATCTCTAAACGCTATTTTGTTTGTTAGTCATTTGTTTACAAAAGTCAGTTGTTTTTAAGTCGTTTACGTGGACGTATCATACCTTTCTTTGGTGTTAAAAATGTCTAATTTTAAGCCAAATAAAGAGCATTTGCGGCATGTCATGATTTTCTTATTTAATCAAAAGAAAAAGGCATCTGAATGTCATCGAATTCTTGTTGAGACTTATGGCGATGTTGCTCCAACCGTCAGGACATGTGAACGTTGGTTTCAAAGTTTCAAACGTGGTGATTTTGATGTTACTGATCAAAAACGAGAAAATCGACCAAAAAAGTTTGAGGACTTCGAATTGCAATCTTTATTAGACGAAGACAATACCCAAACCCAACAAATGATGGCAGAACAGTTGAATGTCACTAGGCAAGCCATTTCCGATCGCCTGAGAGCTATGGGAAAGATTCAAAAGGTTGGAAAATGGGTTCCACATGAATTGGACGAACGACAGATGGAGAAAAACGAAAAACTGTGTGCGAAATGCTGCTTTTACGCCACGAAAGAAAGGGTTTTTTTTGCATCGAGTTGTAACTGGCGATGAAAAATGGATTTATTTTCAGAATCCCAAACGAAAAAAATCATGGGTAACGCCAGGACAACCATCCACATCGAGTGCTAGACCGGATCGTTTTGGGAAGAAGACAATGCTGTGTGTGTGGTGTGGAATCAGAAGGGAGTAGTCTACTACGAGCTTCTCAAACCCGGCGAAACAGTCAATACCGAGCGCTACCGACAACAAATGATCAATTTGAGTCACGCATTGATCGAAAAACGCCCAGAATGGGCTCACAGGCACGCCAAAGTCATTCTTCAGCATGATAACGCTCCTGCACATTCAGCCAGATTGACTAAGGAAACGATTTCTTTCGCTTGGTTGGGAACTCCTACCCCAAAGTTTTTTAAAACTTTTATTGAATACAATCTGCCTCACAATCAGTTAAGGGCAATAAGTAAAAGTGCTAATGATGAATTCGTTTGTACCATTTATACAAGTTCTCATACACACACAATTAATAATAATAAATGATAAAAATAAAACAAATGATCATGATAAAAATAAAATAATAATTACTTACAATCATCAAACTTGAAATGAAATACTAAAAATTAAGTGACAGAAATTAAAATAAAAACAAAGAATTAAGATACGTTCATACTATATGTACAATACAGACACACTCAGCCTGGGGAACCCCGAATCGAACCTATTCCTCCACTTACTGGAGTTCAAGGCTAGAGACCTAAAGGGATCCCTCCACTGCTCTCTCAGCAGCATCACTGGTGTATCCAGTGGAGGCTGAGTGGGGTATTTGTTTTAAAAAACGGGTGGAAATTACTTTCATCTATATAAAGTATCCTATGAATATTATTTAAAAAAAAAATAAAGAAAAAAACTCTTATTAGAAAGAAATAGAATCTTTTAAACAAAAGTGTTTTGAATAATAACAAGTGTATCTATACATTTATCCTGTATTGTATATAGTTGTAACTTTATACCGTTTTGTTAATCATCCTTTAGGTCAGAAAAAGTAAATAAATTAAATCCTGAAGCATGCCAATAATACAAATATCCACTAAAGTCGGAAAGAATTTAAAAAATAGATAAACCATTGTCATCATACCCCTTTACATAAAGACAAAATAGACCCTTTCCAAAATAGTTATGCAAAATACACGGGAAAAACTGGACGATCGGTAAATCAAAGAGTAAAAGAACATATAAGAGCATACTCTAATAAGACTCAAAACGCCAATTTCGTTATCCATTTATATGAAAATAACCATAAATTTAATAAAAACTCGGGAGTAAAAATAAAAATGAATCATTAGAAATAATAAAATCGTTAAAAAACGATCTAGAGTTTTGTTTAAACGACCAGATAAACATCTCCAATAACTCCATTTTAAATTTGTTTCCGATAGGGACGGAAAAATCCGATGACTCACAAAGGAAATCCCATAGTAAATCACAAAAATTTAACCTACCTGCCCCCTTCCACTTCTCACGATGGGTATATTTCAGTTATCTCTTAGACCTCCTGAGGTAGGTACTGATGTTTGATTTCTTGTCTTACATTTTTAAAGCTTTAGTGTATACAATCCATGTTACATAGTACTGATGTGTTGACAAAAAATTGTATGTTTTAGAACTGAAGATGAATGTTTAGCATTCAAACTAGCTTTCTAATAAAATAGTCCCAATGGCACTTAAATCATCAATCCTGAATGCCAATAATAGATGTCTCTTTATCTCATGAACAGCCGTTACCCTTAAAGCGGAGTCCTCTCTGCCATTTATCGGATCAAAATCATTAGAGCATTGATGAAGCAGTGTAACAACCGGGTATCCATTAACGTTGAATATATCCTGGAAACTGGATCAGAGCGAGAGGTATTCTATAATCCCATCGGCGGTGGTTGTCGCTTCTAATTATCCTGTGGCCAGTAAAGTAGGGGCAGTGTGCCCTCTGCCCGCGATTAATGAGTATTAATTGGCGAGCAATGGGTTTAGCCCCCTCATTATAGCCACAGGAAATAAGAATATCGATTAGTAATTAACTAATAAACCATCCGTTCAAACCCTATTCTGTTTTTTTTTAGGGCGGGGGTGGAAAGTTAAAAATTAATTAAAAAGGGGCCGCTCGCAGAGGCAGACTCTCACGCAACTTTTATCTTAATTATAGTTAAAGTATTCAGGAGAGGACCCCACTCCTTACTACCCCTCCAATTGTTTTAATTAGTAATATTACTAATGAAAGGCTATGGGGCATGCTAAACTATTTAGGGAGGTAATAGCAGCACTTGGGCTCTTCCACGGCAGTAACCTCCGACTGAATTGATATTAATTTGGCTAATATATTAATTAATGTTTGGCGTCATTGATTAATGAATAGATGCTTTCTTGTTCAGTTGCGTTGTAGCAATTCAATACGATTAAAACAAGTATATTTGAAATATATTGAAGTTATTCTTCGATATATCTATACTACTATACGACCATAGTTTCAGATTATTAGTCAAAACAGTGCATTTTGTTAACTTAAGTTAATTTTTTTTTCATTTATCGATATTTACAACTGCACAAAATAAAACCTTATATTAGTTGCAATTCCGGACTTTTTAAGAGGAAGAATTTATTTGCTACATTTTGTTCATGAACCGGTAGATAGAACCGCAAGCTTTATTATTACAACTCTGTGGAATAAAACTATGTGAATTGTAGACAGTAGAAAGTACCAACTAATAGCTGCTATTTAAACTGTTTGTTTCTTTTATTTCCTTATTTTTACTGGGCCTTTATATTTATATACAACCTATTTATGTAACTGTACAAATAATATACATCAAGTAAATGTGTTGACAGTGAATACAATAGCATGTAAATAACTTGTGAAGAACTACTCACTAGTAGCACTTCAATAAAATCTACACTAAAAGGTCTCTAGGCCATTTTCTTTTCAGACGCCTCGGAGGATTATCGGGAATGGAGTGGGAAGCTAGTTGGGAGACTAGTGGATTGGAGTGGTTATGGAGCTTACAAGGGAAGGATAGGTATCTGGTTTGGGCTAAATCAGCAATATATGGAACACTAAGATCGTTATAGATAAGTTTATTGCTCAGAAAGTAAAAAGTATTGAGGATTTTTCGAAGGGTTTTGGATTGGATACGAGATGAATTGGATGGTTTAGTAGAGCCCAAACCTCCGTAGTCCAAATAGGTCTAATCACTGTCATGTAAATGAGTCTTTTGTAATTAATTGGGAGCTTTGAACGCTTGTCTATTAAATGTTGAAGTAGTCTGTAACGACGTGCAGTTTCTTGTCGTTTTAGTCTTGTATATGGATTCCAAGTTAGACGTTTGGAAATATTCCATATGTTTCTGATATAGCCTAAACCGGATACCTATACATTAATAGTAAACTCCATTACAACTGAAATCCACTAGTCTCTCAACTTGTTTCCCAATCGACCCCCATTAGCCCTGCAAGGCGTTTGAAAAGAATATTGCTTCTGGCCTTGTATTATGGAAGTGTTATAAAAGTGCCAATAGGTCACCGCATAACAAATTATTGAGATTTTATTGCAATCGTTTCCCACTTGATTACTAGATGTATACATTATATATTGCTGTAAACATCAAAAAACAACAAAAAAATTAATCATGTTATACTAACCTGTCTGAATCGTCTTTAATAGTCATATTAATTTTATATGATTCAAAATTAATTAATAGATCTCTGAAATTCTAAAAAATACCTCTAAGAGAATATTATAACCACGGAGTGATAACGTTTTCATAAATTTGTAACTTAATACAATTAAATTAAATTAGTAGAAAGTTAAACAGTGGATTTTTTAATGTTAAAAGCTTCACCATCCAAAAGTATGCCAAGTACTATCGAATTAAGCAAATTGATCCATTTGCATACAGGTCCATTTAAATTTCTGTACAAGTAGTCTATTGGTATTACAGCAAAGTTGGAAGATGGGAGAAGGTCTATTGTGGAAACCACACGCAAGTGCTGGCTGGACACCACTTAACATCACAAGTTTCTGGGAGATTATAGTTGTACTAGCAGAGCCCTTACAGAATGTAGTTGCTCTTACAACCACAAACTTATCCTAATCTGCTTTTCGATCGTCGAGGAATTAGAAGTGAAACATAAAGATGGGATGCTAATTACGCAAAGTGTCACCTTTTTTTAGATTAAGTAGGCTCTTAAACAATTTATATTGGTTTAATGTGGATTCGAGCATAAGAAAGTTGATGTTTTGAGCTCCATTAAACCATCGGATTATTATTGCGATCATCCTTGAAACTGATACCGAGGTTGGTAGACCCTCCTTGATCTAATGCCTAGCTGGGAAAAAATCTGGCAGTTAAGCGTGATTTAGACCAAATCCCCTTCTTTCACCCGTTTGGCCTAACCAGCTACAATACATTCTTACTTCATTCTAGATTTGTACCATACCAAAGAACTTAACCCAAGTACCTTTCAGGGTTTATTACTGTCATGTAAATAAGTATTTTGTTATTTATTTGGAACTTAAAACGCTTGTTAAACTTAAGGAAATTATGTGTTTCAAATAAATCTTCCTGTTAATTTTACTATTCATATTAATAGCTATTTTTAATAGGTTAAGTGCTTCTATAGGTACTATTTAATATAATTTATTATGAATCATACAATTAAATCATTAAATTGTCCGTTTCAGGGTTATGAAGGATCTTTACTGAAGGTAACCAGCAAGAACGGAAAAACAGCTTCGGTGAGTCTCAAATAACATTTATTAAGAATGAGGTAGCAATAATTTATTAATTATAGCATTAAAACTAATAACATTAATTAAGGCTAAGTAATTAATGATCCTGCTAAGAGGATATCATTGCTCATCCGTCATGCGGAATGTCGTGTAATCAGTGATGGATGAGCAACTACTGCGACGGTCCAATTTTGTGCGAATATCATACGCAGTAGAATTACCATTATTCCTATAAATATTAAAAGATATTTTATAACCATTTATTTTTTTTATTTCTGTATAATCTATTTTGGTTCCAAAAATAAAAAAAGTTAGTAAAATGTTTTAAATTTTAAACATATTTTTATTATACACAGTTCGTTGTATTTTTGAAAATTGTTTATGAATTTTCTTCAGATAGATATAATTTATTTCTAATTATATTTTAATGGATGAATATGTTTTATCATTATTTCTGAATATTTTTAATAATTGACTTGTGCTGTTTCAGCCTGTAGGCTTTGTGACGTTCAACACTCGAGCAGGGGCCGAAGCAGCAAAGCAGGACCTACAGGTGGGTATGAGAGGCCACTAAGTAGAGTGTTGGCCAGATCTCTGGGGTATGGCAAGTACCATGGTAAGCCTGGTGGTAGCTGAACCATGGTACTATACGCCAGGGTATTATTAAATCAAATTTGTGGTACTCTAGGCATTGAATAAGCCTTCCGTATTCACTCAGATCATACCGTCGATACAAATGCAAAGTACAGGATTAGTCCAGTCAATAAACAAAATGTAGAGTGCATTAAATATGCGATAATTTTTTACTTCATAGCTTCGTTAGGAGTAGTTAGAAGGTAAACATACAAAAAGTCCCCGCCCCTGAGGGGTGAGCTAACGAAAATTTCTTGGATCATATCTCGAAAACGGTGGGTTCTTGAAAAATATGTTACATATCAAAATTAAAGCGTATCAAATTTCCTATAAAATTGTTTTTATACATATTTGTTGGACTTTTAACGGTTTTCAAAATATACGTTATTAAAAATCGATAATATTCGAGAAAAAAAAATATTTTTTCCCCACTTTTGGTCAAACGCTTGCTTCAAGTGCCAAGAACGTATAAGTGAAATTTAAGTAAATTTAATGCCCTACAACTCTTTTTCTGACAATTTTTCTGAGAAACGACTGTGAAAAGCACAAGAAGCAAACGTTTGTCAAACAGTGAAGTAAAAACATTTTTTTTCTCGAAAATTATCGATTTTCAATAACTTACATCTCGAAAACCGTTTGAATTTCGACAAATATTTATAAAAACTATTTTAAAGGAAATTAAATGATCTTTCATTTGTAATTGAAACATATTTTTATAGAGTCAACCATTTTCGAGTTATAATCGAAAAACCAAAAAAATTTAACTTCTCCCTTCCCCCCACCGTTACCTCACCCCCCAGGGCCGGGGAATTTTAGTATATTTACCTTCCAACTATCCCTAACGAAGCTACGAAGTAAAAAATTATCGGATATTCCATGCACTCTACACCCCTCATTTCAGCACTCATTGACTGGACTAAATGTGAAAAAAAGCTTTTTTGTTTTTTTTTTTGTTTCGATCATTGTTTTTGCTTTTAGACATAATCTAATGGGTTGCGTATTCGACCCTTTGACAGGGTTATCCTTTCCCTTTACAAGGTAAATCCAGATTTGAATGTTAGCTACAACTCACACCCGTCTTAAAGCAATCACTAAAGTAAAACAAAAAATCGTATTTTTTCGCATTCGATCCTTTGTATTTGTAACGACGATATATTCCCCCATCTCAAATGATATATTAATTACATAAAAATTTATGAATATATTTTAATCCCATAGTTTGTATTATATATGAAGCTGATTTGACATATTAGAAAAAAAATTAATTTATAGGTATGGTAATCAGTGCGAATAAAAAATATCAATTGCAATTTTTCAACATTAATTCTTCCATAATTTGATTTAAATTCAAATCGAAAATAATAATTGAAAAAATCCGTCGATTTTATTTTAAAATATATTTAATAATCCAAGCAACAATTGAAAAGTAGAAAAAAAAAATCATTTGATTCTGAATTTGATTGTGGTGGTTCATAGGAGTGTTCTGTACAAAGATCTTAAGTTCACATTACCAGAAAGTGAATAAGAGTTTTTTTAATTTTTTTTTTAATTGGTTTTTTTTACATTAACTTTAGCCAATCATATCTTCTTTTCCAAGTAAACAAGTTATACTATAAATTTAAGAAAAGCTAAAAACTTTTACTATTTTTTTTCCCCTCCTATTTTAAGTGAATAGTTTTAAACATAGTTGAGCAACATTTAATCATAACTAAAATTTAACCATAGCTATTTTATAATTAATTTCCTGGAATCAATCAACTAATTTATTCATTATAAATTAGTTGGTTGATTCCAGGAAATTAGTTGTCAAATATCTGTGATTAAATTTTTAGCTATGATTAAATTTTGCCCAACTCAGTTTTTAATTAAGGTGGAGAATGTAATTTGAATTTTCCAAGGTGGGCAAATTTCACTAGTCTACACTAAAATTTCCAATTCATTATATCTTCAATTTCTTAACATTTCATCTCCATCTATCTCTAAAACAACTGAATTTACTAAGAAAACTAATAAATCTTTAGTTTTAAAGAGTATTTTTTTTTTTTTTTTTTTTTTTTTTTTTCCATTTCGTTAATAAGTTTTTGGCTTAAGTTGAGACTTTCCAAATATTTGAGAGAAATTATTAATAGAAATATACGAACAATCTCTCTCCCCTCGCTAAACTGTATTTTCTTTATTTCATCAAGGAAAACATTTTCCACCCATTTTCCCTGAATTTTATTTTTACAATGTTATTAGATTTTTATGTAATTAAGGTGACTTTGTTTGGAATTTCCAAATCTAGAGCTGGATAATGTGCTTGATTAATAATCAGCACATTAAACTTCTCTATTTAATGCACTATTACCATCCGAGAATTTAAAGTTTCCACTATACAATCATTTTATCGATTAATTGAGGTATCTTTTTTTGTTAGGCTATGACAAAGAATAGTTAATGCGTCGTAAAATTAATTCTATATGATGGATTGTTAGTTGTGCTTTTTAATAAACCTTAAAGTATCCATTTTGATGCAAATAGTATTTTTTGAGTAATTACAGGATTCAGGAAAACGATCCAAAATGTCTTTCTGAAAAGTGTAAAATTTAAGGTTTAAGTGGATGAAGGGATTGTCACTTTTTTTTTTTTTTTTTTTTTTTTTTTTTTTTTAAATAAAATCTAGGTCATTGGATAAAGAATTTATGTGCAGAAGTGTTAGGTTGCATAATATGAATATTTCAAAACAACTAGAAAATGAGTTATGAAGAAGATGAAATGCTATATAATATTTTCCTGTCGAAGGAAAGTGTTAAAAAAAAAACAAACTTTAAACATAAATTACTCAAAATTGTATTTTGTTGCATAACCCCTTCAACCTCTAAACCCCTCATTTCAATCTTGACTCATCAAGGTCCGGGAATTTAATTGATCATTCTATACCCCCAAACATATCTCAGGTCACCAAAGAATATGTCTTACACAATTCTTATGTTTCATCTTAATTATTGCACTTGTTTTATGTTTATGCTTCGACATATCATATATTAACAATGTATGTGTTCACAACCATTACCACTGGCCTCTTAAATTCAACACGCCCCCTCTTCTCCCCCACCACACCCCTCGCCTGATTACCATACTAATATACACAAATTGTAGACCACTTACAAAAATTACGCTCCTCGATCGACTTGAATATTCATGTAGTCTAATTGTATTAGTTAGGAATGTTATTGGAATACATTCTTGTTGTTGGTACTCCCCTAACTGGGCAATATACTAATTGTTGCTGGGGTAGTTAGATGTTACATAAGTTCAGTCAGATCAGCTTCTAACTCTCAATTACCACTGCACCTCTAGCTTACATTGTTAACATACTCTGAAGACGCTACGTCTCCAGCTGTTATCTCCTCATAGTTTAGATCTACCAACGGTCTATTCAGTGGACTGTCATTATTATTAAACTTTAGCCAGTAAGAGTTTTAGAATTCAAAAGAGAGAAATAGCTATTGTATAAAGCATTAGCTTCAGTTATAGCTTTTTGCAAAGCACATAGACTATAATATGTGTAAGCTCTGTGCCCTTTAGTGTAGCACAGGGCTTAGTATTCATATGACTATTTAACATTTGACTGCTAACTTCCAAGTTCCCGACATCTGGTTCCTGCAAAGCTAACTTGATTTTAAAATCTCATTAATTTTCACACAAGCACAGTATCTATTTGAAAATATAAAAAGTATCTAACAATTACAATATTGTACTCAATTGATTCTTTTTTTTTTTTTTTTTTCGGCTAAAAGTTTCATTTTTCTTTAGATACCAGCATCTCAACATAATATAACCAAGACATGTGAAGGTATTATGATTATTAAAAAACTAATTGAATAGAAGTAACCAGTATTCAAAAAAAAAATTACCAAGAAAGGTTAAATTAATAAGGTTTATATCCACCCCCTTGCATTCGATTGGGCATATCGCGAGTGTATTTTTAAAGTGATGCTACTCAAGAATCTGTACTTTTAATTTATCGTTATGTTTAAGTTCAATACTATTCTATGAAATGTGAAAATGTATCGAATCAACTTCAAATCCTACCTCATCTTACTTGCGGTTGGGGATAAAAATTAATTCGGGTACACTTTTGATATTTCATACAAGACTGTAAGAATTTTACATTTTTTTAATTCTGGTTTTTGAGTTGTGTCACTTTCCTCTGAATAAATTCTTGATGCAATGGTGACGTATGTAAGAATTTATGAACTTACAGATGAATTCGGACATTGTCACAAACTGATCCTATAACTTCAGAAAAAAAAAAAAAAAAAAAATACGGAAATTTTTATCCTAGTAAATTTAATATTCAGAGTGACAAAAAAGTACTTATTGTCTGGATTAACAATGTATATAAGAGAAATAATTTTAAAAGTGATTGGTGAAATACAATGACGAATATTCCGCCCAATTAACTTTTTAATTTTCTTGGTTAAAATTTTAATTCTTTTTCAGGTGTATATTCCCTGAAATAAACAAAAATACCAAGCCATTTTAAACTTAGAAATTTTAATTAATAAGGTTTATATCGGCCCCTTGCGTTCATTATACCCTGAATTCGAAGGGATGTATTTCTCATGTGATCCCTAATAAATTCTTGAAGAATATACTTTAATATAAATTAATCATCAATCATTTAATATAAAACTGTAATTAATCTTGATTAACTTAAAATTCTTCATAAAAATTACTTTCTTTTTTTTAATTCTGCTTCCTTTCATTTAATTAACCTAATACAAGTAAGTTTCATATGGCCTGGTTAGAGAAAACGGGGAAGTAAACACCTTGAAAAGAATGAAGCTTCTAGCAGAGAAAATTAAAAAATCAATTGGTAGGCCTTTTTTTCTGACAGTTTATTTTATTAACCTCTTATAAATAGACTCATTTATCAACTGCGTTGGTGATCCAGAAAAAAATACTTTTTCGTCACTTTCAAAATTAAATTTTTTTTAGAATTAAAATTTTCGTATGTTTTTCTTCTGAAGTTATTACAGGATGTTTTAGTATTGCTTATTCTGACAAAGAATATCTAAATTAATCTAAAAGTTCATCAATTCCAACAGACGATATCAATAAATCTTAGATGTCTTGGCAGGTTTTTTATTTTATCGAAAAATAATAAATAATAACTATTTTTTATATTATATTTTTTTATTATTATTATTTATATTGATAGTATTTAATCATAACATGATTTTTTTTGATTTTTTTTTATTCAAAACTATAAGTTTTGTGTTGATAGGATTTTGAACCGAATAACTTATCAAATATATATAATAAAATACGCGTTCAACTGTTTTAATTTATAATACAATGAAGAATTAGGGTTATGGATACTAAAAAAATAAAAATAAGTGCTGAACAAACTAGGCCATGTCATAAAAGGTAATCCAGTGGCAGATGTTGAAGGAACTTGGGGGCTAGTTGGCGCTCACTGTAATCCTGACACACGAGCTTGCATTAATTTGTACTTACCCTCAGTACACCTTGGCACCAAGTTAGCTGGCCCGACTTGAACCACTTCTCTATGTAGTTGTCACACCTTTCTCTATCTATCTACAAACTAAACAATAATTTTTGAAGGTGATGTAGGGCTGTGTGACTAGCCTACCTGAGGCTAGGGATCACCAAAATGACCCATCACCAAGCACGCCCTCAAGCAATCACTTTCCAAACGCCCCAACTTCTCCGATCACCATCAATCATCGTTTTCTTTCAACGTTTTTTCATCCGCCTTTAGTTTTTCAACCGAATTTTTTGTTCATATATTTTTTGCATGCTATCTACCGAATCTATTTTTAAAAAAGAATATTTCGTTCCGGTTTTATGTTCGCGTTTATTTTTTTCTTTAATTTTTTTATCATCAATTTAATTTAACTCATTATTCATTTTTGTTTTACTGCTATTTCAAGCCCATTTGTCAATTTATGTTTCAACCAAGACCGGTTTCATCTTTAATTTTTTTTTTTTTTTTCTAATCATGAATGCATATGTTGTCAAATCTGAAAGGACTTTAGTTTTTTCATCTTCTCTTTTTAGAAATTAGTGCGTTTTGAGTTAGTTAACAAAAATCAACTTCTTTTACATCTCGGCTATTGTTTTTTTTTTTCATATTTTTCATTGGTCTTAGAGAAAGTTTCTTCTATTTATTGCACATTAATTATTAGAAGATAATTCTTAGTAATTATTCCACTTGAAACAACAATTGTAACGTTTTAAATATTTCTATATAACTCTAATTACGACTATAGTTTAGAAAATCATAGTGTACACCATCTTCTGATTACGACTACTTTAGTGAAGTACTAATTTCAACCACATTTGTATTAAGAAGTAAAAGCGCCTATTTTTTTTTTTTTTTTTTTTTTTTTTTTTTAACTTTTCGTTGGTGGTAGGTAAATGCCAGCTGCAAATTATTAGTTGAACAAGGATAATTGCAAATTTTTAACTCATAATTGCAAGTGTGAGGCGTGGTAGCTCAGTGGGTAAGGCGCTTGACTGCCATGCTCCTGCTGGGCCCGAGTTCGAGTCCGACTGACGACAGAAAATTTATATTCTGTCATTTTCAGCAGTGAATCGAATTCGAGGTCGGGAGACCCTCTTGGGGCACACCCAGCCTCTTAAAAAGTGGGTACCCTTAAATGGGGGGAAAACCTGGCGGTTGAGCGTGAATTCTGGCCAAATCACTTCCTTTCAAAACCGTTGGCTCAGAAACAGTACAGCCTTACCTAAGTCCTGAACCCAAGAGCCCTCATGGGTTGTTAGTGGTATAGGTTTAATTACAAATGTAGTTAGTAGTTGCGACACTAAAGTACTTCTAATCAGCATATGGTAGCAATAACTACATATTGCCTATATCTGGATGAGACAGTGTTTTGTCGTCAGAAATTCATATATATGTCTCGAAGATAAAAAATATTTCTTCAATGCTAATTTCTTCGTTCTAAATTGGAGGAACTATTTTTTACAAATGACTGTTCCGTTACTAATATAGTTTCTTCCGAATCCAAAACTTCTGAAATAAATCTCCTGAGAAGCAAATCTGATGTAATTTTGAGTGGTTTTTCTCATATGAGCGATAGTTCATTATCTTAAAATATCTTTACCTTTATCAATTCCGAACACTAGTTTTAGTAGTCCTTTTATATTTGACGACTGATGCATCCTAAATTTCTCGTTCTAATTATCTAACTTTTTCTTTTCTTCTTTTTCTTTTTTTTCATCTTCATCAATACATCCGCATTTAAGTCACAGAGGGTCCAGTAAAATGAGTCTTCAATCACGTGTCTCACTTTCAGTTGCTCAGATCTTCAATATTTTTTTCTGACAAGAAGCGGCTACGTAAGGAAGTGGTCCAAAGCGGTTCGGGAAGATGGCAGAATTTTTTTTTTTCATTTTTAAAAAGAAAAAATTTTGTTTTTTCATTTTTCCTTGTGCTCCACTGAGCTTTGAGGGGATTTTTGTTTGACTTGGGGCACTGTGATTGCAGCAGGGGGTCCGTTTCGACCCGGATATGCCGCAGACGATCAGGCTGGAGTTCGCGAAAAGCAACACCAAGGTCAGCAAGCCCAAGCAGCCCTCAGCAAGTCTCACCAACTCACACCCGACTCTCATGCACCCACTCACTGGACGTAAGTAACCACCATCTCGGCTATTCCTCTCAGGCCAACCATCTTCCTCTTCAATCACACTCTGTACATATCAACAATTCTTTGTAACAACACCAGAAGCAAGCCTTTCTTTAACCTTACCTGTCTCCTTGCATCTCACTTCTTTTGCTTCTAACATTCTGATTTGCTTTGTTTATTACCAGTACCCTATAATTTTTTTGTATCCATTTTCATGGTTTCGTTTATGATCCATCATGTTCATGATTTATTAATGTTGGATTCTGGTACATTTCCATTTAGTATAATATTTTTTTTCTTTATAATTCTAATTATGCTTTATTTTTTGTTTAATGAAAAAGATAGTCTAGGATGCAGTCACAAGTAAGAAAATACGCTTCCAAGTTAAAAAAAACTTTTCATGGAGTGCCTATAGTCTTTTATCGCCACTTCAGCAACCACATTCCATAATTTATTTTCACAACTTTGCAAGAGATCCATGAAATTGATTTATAATATGACTAGCTATACCCCGTCGTGCCTTCGCCCGCTTTCATAAATAAAGAACTTAGATTATTTTAACTAATAATTGAATTTTATTGGTTTATTGATAAAAATCTTGTATTTATAAGAATAGAATTTAGAAATTATTATCTCCTTAATGATATTTTCACGCATGGTAGTAATTTTTAAATGTTCTGTAAAATGATTAAATTTGCATTAGTTAGGTGTTTAAAGAGTACATAAAAGCATAACAAGACATCCAATTTGGCATTGATAGTTATCGATCCATCTGGTTGGAATTCAATTTCTAACTATAAAAGTACATGACAGTTTGGCAAACCTCGTTTCTGTCACTCAAGACTATGCATTTTAATTATTATTATAGGTAAATTTATTATTATAAACCTTCCTAGACACGTTGTATGAAGATGTAGTTAAAATTTGGTACAGTTGGGTTTAATGGTTTTACCATTGCAAACACTGTTGCAGAATGGCCACATATTGGTCGATTTTTTAACTGCACTGGGATCCACATATCACTCCATATATTAATAGTTTTTTTTAATAACAATTAAATAGAAAATAAGTAAATTTTATCATAAATTTCTAGCACCTTGCCTTTGTAACCTCTCTAGAATGGTGCTCATCACCTATCGGTGGATTATCAAACTTTTCTGTGCACCACATATTTATCTTTTTTTTTATAGCAATATAATTTAAAATCTTTAAATTTTATTATTGCTAAACCTTGGTTAAGCTATGATGTGGTTAAAGTTTGGTACAGATTGGTTGAGTAGTTTTCATTTATTATTATTCACATATTATTTAGTAATATTGTAGATTATTACTATCATCCAAATCAAATAAAAAAAAAAGGTTTATTGTTATGCTTAAATTTTAAAATATTTTTATTAAAACAGTTCCAGGAACTTATTTTGAGCATGAGAAAAATAATTTTATGCTAGCAGATATGAGGTGGAACCTATATAACCTAGAATGTGGTTCCTTAATGCATCTTATATATTATATCTCCTTATTAACTCTTATTACTTATGTACTCTTAACATAATTTAAGGCACTCCACTAAAAGTTTTTAACTTGGATGTGTATTTTTTATCTTCTTCATAAAATATAGTCAGCCTTATTATGTTTAATTGATAATGTTTCCAAATAAATAATTTTTAATATATTTTTTTAATTAAAAATTGATGGTTATTTCTTTGAATGAAGATTTTATTTAAACAATTGATTTCCACATTCACTAAATATTATTGTTTTCAGTTTATTTTTAAAATATCATATTCATGTTAGTATCAAAATTATATAGCTAAAATGTTGTATATTATTCAGAGAAATTAAATTTAGTTCAATATTTTTCCAAACATTACAAATCCATTGAAATGGATTCAATATCTACTAAATCTTTGTTAGTCTGTATACTTACATATTCTAAGTAAATCCTCTTGTTATGTTTCTGAAGAAATTATTTTTGTATAACCATCCAATATTTTCTTACTACTTGTGGACAATTCCTATTTCTTAAAATAATAAAGGCTTTGCTTCAAACAATATCGTACATATTTACTTGTAATTGTAGCCTGGGGGGAAGAGCCCTGAGGAAATTTACATGAACACAAGGCTACTCACACCAGCCTGCACTTCTTGTTCACATCTTTTCTCATCTTTATCATCACATGGATTTAGTTGCCTCCTTTCATATCTATTTTTCTTTATTTCTATCTCATCTATATAAATATTAAGAGGTTTGAGGTACTCTATTTTAGTTTGCTATGTTTTGGTCAGACTGGCAGTGGTTCTTTAAATAATTATACAATTTAACAATCTTGGCAAATGTTACTCATTTATTTCTTGTTTCACATTATTATTATTATTTTATTTATTTTTTTTTTTGTATTTATATGCATAACGCACAACTAGAATGAAAGGAGCGCTTTAATAATTTGTTCTACCTAGGCCTAATATGAACAATATATTAAGAAAGCAATAGGTTCTATCTTGTATAATATTATCTATATGTTGCTGAATAATTAGATATATTATTTCAGCTCAATATTGGGGGGATATTTTTGTCTATATAAAAGGTCCAAATAAAAATACTCAAGTTAATTTTATATCTGTGCTTCTTTCATTCTGGATTTTCAATAAATATTTATCCATTCTTTCTTATTTTTATCTTTATACCCATAAGTATAGACAATATGTCTGCTGTGTTATTAGATAAAACACCACTAAAGATTTTGGTGAAGCCTGCCATTGGTAGTTCACTATTTATTTTAGATCTATATGTCAAATAAACTTGTACTAATGTGAACAATACTACATTTAGGTTGTGTGTTCCGAACTATCTGTTTGTTCAAATTGCACTCTGCAGTGGTAATACTACCTGGAAAAAAACACACATGGTTCATAGCATGTTGGTTCATAACAACTTTAACTAATCTATTTTAATAATTATGTTTATGCCTTTACAGTATTGAAGGTAGGAGAAAATGCTTTATTACATTCACTACTTGGTGAACACGGGTTTTGTAGTGATTTAATTAGTGAAGTTGCATCTTTAAAGACAGGTAGCACAGTGTCCCTTTAGGTCATATCTTTAAATTCTCAAGAAACCCTTTAGGCACCACAAGTTCTTTAAGTCAAGGTGATATATATATATATAAGGTTATTTGTTGTTTACTAGTACTTGTTGTTGTTGAACTGTTGTACAGGTTATTGATATTGGTAAACATGATGTTTATCCATCATGGCAAAAAAGATTCATCTAAAATTCAATAGTTATGTTGCTTGTTCAATATAAAATAAAGGGAATTATTTAGGCATTTTCAAGTCATTCATCAGCATTGAAACATGAAATTATGGGTTGCAAATAAGCAATGTAACATATTGAATAAATATGTTATGGAGTATTGACATTGAATGAATTAAACCAAATTGTATTTCGCAAACCCTTCCATTTCAATCTATTGAAGTTTTAGTTTCGTAAATTGCAATTTTTTTCTTTTATATTTTAAGAATGTTTTCTTCGAAATGTATTTGATAAACACTGTTGAAATTTCTCTTTTTATTTGATTTTAAAACCTCATGTGCATTAACTATAACAAAAAATGATAGATTTTACTAAAGCATATTATAAGACTGATAGTATGATTTATATTGTAGCGAAAAATAAATATTAAATTAACAATAGGATCAACAATCAACACTCAGGAATAGGAGTAGTGTCATTTCTTAATAAGCCATGCCTGGATGCTACATGGATAGGCTCAGCCAGCATGGCATGTAAAGTTGGAAATACTTGATTTTCCTTTTCTTTTTTTCTTTTTTTTACATAGGGGTTTCTGGTTTATAATTTTAACAGTATTTGCCTTTGAAATAGATATATGTTATGTTCTCTATAATGCCAAGTATTTCTTTCCCTTAAGCTATCATTACCACGTATTATTCTTTGTTATATAAACTTTCTTTCAACTATCCTATTGCCAACAAAGTAGTAATAGTTTTTTTTACCAAGTAGTTCAAGGACGAATATACGGATATTGTTTTGCAGAAAGTTAATTAATTCTACTTCTACCACTTCCAGTCAACCAAAATGTAAATTTTACTTTAAATCAATTTAACATAATTTAAGACTCTCACTGCTATAAAAATATATTGATGAGATCACATTAATTATAATAATTATAATATGTAATTTTTTATTGGTTGAAGATGTAACATGTTTATATTTACATCATTCAAATTTTAGTATTAGTGAATTTTGAGCTTATAAATCTAGAGCTAGTGATTCATTTTAAGCCGATTGTTGATTTAGCTGATGATTGTTCCATTTATTTCCTCCAAATTTGTTGGTAGTAAGAATATAAATGATATCAATTATCATTGCTATCACTGATTTATTTATCTATTTTAAAATATGTCATTTATGCTGAGACGGACCTATTGTGGTAAGAAAGAAAAAAGGGTGGATAATTTTTTTAGGAGCATTTTTTAGTTATAAGATATAAATATTTTCTATCTTGAAAAACATCCTTCCTCATATCCAAACTTATTGAAATTTCAATATGCAATACATATGGTACATTCAGAATGAAAGAGACGCAACTGAAGACATGTAATTTAGTAAGACAATATTAGAAATACCATATGATTTACATATTAAGAAGCCTAATGGATGTTCCTGTCACAATAGTTGTAAGTGTCAATTATTTTAATCCTATAAATGGTTATGTTTGCCTCCATTCCAAATGCCTGAATAACAAAAAAAAAAAAATCTAATAACAAAGAATTGAGTTGTGCTTCTTTCATTGCGAATGAGCAATATATTTGTTGTAATGTTTCTTTCATATTACGAATTAATTTATTATATGCTATGTTAATTAAATGAATAGTGCTTATTATTTCAAATTTTACTAAAATATTTAGCACTATTCTATATTAACTTTGATATATGTATATCAGCTATTGATTAAAGAAATAAATTTAACTTTCAGTGGTTAAATGTACTATTTTGTGTTTGTATATAAATTTTTAACTTTTTCTCTATTTACTATTTTTTTTATTGATGTATTTATTGGTAACTTTATGTCATTTCCTCAACAAACTGTATATAGTTGAAGAATGAAAAGAACTTTATGGTAATTATATAATTATTGTCATCACAGTAAATCTTGGTTTCAAAATCTTTGTGCTAGGTTGTTACAAAAGCAGTTGTGTATAAGTATAGCTTTATTTTAAACTAGCATCTCCCTTCTGGCTTAATCATAAGTAAAGAAGTTAAATAATTTTAACTAACAATTGAAGTTTTATTTGTTTATCGATAAAAATCTTGTTGGTATTGATGTATTCAATTAAGCATTATTTTTTCAATTATACTTTTACGCATAGCTGTGATTTTAAACCTGGTTAAAAATTCAGTGATTTGAAAATTGCATTAAAGCATAATTAGACATCCCATTTTAACATTTAAAGTATGAGTTGGTAATCCATATGGACTGCATTATTATTGCTTCCAACAAAAGAGCTATGAATAATTTTTTTAGACGCAATATCAAAAAGAAAGGATCTACATTTTGATTTGTTAATAATTTTTATTTGGCATAAATAATCTCATCCAGTTGGATTTTAATTTCTAACCATTAAAGTATATGACAGTGTAGTGAACCTCATTTCAGCCACTCAAATACATTTTTAATAATTTAATTGAATATAAGTAAATTTTACAGTTAGTGATCACCAACGAAAAATGGCTTGTCCTTTTATATAATAATATAGATATAGATTATGTATTTTACGAATACTGAATTCTATTATTCAAAGTAAGGCCCGCTATTTCCAACTAGTTTCACCCACATTTCTGCCAATAATTGAATTTGATGCAGATACCACTCCTTTTGGTTTTGAGGCAATGAACTCTTCACATTCAATTTTCACTTCTTCGTTATTATAAAAGATCTTTTTTAAAAAATGAGTAATTTTTTTTTTTTTTAATTTAAACAAACCATAATATGGTGATACAATATCTGGCCAACAACAATATGAGGCATGGCTAACATTGTTTTTTTTTTTTTTTTGGTCTAAAGAGAACAATGTGGACAAGCACAAATAAAATTTTTTTAATATTTCAATCAAAGTTGATATACATATATACATCTAAAATTTAATATAATCTATATAAACATTTTTCTGGCATTGGTATGTAAATTATAATCTTTTTACCACTTCAATCCTTATCAACTAGGTATATTTATTTATAGGGAGAATATATAATAAAAAAATAAAAAAACTATGGCTATTAAGTAAATATCCTTTCTCTTAGATATTTATGCCTGACTGTTATAGACTTGGGTGGACCGTTCTTCACTGGCGGACCTGAACTGTGGCCTCACCCCCTAGCTTACGCCGCAGAACTACCTGGAACGGCACTCCAACATGCCACGCTGGTCCATCCAGCCCTTCATCCCCAGGTCCCAGTACGTTCCTATCTTTGACTATCTGGAGACAAGCAGGAGAGTGTGGCCGACGCCCCATACCACCATGTAATGTCGATACAGACAACTAGAGAGAGAGAAAGAGAGAGAGACACCGACATGCACCCAAGAGTTTCTGTTTTTGTTCCCCTGTATAGTTCCCCTGCTTTACCAATCCCAAAGTTTTTATTATCGAGCCGCATAGCGAAACTTTTATTTTCTTTTTAAACCCAGTCAAGTAGACTGTCAATTGGATTGCTTATTCCACTCCTATCCTGACACTGTATGAATGCACCTTGCTTAAAAGTATATTTTAAGGATTATTAAATTGCATGCATTGCACCCAGAAATTGAAAAATCCTTCTTTTTTTATGAGCCTTCTTAGAAATACTATTATTGGATGCAGCTCTTTCCTTCTTGATTTTTCATTTTTTAAGTTTATGTTTCTTATTCTTTCCAAATTGAAATTTACTATTAATTGCAATCTCTATATTATGATTTCATAAATATTTTGTAAATACATCAAATAAGGGTTCAAAGTTTACTTAGTTTATTTATCAATCTGTTATTTTCATTTCTCTTCTATTCAATTTTTTAAATACAAATCAACAGTTTCAGTTAGTTATATTTGTTTATAAAACTTCCATATCCAGCTGATTTTGGCAATATAACAGTTCTGAAAAATTAATTTGCATTAAAGTAAATTACAAATAACAATGAAATAACTATAATTCTTAGCTTATTATTATTTCAGTTCAGTTAAAATTAATTAAATTATCAATTATTTAAGAATAAATATGTGTCATTTAATTTAGATCACCTACAAAAATAAAAATTTAATCAAAGAAACCTATATCTAGCAACCAGCAATGGCAGAAGTTTGAGCAATTAATGTGAAATAACTATTACTTACTATAAAAAAAAGAAGAAAAAAAAGTGGAATAGCTACTTCCTAGCTATTTCAAAAGTATGGCTGTAGATTCTATATGTTTCTAGGTATATTATATCATCAAATTCAAAATAGTAATAATAATAATAATTTTTGTATATACATTACTCATGTATTTTGTGAAAGCCTACAGAAAAGTCTGATCCTGACTGGAAATTGCAAAAAGTATTACCAGTTCATACATCATGAGTTGCATCCCAGTTCCGCAGCTTCTGTGTGCAAAGAGTTAAGAACCTACAAATGGATTTGTTGCACTTGCATTTATTTTGTTTACAAAAAGGCCCCATTTACTTTTTCTTAGACAACGATGTGTCTGCTAAACGTTCCAATATCTAAGTTCAGTTAACATTAATATTCCAACAAATCTATTAACTAAAATATGAAAATCTAAAAAGAAAAAAAAAATTACAAATCCATTAAATATTACCTATTATTTGGTCCTTTCAAATTAACCAACAAAATGACAATAAAAAATGATGATTATTTTCTCTGCTTGAAGAAATTAGTTTTGTCATGCAAGATATGTGGATTTGTATTGGTTGTCATTAGTACATTATACTTTTTTATAACTGTTTCGCTATGTATTTCCTTCAGATAACTCCATCCCTTTATTTTCATTGCACTCAATTCTTTATGCATTAGTATTTATTTTATTTATTTATCAATGTAATTATTATTTAAAATTCCACTTTGCTGTGTAGTTATCACTTTGCACTTGTTCACAACTCCTTTAATCCAGGTAAAATTCACAATACCATCTAACTACCACTTATCACACAGAACTAATACTATGAAGAATTGTTCAAATGTTAGGTTGACTCTTGAAATCTTTGTTACTCATTCATTGAAGTGAAACAGCATGTTGCTTTTGCTTTTGAAAAAAAAAATAAGATAAAACAAACTCTAGTACTTATATAAGATGAGAACAAACAATCTTAAATGAAAAGTGGTTATGTGCTCTTAAATCTGTACATATGTATGTATTTACATTACATCAGCTAACTTCGTTACTTTGAGTTCGTGAAACAGTGCAACTCTGAAAAATCTAATTCCCACTTAGCTTGCTTGTCTCCTGTATTTTTTCTCATTTTAATGTTATATGTTGTTTTCTGTTTGCCTGTACCCTGATAAAAGGGGCTGTATTGTCAATCTGACTTATGCATGATCTGAACAATCCATGGATACAAATGGATAATTTTATTAAATAAGTTGTGAAAGCTATATGTTATTGGCTTTTTAAACATCTGAGATAGATTCTCTGGTCATGTTACTCCAAAGCATTGTCTAGTGTAAAACAGGAAAATAAAGCTAAGATTACTAGTCTTATTTCTGTACCATTTGGGAAAAACTAGATAAGTGTATTTTCGTTTGCAATAAGAAAAATGTTTTGAGCAACCCATATTGGAGTCCTACTCATCTTGTAAAAGTAGGCAGGTTGTAATGTCAATGGTATAAAAAAATACCATTGCCATTAAAACTGAGTAGGACTCTAATAAGGGCTGCTCAAAATATTTATCTTATTGTGGACAAAAATGCACTTATCTAGTTTTTTCCCAAATGGTACAGATTTGTTGTCTTTACTTGTATTCTATTGAATTATAAAAATAAATTTCTCAAAGATATGACAGATATTCTAATTTCAATAGTGTAGCCTGCTTTATTTTCCTTGTGCAGTCACCAATGTTTTCCAGTGTTCTTAACTATACAGTAAAACTTCGATTGACCCAACGGCTTGGATAATAGATAGTATATTTAATGAATAGTACATATATAATATATTTATATATTTATATATTCATATACTTCACTTATATATTTATTTCTTGTTTACTTATAAATATATATATATATATATATATATATATATATATATATATATATATATATATATATATATATATATATATGTATATTTATGTAAACAAGAAAAAAATGATCTATAACAATTTAAAAAATAGCTTACCAAATAGTGCTTTATCGGAAGACTTAGAAACAAAAAAGAAAATTAACTAATGAAGCTGAGAAATCTAAAAAAAAAAAACATAAAGTAATCATCATTATTTTTTTTTTATCTGCTAATTTAGTTATCTTATTTTAGTTATACATTGGTTTTTTGCTACTATTTGTAGTAAGAGATTCAATCTTTGTTTTCCTATATACCTGAACTGATTTCAATGAATCTTTACTGGTACATAATTGTTAGTTCAAAGAAACCTTAGAACTCTCAAAACTGGATATCTAAAGATTTTTACTTAAGCCTTTGGAATTTGTTTTAAGGACTTGGAATTAATCGAATAATCTAGAAACATTTTTCAGTGGTTTGAAAAATGTATAATGAATCTTAAAAAAAAATAAAATAAATAAAAATACTAATTATATTGTTCATAGCAGTTAAACAAGTTTTTACAGAAACAATATACCTAATTAAGTCTAAAACATTATTTTTGTTAAAACTGTCCCCTACTCTGTCAGCTCTAATTTTAGTTGTAATTAATAATTGAATTTTTTTAAGTTCATACTTTTAAAATTATTTTATTTCTGTATATATAAGGTCAATTCTATATAGAGTTCTCCATTAAGTAAACGTTCATAGAATAGGCCACCATTGTTAAAAGCATTATCATTATAAAGATAGTATCATCACTATTCAGAAAATCAATAATAAGTAAGTTATAAAAATTATTGATGTATGTAAATTAAAAAAAAAAAAAAGTGTTTCATAATTGTTTTATATTGTATTCTTATTCATTATTTTTTTTTTTTTTTTTTAGGATGGAAACAAGGTTTTTTATCATTGGGTAATCGATGTTTTACTGTATAATATTAATATGCCTGATTTTGTTTAAAGTATATGGCTGTCAACAAAGCTAGATGCAAAGTCATGCATGGGCTCTTCAGAATTACAGAATTTCATCATAAATAAAAGATTTAATTAAGTCAAATTAAATTATTGAATTGTTATTGAGATTTAATTGGTATAATTTAAATATTGTAACAGGAATGTTATGGAAAAGTTAAAATGGTCTGGAGGTTATAGTGATCCTTTTTCATCTAAACTGTTGGAATGAATTAATATGTTGATCTACAAAGGATATAAGGCCAATAGAAAAATATATTTTTATTTTTTACATTTTTTTAATGTTTTTATTTGATGCTTTATGTTTATAAATCTGTTTTGTTAACATTTTAACCTGAATTGAGCCTTTCATATTGGTTAGTTAAATGATTGTTAACATTGTTTTGTTGCAATTTTTAAAAATATTATCTTAAAGTATTGCTATTTTTTGTTATGTGAAAAACTTTATAAACAAACTTAATCAATCAGTTTTGTCTCTTCCATAGGGATGTTTCGGTTTCATTTGTGTTTTTAATATTATTTAAATATTTATCTTTGTAGGACTCAGATTATCCCTTGATTCTAGCTACAACTGCATCCATGATGAAATTAAAATGTCTTGTTGGACAAAATTGCAAAAGTTGAAAGTAAATAGATACAGGGTGTCTACCAATGGGGGATTCTAGGAATATGTCGGGGATTTCATGTGATCACAAAAAAGTCGGGAATCCACAGTAAAGTTGGGAAAGTCAGATAAAAGTTGTTAATTCTAAAATTTACTAACTTAAATTTTCATATTGAAAGTCCTCTCTTCATGGTTTTTATTTCTTAAGCATTTATTTCTAATTCAAACTTCTTTTATGTACAAAATTACTATGAAACAGCGGGCATTGAAGTGTTATACTAAGCCTTCAAAGCCTATCCAAATCAAATGTGTTACATTTATTAGGTTTTCTTGTTTTTATGTAAAATTTAAACCAACAAACCAATTTAGTCATTAGTAAAATATTGTACAATAGCTTTGCTTTTTTTTTTTTTCTTTTTTTTATTCACCCTTGCCTTAAATTTTAGTTTATTAGGTCAAAGCTGAGGGTACAGATTTTGTTAAAGCTCTATTAACACATTCGTCACTTTAATTATCAAATTTATTCAGGTACAAAATGTCTTTTTTTCACTTGAAATAAAAAATAACATGTTGATAATGTCATTATATTGTTATCAATTGTTTAACTGTGATATGTAAAGTAGAAAAGTATGCATTCATTTATTAGTTTGGATTATAATTGAAGAGTATTAAAATATCGATAGTCAGGACTTTCCAGAAACATTCTTGAAAAACTCGGGAATAAGTTGGGAGTTGCATTTATGAAAATTGGTAGACACCATGAGATAGCATTTAAGAAATGTTTAATAAATCATGAGGATTTTTATTTTCATATTTTATGAAACCCATATATTTTCAAAAAATTTTCATGTTTGATAATAAAACTTTGTAACCTTGTTATTACCATTTTTTTTTTCTTTTGCTTTTGACAGTAAATACATTATTATAGAAACTACAAGAAAAAACTTTAGGTTTTATATTTCTTATTAATGTTAAATTGTATTTAATGTAGCGTTAATAAAATCCGATAACTTTGTTATTGGAAGGTGATCATTGTCTATTCTTATTTTACTTTAACATGTCATGTCACTTGTGAACTAGCAGGCACTCCAGATGGGAGGCGCAGCACCACCATTGACACACTCACTCCCTCACTTTCTACCTTCTCCAGCGCTAGCCTCTCCAGTTGCATCGTCCCCAACTCCAGCCGGCACAATGCCTAATAATGGGCCATGCTCTACATTGTTTGTCGCAAATCTTGGCCAGTTTGTCTCTGAGCATGAACTTAAGGAAATATTCAGCAGGTAATTATATTATATGGTTTTTATTTCCATTTAAATTAAATATTAACATTTACAGATTATTAATAGTCCTCTTTTTTGTCATATTATTTTATTGATCTTAGGAATCAGCTACTATTTAATAATAAATTTATGAGACTAATAGGATGTAACTAATCCCTTTTTTATTACATATTTATTAGGAAATCGATAATCACATATTGTTTTGTAGATTGAAAATCATATTTAATTTTAATATGTTAAGTTTAAAAATAATTAAAGATTTTCTTCTGTTTAAAATATATAAATAAAATTCTGTAAATATATCTATCAAGGCTGTGTTAATATATCTATTAAAATAAAAAACTATATATTTTTATTATTACCAATAAAGATAGAAACATTCATTATGACCCTTTTTCATTAATTCATGAAAGAAAACATTTATATCTTATAAATTTCCCTATTTATTGATTGCTCATATATTTTTTTTTCCTACCGGTGTAGGGAAGAAGTTCAACTTTTCTTAATGAAATTTATATTTCATTACAATACTATCTCTGTTTTAGTTAGCTTTAAAAATTAATTAAAAGCTACCTCCTATAAACAAATAAAATGGAAAATTTCAGTATTCTTTGATGAGATAAATGTAATCCAATAAACATAATCCTAAAATTTAATTCTTTGATACAGAAATTAAATGGTATAATATAAAAAAGTAGGAAGCAGGGCAAAAAGTTCTTAAGCATTTAACAAATGGAGACGGGAAACCGAGAGGACCTTAACTGCCTAAAAATACCTTAACTGAACAGGCACTTAACTTGCAATGAAAATAAAATCATCTAATTTTTGTTTTCTTTGTTTTCAAAACTAATGATCACTAACAGTGTTTCTACTCCAAAATTATTGACAAACATATTTCTTTTTTTTAATAACTTGCATGTAAATTTATTGTTCTGTTTTTTTAAGGTGATAAAACTAAAAATAGTTTAATGAATGTATTTTTACTAATATTTTATCATTAACTTTAAGTGGATACTTAATTAATGTTAATTAACTAATTTAGTTTGATATAAGTTTCCTTAAGGTTGTTAATCAGTTAATTAATGCATTGTATTCTAATTATTTATCTATTAACCAGGGTGCTATCGATATTTATGTTTATCAAGCTTCAGCTATAATTTGTTTTAATTTTATTTTAGCGTTAAGCTATGATTTATTTATTTCCAATGCTATATAAATACAATTACAGCAAAGGTAATGTCACAGTGAACACGATTTATGCACATGACATTGCTTACTGTTAACACTAAAATCACAGTATATTTTATGAAACTTGCCATTTTTTCCAAACCTCTAAATTTATTATATAAATTTTGTTGTTTTATGAAGGTAGTGATGAGTAAATTTCACTCTTTTTACATTTTATGAAATAGGAAACTCAATAATCATGTGGTGCCTTCAAATATTTTCTTTATGAATTGCTTCTAACAATTTCACAGCCAATATTATCTAGTAGACATGGAGAACATTTCTTAAGCATTTTATTAAAATATAAATTTCAAAATGCTTTATATTTTCTACAATTTCTATTCACATTTATGCTGAAAACTAGTTGTGATTATCATTAATATTATCTTATTCTTGACTAGTTCCAATCAGTTCTATTTGTTTAAACCAATAGAAAAGAATAATGTTAGTTTTTGAGTACCTAGTTTTATCATACTCTTTTTTTAAAAAATTGAAGGAATACTTGGTATCAAGAGGAGTGAAATATACTGTCACTGCCTTATAAAGTTTTACAATTATTACGAATTTAAGTATTGAATTCAATAACTCACTGATATAACATTCAAATTTTCTCTTTTACCTTGACATCTGAGATGTAAAAAATGGTATAGTTAATAAATTTTTCAATAGAATTTTGATTTTACCATAAAAGGAAATGTGATTTTGGAAGTTAATACACCTAACAAAGGGTATGCTTTGTGTAGAAGCCTGCCAGCAAGAAGGCAGACTACTCCATGTTGAAAAGGTGATTGTATTATTATGTAAGTAGTTTGGTGTGTCAAACTCTTATCTACGCAAGATGTCAGACAGAAAAAAAAAGAAAATCAATTAATAATGAAGGAATTACTTCCTTACATTTTAATACAACAAAAAAGTTGATAAGGGTTTCAGAAATCTGGACACGTATTTGGTGTTTGTAGTGAAATATGCACACATACTCTAATACACGTTTTCATTTCACAAAGTAGTCTGTGTTGTAAAAATGTCGCAGTACACTTGTGTTACACTGTCGGACAGAGAAGTTTGGAGTTATCACCCCCTAATCACAAATCCATTCACAAATGTTATACACATGTTCTTTGTTTAACATTTTCTCTTCACAGATGTAGTTACATTTGATGTAGTATCATTTATCACGATCTGGTCAAGTTGTCAACAACTTTATTGCTTTAAGTGTGTTTCATTCAGCATTCATTCTTAGTATAATTGCACAGAAAATATGTGTTTTTATTTTATATTATTGGGAGTCAATTTCATCTAAGCTCTTTGCAAAGAAAAGCATTATTAACTGTAAGCTGATGATCATCGCTTCTAATTACATTTCAGTAAAGATTTTACATGGCATAGATTTGAAATAAACTTTGGGATTTTTATATGAAATAAATAAACTATATTTTTATCCTACAATTAAAAAAAAAAAATCTTATATTATCGTCATATTGAACAGAGAAAAAAATCAAAAAATTATCCTAATTTCAGTAAAGATTTGTCATGAACTTGAATCATGGCTAGTAAACTAGTAAATTGTTAAATACCTGTGGTTGAAACTTCAGTTGTAGTTTGAAATTGTTACAAAATATACAAAGTATTTATTTGACACTGAAGCTATTTTTCTTTTTTACTTTTGTTAAATCATGATTTTAATAAATGACAGATATATCATTTTCTCATTATTTTCAATTCAATAAGTATATATGAAGATATATACAAAATAGTGTAAAAATTTCAGGAAAGGTAGTTTGTCTTTCTATAAATATTTGTATCAAATATACATATACTTGGTTTCTATAACTTCAACCATTATTTCATTATAAAAATAATTGGTATTTTTTGTGAATTTTTGGTGGCACCTATAGTTTGTTGATATATAGTCATTTCATTCACTTTAATTGTTTATATGTTTAATATTTTATCTAAATATATTCAGGAACAAACATTACTTCTTTTTTTTATTCTGTAATAGTAAATATCACAGTATTATCTCAAAGCACAATTGATTTAATTGAAGTTTTTTTTGTTTTTTTTTCAAACATAATTTAGCTCCATAAAGGAGCTGAAATGCTATTAAAAAATAATTATTGAAAATGTATGATAATCTTAAATGATGGCGATATAGATCAAACTGTAAGATCTAGTTTACATCGTTTAGTGCTTATAAATAACTTTCCTCAATTTCATGTTTAAAATAAAATAAAACTTTATCAATTTGTAGTAGAGTTACAATCTTCATTTTATTAAATCTATCTTAGCCTACTGAAGTGCTGCAGTACTACAATACTGCTTATATTACTGATGTGATAACTCATTCACTTATTATTATCACAAATTATTAAATCACCTAATTAGGAATTTATTTTCATAAAGGAATCAAAATATCTCATTTTTACCTAGAACATAATATACAGCATACTTTTTTTTTATTAAAATATTCTTTCTAGTGGTGGAATGGTTTATATCTTAACAAAAATAAAACACTAAAATGAAAACTAAGTTGGTTCATTTGGTTTGGTTGGTTTTTAAGTTCTTAATAATGCTAGTTAAGAATTCTTCAGGTAATTTATTTGATAATATCTTTGAATTTTTTTGTTTTTCTTAATTTATTGTCCTACATTTTCTGTATCTCAAATCTTAATTTTAAGTAACTTATATGTATGTTATTCTTCCGTTTTTGTTTTACTCTTAGTTTCAACATGATAAATTCTTGAAGATTTTATCATTGGTTTTCTTTAAGAAAAATTTAGTTGTTGAGGTTTCTCCCCTCAAAATGGTGGAAGTCTGAGTGGATTTTACTGGAATTTTAACACAAAATTATTTTAGAGTTGCAGATTAATTCAAAAAGTCTAAAAATAGGATACAACAAAAAAATATGGTGTTAGTGAAAAAAAAAAAATTATTTTACCTAAGATATAATAATGTCTTTCGTGAGAGTTGATTTATTATACCTAACATTTTGATTCTTGATTAGTGAGCGTTTTTATTTATTTATTTATTTTTCTTAGCTATAAAGCATAAGAACTAATTCAATTTTATAGCTAGTGTGGGCATTAATCTTTTGTAAACTAGATCTAATAGTGATTAATATGAGAATATAAAATTTATAGAATTTTTATATTTGTCTCAAAACAAAATTTACAACATATCAATATATATTTTTTTTTAGTCCATTGAAGGATATAATTAATTTTATTTTAATTTAAAATAATGTAGAAATGAGATTGTTAAAAAAAAAAAAATAATAAAATTGAACATAACATTTCTCATTTTTACTTATTACTATAAAAATATTAACTAATTATTATTGGAATGGTTATTTAGATTTAAGCTTTTCTGTATATTTTAAGAACTATTTTAACTTTCATTTGTATTCTTTTCATAATATGTGTGTTATGTACGTGTGCGTGTGTATGTATATACCCAAAAAAAAAAAAAAAAATACTACTGGCAATATAAATTTTATTTTTTTATAGTTTAAACTTTTATTATTTGCTGTTTGAAAAATTATTTGTTGACTTTTTAATGTTTGTGCGCACGTGTGCACATGACACCTAGAATCTTTTTATTTTCATTTAACTTGCATACTATTATTTCAATGCCCAAATTTTATCATCTGTCTTCAGTGCTCATTTCCTCAGACATTATTTTTCAATGAAATTACTTCTATTAATTAGAAAATTTATATAATTATTAGTTTATATTAGAAGTATGAATGAATAAAATTAGGCTGCTCACAATGACTATGAGTTATTTATTTCCTTGTGCATATTTTAAAATTATTATCAATGTACATTATTTGGGAAATTACTGTAAAGGGCATATGTTTAGGAAAATATTTTTGATCATAAAACAATAAATTTTATTTCATCTACTTTTATGCTCTAGTTATTTTTGATTCAATAAATTTAAATACTCTTTGAATATTTATTACTATTAATGGCATTGAAATATTGAAATAATTTATTGCACAGTAGTCGTAGGCATGCCAGCTTCAAACATTAACACGCCACCTACTGATCGCACTAACTCACCCCTGCAAACACACCGCACCTCCTCTCACCCCCTAGAGTCTGCCTCACAGTAGAGTATTTCGGGGAACGGCTTGCATCGTAAACTCTACATGCACCTCTTTTCTCACTTATTCTCACTTCCAGTCACTCATTTTATTTTTATCTTATTTTCTTAAGGCATCTAAAAGCTGCCAAACTAACCATTTCCTGCTAACTAACTTTCAACTTTAACTTGACTAAGTACAGAACTTTTGATAGGAACAATGTAGTTTCAGTTCACTTAAAGTGGATATAATGCTTTTGGAAGGAATATTGTTAACTCATTAAATAAACTAATTTTAGATATAATTTTTAATTTTTAATATAGAGTATTTTTTTGTTCTAAATGATTTTTAATTTATTCTCTAGTTACTGCATTTGTAAAATAGTTGTTTTCAATGGGGCTCTTATTAATATTTTCCCACTTAATTATCAATTCTGAATGCATGTCTTTATTTAAAACTAATAGATACTGATAGTATTGTTTAATGGGTTTAATTTATTTCTTTAAGATTTATAAAGGAGCATAACTATATCAAAAATAGGTGAACTTTCTTCAGCTGGAAAATAAATTGATCTCTAATTTAAATTCATTATATTTTAGTTTGTTTTTAATTTGAATAACTAGTAGTTACTTCTTAAATTAATGTTTTTTTTAATCAAATAAATAATATTTTTAGAGAATTAATTATTTTGGTTAAATAATAATCTGTTTTCAAAGACCAATCAAAGTTTTAAAAAATGCCTGGTATATTCTGTTATATGGCTTTGTTTATATTTTTTACTCTCATTGGAGCCTATTTTTATGATAACAGTAATGAATAAAGGAGAGTAGTCTTAAATGAAGACAAGACGGTACTAAATATCATAGATAAAATGGTACCGATACTAATCTATGAAATACAGGATTCTAGTTCCAATACAAAAAAAATTAAATAAAATTGTCTATTGTGAAAGAGAACAATTTTAATGAATAAAGATTTTATTTAAATATTTATTTCTTTACTAGAAAATAATGTATTACTTTATGAACAAAAAATAATTAATAAATGTTGTTTATGTTTTAAAATACTTTCCATAAGCTGAGGCCAATGTGCTCAAACAGGAATTAAGATTGCAAAGCATTATACTTTGTATATAGCATCTCTACAAGCCAACTTTCATGATTTGAGCTTCTCAATTTGGGTTGGTCTCTTCCAATTGATATTGAACTACTTTTTGTTTTTACTATTTATTGATATTTTAGGTTTATGAAATGAGATTGGAATGTTTAGGATACTATGAAAGGATCATGATTTAATGATAAGGCACTTGAGTCATCAGCATACATGATGAGGACTGTGCTAGGATGTTGGGATGTCAGCTGTATAGACTGTGTAGAGGATGGGACCTAGGATAATACCTTGAGGAACACTGGCAGATTGTGTATTGAGTGGAGAATAGGAAAATTTATGGTTTACTTTGATATCACTGAGATAGGAACGGATAATTAGAAAGTATGTTGAAGGAAGGAATTTATGGAGCTTATAAAACAGTCCTGAGTGCCAGACTTAGCCGAAAGCCTGTTCCACATCAAGAAATGTTCCCATGAAGTACATTCCGCACTCCAATATGGAGGAGAAAATGTACATCACACGATGGCATTGCTGGATTGTGGATTGTAATGTTCGGAATCCAAACTGGTGATCTGGGATTACATGATGGGAATCTAGGATAGAATACAAGTGTTTTAAAATTAGTTTCTCAAGGATTTTACCCATGATTAGCAAAAGGAAAATAGGACGGTATGAGGATGGAAGCTCAGGAGGCTTTTTGGGTTTGGGAATCATCTTAACTATAGATAGACTCCAGGAGTCTGGAAAATATTTTGTGTGGAGTGCATCATTATATATGATTATGTATGTTAGGAATAGGATGGCTTTCTGAGAAAAGAGTTTTAGGATATGGGATGTAATTGGGTCATGTCCAAGGGCTTCGTTTGAAGGCACTCTTTGAATGATGTATGATATTTCTGAAATGTTTTAGGGTGAGGGGAAGTGGAATATTAAGTTCTGCTTCAATATAGATAAATAGGATTAAGGATATCAGGATGTGGGTTAAAGGTTTGGAAAAGGAGCTGGCCAGAATGAAACTTAACTTATAATTTTCGATATGAGGAATCCATCTTTATTTTTTAAAAGTAATAAAATTTAATATATATTTTTTTTTTTTACTTTGTGATTAAGATAGAAATGAATGATTAAATTATTCATTGTTATTTTCTGCTGATCTGTCTTAATGAATATGACTCATCTTCATTCCTGATTAAAAAGCAACACTGATTCTAATCTTACCTGAACAAGTTAAATTTTATTTCAGGACAGACCCATGGAATGAATCTCGATTTTATTGAGTAGAGTTTATTTGTTTAGGGTTTATTGAGTTAAACCCCAATAAACAACAGTTTTACTTATGATTCGCTGCTATTTTTGGTTATATTTATTTTTATAAAATTATTACAAAATAAAGCCTTTTTATAGCTCTTACTAATTTTATTAATTTTTCAATTCTATATAAATGTAGAATTTAAAGGAGGCATCTGAAAGGGCAAGGAAGGGTTCTTTATTTGCTTTTTATTATTTTAAATACTATCAGTATCTATCAAATTTTATAGTAAATTTTAAATCAGCATTATCAAAAAAGAATATTGAGCACTAGATTACTAAAGTAATTTTAATTATTTTAATCAAAACGTTTCTGAATTTTGATACAATGTAGCTGATTACTTACATATTCGAGAAACATTGAAATGATTTTTAAGTTAAAACAGACATCAGAAGCAATAAGATTGTCAGACATTTCTTAATGAATATTTCCAATTAATCATCAACTAAGTCATTTAACCAATTGTAGAATTAAAATTATTCATTTATTTAGTGAAAGTGAAGAAGTTGATCAGAACTTTTACTTCTATCTTTTAACTGTATATAGGCATTTTAATTTAGACTCTCTTATGTTTAATAATCTTAGAGGTAATAAATAAAACAAAAAAGTAAAGGATCATACCTTTTGTTTTCATATTCAACATTCTTATTCTAAAAGATTCTGTATTGATGTTAAAAAATAATCATTTACAAATTACTTAAAAATAAATTATATTTTTAAGCAAGAAAAAAGGAATAAGAAAATGTTCTCCCATATTTTGGTCAAATAACAGTAGTTTCATTTTCAAGGGTTCCATAGGGGAAAGTTGCTTAAATCGGACCACTTTTTAATTTTAGCTCAGTGTCTTACCTATTCCTTTAGCAATTAATTTATCTAAATTTACATAAATTAATTAAAAACTGATATAATTTCATGAAGCAGCTAATTGATAACTTTAACCTCCTTTATAACTGATGGAAGTCACTACAACTTTAAGAAATGGTTAAATTCAAACAGTCCAATTTTAGTTACAGTCAGAGTCAAAAGTATTCGTACACTAGCATAAGTTTTATTTTCTTTCATTTAATTTGTATTTATTACATATTTATTTAATTTAAGTACATATAATATTACATTCATGATTATAGAATAGATTTAATATTTTTTCATGAGAAAATTGACTGAATTTAGCTTAATATCATATACATTATAGTAAGATGCCTCATTTTTATGAGTCAAAAGTATTCGTACACTGGACTTTAACTGTTGTTTTTACCCCCTGTCTTAATATTTTGAGAATAACCTACAGCCAGTCTTTACCTTGATTCATTTATAAAGGTGTTGCGATTATTAGTGCTTATTATTAATTTTCTTAAATTGAAAATGGGGTGCGACTGAAGAGGAAATACAAATTATTTTACGCCTACATTATGAGTTACGGTCGCTTGGAGGAGTGACCAGACCTCACTCAATAGTCCAAGATGCTATTAAGAAGTATGGAACAAGAAAAACTTTTGAATATATAAAGAGAACAGAATGAATGAGGAAAATTTACTTCAAATATGAAAGACATATGACGAGAAAAGTTAAAAGAAAACCAAGAATTAGTGCCACTAAATTAGTGGATGAACATTTGTTTGAAAGAGGAGAAAAAGGGGAGTGCTTTAACAATGCGCTAATGCTTGAGACAGAACGAGCTCCACCCAGGACAGCTAGGAGAAAACCATCAATAAGCAATGGGAGATTGCTATTAAGAAATCAATGGGCCAAGGAAAATTAAAAATAAGATTGTGACCTTGGGAATAGGATAATATTTAACGACGAGGGTAAAATTGAAATGTTTAATCTTCAGAGGGCTCATAAAGTATGTAGAAAAAAAATTTAGGAATGGAAATAAGAAATATAGTTCCAACTATTAGGAATGGAGGAAAGTGACTCGTGGTCCGAGGTTGTTTGAATAATGCTAGAGTGGGTTGTCCTAAATTTATTGATAGCATAATGAATCATATAAAATAAATCGACGTAATAAAAAGAAATTTCTTAATCAGTGCTGAAAAATTTGGGATTGGAGAAAATTACATTTATTGATAGCATAATGAATCATCATATAAAATAAATCGATTTTTCGGCTGGCTGCTACACTTAAAATAGATCTGATTGAGCTCATTTTCGCTACAGGACTAAATGTTTCACAAAAAATCAAATACCTTTTTCTTGATTGAATCCTTTAACAACTAGTCTGGCCTTAAATTTCTCAATAGTTCCATCTGGATATTGTTTTACTTTGTAGACCCATCTGCACGGAAGAACCTTTTTATCCTCAGGAGGCTCCACTAAGGTCCATGTTCCATTTTCATGGAGTGATGCAATTTCTGCTTCCATTGCTTTCTGCCAATGCTGAGAGTCCTCAGATTTAATGGCTTCTTGATAATTCTCAGGAGTTGCAGAAAACTGAGACATAGCCATTGCAATGAATTCATTGTATTTTGCTGGAGGGAAAAGGCTTCCCTGTTTCTTAAACTCATTTTGGTTGCCCCTTTTTCTTCATCATGGTCTGAAAATCCATAGAAATCTGATTCAGAATCTTCTTCTTTATCTATTCTGGAACTTGTAGTTTCACGGTGATTTTCAGGTTCTGAATCTTCTTGGTCAACTTCATCTTCTTTTTCATTAATATCAGATTTTTCTGGTACTGTTACAGTAATACCAGGTGATTTAGGGATTTCATTAAAAACAACATCCCTGGACCTGATGATAGTTCTCTTTTGTGGGTTCCAAATGCGATAGCCCCCAAAATCATACCCAACCAGTATCCCTTTTATAGATTTTTTATCCATCTTTTTCCTATTTTGTTTTGGGATGTGGGCATAACAGTCAGAGCCAATTATCCTAAGATGTTTGATAGATGGTTTCGTAATAAAAAGAAATTTCTTAATCAGTGCTGAAAAATTTGGGATTGGAGAAAATTACATTTTTCAGCAGAATAATAGCATACAGCTTGGAAATCCAAAATGTGGATCCTGTACAACACATCAAAGTGGAGGCCACTGCCCATCAATCACGGTATATTAATCCTATAGCGCATTTGTGGAAATATCTAAAGGATCGAGTACGGAATAGGTGTGTTTCTAACAATCAAAATTTAAGCGACGTTATTATTACAACATTAAAGTTACTTCGTCAAAAAAATTAGTGAACTCAATGCCACAAAGGATATAGAGTATTATAAAAGCAAAAGTTGGCCCTACTAAATATTAATTGTTCTCGAATGTCAATATTGAATAGAAATTTTATCAAGTGTACGAATACTTTTGACTCATGATTTTATTGTCGTTTTTCAGTTATTCATTATGTAAAATGTTCTATAAATACAAAAATATATTTATAAATAAACTTGTTGATGTATACATTAAATGGATTTATTGTTTTAAATAAATCCTATTAAATAGTGCTAATATTTGTTGTTTCTAATGATTTATAACAGGTGTACGAATACTTTTGACTCTGACTGTATATCTTTCTTTATTTGCATCATGATTAGAGATAGGCCAATTTTGACTTTGGCTGACTAGTTGGCTGGCAAAAAGGCTGATCTGAGGGCCAACTAGTTGCCAAGTTTTTTGCAAACAGATCAGTATGCAAAGGAGTGTTTTTTGTTTGTTTAATTTTATAAAAATAAAGCAAAATTCAGCAATTTGCTGAGTTTAGATGGTTAATTGTGAAATTGGGAATTTTATCATGCTAAAAAAGATATCATGTTATGAACACAAAATATCTTTCATGTAATTGTTAATAAAAACGTATGTTAATTGCTAAAATGGCAGTTTTCTTTTCGTGTTCTAACCTTTAAATTGAATTTCAATTGTGAATTAATATTTTTTAACAATGACACAAAACTAAAACTGTGATTAAAAAAAAAGTATTAGGTTACGTGATTTCTTTATTCATTATTGAAGAAGTTATTGAATTTATTTTTTTGTTCATATCATAAGCTTTCTTAATGTTCGATAATTAATTACAGGAAAAAAGAGTTCCTATTCCTAGAATAAATTACAAACTGTAAAGATGGTTCTAAAATAAAAATTATAATCAATAAAGACCATGTTTTCATTTCAACCAACCTATTTTTAAGCATAGAAATATAAATGCATAAAATGGCCGTCTAATTAGAACTGCAAAAGCAGTCAGCCTATCTCTAATCATTAGTGATCCTTTTAGCGCATAAACTGGAGTTCTGTTAAAAATGCATTAACATTTATTTTTTTCCATTATTAATGAAAAATAATTTTAATGAACTAATTAAAATTAATATATTGATTTTTTCCCCTTATGTAACAAAATTAAAATGAATTTTTTAGTTGAAGTTCCTTCCAAAACTGATACACCTGCTGTAATTGATGACTGCTCAAGTTTTTATTTTTTATGTGATGTTATTTTCATATCTGCATCCAAGATCATTTAAATGGGTGGTAGTCATTATGTCAAAGTATTTTATTTTATTTGTTTTTGTCATCAGTTGATTCTATTTTAGGCCATAGATTTAAATGGCCAAATATTACTTCTATAGATGTTTTTTCTATCTATAGGGACACTTCTGAGTTGCTTTAAGAACTAAATGAACATCTGGTCTGCTTTATCTGGACCTGTACCTTCTTTTATAGCTTTATATTCTGGATAGAGATTTTCTAATTTTAGTCTTTTACAATCCTTGTTCTTATAAAAAAATTGTTTATAATCAAGGATGAATCTGAAATAATATATTGTTAGGAGACTTAATTGTAAATGTACTAAGGAAATGAATTGAAAAGAAAACATAATGTTGATTCTAGACTAATTGCCTCTTTGAATAATATTGAGATGGTAAAATAGTCTGGCCACATTAATTCAGACAAAGGTAAGAAAGGATAAAAAACTAAAGATATATAAGGGTAGAAAGCAGTAATTAAAATTAAAAACAAATCTTCGAATATATATTCAAATACAGGAAAAAAAAACATACCTAGGAGAAGAAAAGAAAGATAAAATAATAATAATAAATAAATAAAAAGGAGAATGAGAAAAAGAAATCTATAACTACATAAACTAAATTAAATAAATAAATATAAATATATAAACACTATTTGAGATGTTGTCTTTTGTCAAATATAAAGAACTTACAAATATTAAAAAACTATTGTAGAAAATTTATGATTCACTGTGTAAACTGATTTTTTAAATATATTTCTTTGTAAAATTCTGATTTATGATAATATAAAATGGGTATAGAAGTAATTCACCTGCGTAATGGATTATGTTTCAAGGAAAATAAATATCACAGATATCAAATTTATAGAAAGAAGTTATGGACTTTTCAGTAAAAAATAAATTTTACTCTTTTTATTTGTTTCCGGGGTAAATTATTGGTCCTAACTGAACAACTTTCCCCTATACTCAATCTTTGATTTACTAATCATTAGTTATTTTTAAAAACATATTTAATTTACCTTTAGCTATAATAGTCTTTAACTGAATGAATAAAAAAAAAAAAATGAATAAAGAATAAATTATCCACTTTTATATTTTTAATCAATCTTTACCAGGGGTTCCCAAACTGGGGGCATGAGACCAGTTAAAAATAAAAGAAATTCTCCCTTAGTTTAAATTTATTACACAATTTATTAAAGCTAAATTTACTTTGTAGATTTTTTAATTAATCATGGTGTTTAGAAAATTTAAAAAATTCGCTTGAATGAAACATCTGCATTTGCTAAACAAATACTTATTCATGTTAACTTTCTATACTTAAAATTAAAAAGAAATTGTGTTACAAGCATGCCTTGAATCAAATGTTTATGATTCAATGTGGTAACAACACATATCGCAGAAGGCTATTTCATTATATTTGCCTTTTTCAAGCACCTACTTGTGCGAAAAAGCATTTTCAACACTTCTGGCAATGAAGAAAGTATCGGAACAAACTTAACGTTGCTAGTGACTTGCGTTGTGCCCATATTATAAAATGGAACTAAGAATAGAGATACTAGTTAAGGAAATGCAAGTTCTTTCATCTCAATAACAGATTTTTCTCTTACTAGTACTTTTTTATCTTAAATTAAAACTTACAATTTTGTGACAATTTACTTTGTCCGAGTGGTGGGGGGAGGCTTTTGTTTCAACAGGAGAGGGGCGTGGTATAAAAAAGTTTGGGAACCCCTGATTTAAAAAATAAAGCTTCATAGTCTTATACATGATCCTAACTCAAAGATTTTTAAATCATATTTTCTTATTACTTATATCCTTTATCACAACTGACTTTCCATATATAAGATATTCTATAAGTTGAAAACAAAGAATCAATTCTAAATAACATAATAGTTAGGAATTAAATACACAGGTGGTAATATATCAATTTTAAAACCCTAAGATATAAATTTATTTTAAAACTAATATACTTTCATTTTGACATAACTTCATGTGGGTAGATGCAGCTTTATAACACGATCTTTTTTGAAAAAGTGATCCTACTGGATGAGAAAAAGAGGAGCATGTTTCTGTCAAGCCTGTAAGGTAAACTGAATTTGAGATAAAGTTACAATCTCTATTAAAGTAATTTTGACTAATTAAAAATAGAAGAAGGTTATAAATCTAAGGGTTGTAAGATTTAGAATTTGTTTTTAAAGTTTACTCATTTGAGAATAACCTAAGATCCTTTTATGAACCTCAAATAAAATTACATTCTTCTTAATTTCAAAAATTAAGTTGAGTAGACTCTCTCTAGTTTTTATGTTTATTACTATTATTATAATTATTATTTTTAATCATATTATATTATAATACTACTTAGGAAGAATTCATGGTAAATTGTTTTGTTTTAAAAGAAAAAATCTTGAAAAATGGTTATGGATAAAAAAAAAAAAAAAAATTGAAATGTTTATATTTCATATAAGGGTAATTTAAAAAATATATTTATATATTGCATAGCTTATTAGTATTGATAAGCAAATAATTATTTAATGATGGTAGTGTCAATTTCAGATATACATCATATCAATATGCGTAAAGAATAAATATTTAATGATCCAAACATCAGTATCATATCCTTAAAGAGAAAACCGTGTTTGTATTTTGGATAAAGTTTATCTTATTATCTTCTCTATACCTAAATTATATTCTAAGGGTTTTAGTTTGATAAGTTACAGTCTCCTGTTTATAGTTCATAATTATTACAATGGAGGCTTGTCCACTCCAATTCAAATATTCTTTTGCATGGAGGTTTCAGTAATTAATATATTTTAGGATTAAAATGAAATTCGGTGGATCGATAAGATAAAGCATCAAGGTTTCATTGGTCAACATATCCATTTCTTAGATTTTAAAAAAAATATGAATTAAGAATAAAATCATGTTTCCTGAGTCATTTAAAAATATCTTTATGATATCTTATCATTTACACTAATAGCTGTCAAGTTTTTCTGATTTTAGCAATGTTAATTTGATTTTGTTCTAAAACATTAAAATTTACAATATTTTTTTATTTTTTTAATTGTTTTTATTTATTTTGTTTAAAATATTGATTGAAATATTGTAAAATAATTAAGCTAATGTTACTAATTTCAAACTTTTACTAAGGTTTGCTTTAATTTTGGGGATTTTTTTTTTAAGGAGGGAAAAATTACATGATAAAAATAATTAAAATAACATGTACTTTTCTTTATTCAATCATTGAATTATTTCTATTAGAGAGAGTCTGCTTGACAACCAGTAAATAGATATATTAGAAAAAATATTTTTAAAATGCCAACATAGGGAGGAGAGAGTTTAGGGGGTGCGCGTGCGTTTAAATAGGGGCAAAACTGTGACATGGTTTCGTCAAAATATGCGTAGCGTGCCAGGGTTTGGTCGTCTCCGGCTTCACTCCAAAGGTGGTAAACCAGTTGCGTTTGTCGAGTTCAAAGATGTGAAGGCAGCCTCTGGAGCTATGTCCGCCCTCCAGGGATCCTTCCTATTGTCTTCAGATCGTGGTGCCATTCGCATTGAGTACGCCAAGACCAAAATGTCTGAGGTACAGGCTCAATATATCAACCATGTCATTAGATTCTTTATTTATTTATTTCATTAAATATTTCTTCCATGAACATAAACACACCACAATCAAGCGACATACCTGAATATTTGAAAGTAACAAAATTTATTTAAGGACTACAGTTTATACAGTTTCAGATGACTTATATCCCATTTAGGTACTTTTATCAGTATAATGTAAATAGAAAAAAAATACCTTGTGCTAGTAAACAATAAAATAGGGTTCTATATATGTGTTGATTTATTTCTTGCAGGGCTTCGACCAAAATCTTTTACCATTTTTTAAATTTTTGTTTTGGCTAGAAGAATTACACAAATTAAATAAGTAAATAGATCAGTAAATAAATAAACATGGATGTTAATTTCCAGTTTTCTATTTGAAAAAATATAGATCAACGATGTCATACCCAGCTAATAAATGACTTTAACGTCTCTCCACTTGAAATACGAAGTTCCTATGCTAGAAAACTATGGCATATATTTGAAATGAAAGGCCAAAGTCAGTTATCTAGATGCTCCATGAACTAAACCCATCGAAGTTGTCGAATCATTACGTGATTCATCTGTGTGAGGGTTTTTCTCTTAAGTTACTGATGGAATTGAATCCATTCCCTTTAGGATAAATGTAACTCACCTAAGCTTCTAAGATGGAAGCTTGATCTTGTGATGGGAAACAATGCTAAAAGATCTGTATCTATCTCTCCATTGTTTTGAATATTATTAAGTGAATTACAGTGGCTCTTGCTCCTTGCCAATGTCTGTTCTTTCTAATGCTTAGTTTTGCTGAGATGGTAATAAACCACAAACCAAATTGTACCTTGAACAATGTGTTTTAAAGGCGTTGGTTACTTTAATAGTGTGTCTTTATACAATTTACCAGCTGTATTTTCAATAAATCATTAATCGATTGCAGAAGGCAGAAGACACCTAGATAGATATTAGATGTGAAATGGGATAATATATACATGGAAGACATACAGAAGCCCTGTATTTTTTTTTTTTTTTATCAAGATTTTTAAATGTAAAAAGGTTAACTATATTTCAATCTTTTATCCAAAAGCAGCCTGTGCTGATTTCCAAAGAACAGCTCTCAGACTTTGTGTTTTCAAACCAACATATGTTTTCGAAAATGTGAATGAAAGACATTTTCATGTAAATTTTATATAGATAATAATTAATTAATATCACCGCTCCATTTAAATTAACTTTATAGGGTGGGTCAGTTTGGAGTAAAATATTTAGCAACTAAACTAACTATTTGAATAAAAAATAATTGAAAATGAAATAGTATGTTAGTTTTCTTAATCTAATAGGACATTTATACTTAAATTATATTCTATAAACTATTATACTACTGAGACAATTAAAAAGTAATCTTATTAAATTATTTTTTATAAGTTTATAATCTTATTAAAAAAAAGAAAGAAAAAAAGGCCAATGAGAATATTAGATTATATTGAAACTGATAAATAGTTTATTAGTTTTACATGTAATCTACATTAAATAAACCTCCTTTAATATTTGAAATGAGATCTTTTCAAACTGTTCAATATTGTTATCAACATAGACATTGTAAATTATTATAAATTATGTACTTTTACTTAATTATTTAAAGCCTCGTGGATTAATTTTTAAAAAATATGCATATATATATATATATATATATATATATATATATATATATATATATATATATATATATATATATATATATATATATATATATATATATATATATATATATATATATATATTTTAGAATCATTTAGAAATCAATCCATAGTTAATATATCTATATTTTTTATTTTTTTAATTAAACATTGAAATTTTGCAGCTGTGAACTGATTCACCCTATTTAACGGTGTTAAAATTTTATATAAGTCATTGTTATGGGGAGAAACAGAGATATAATTTTAAAGCACATTAAGTTTTGCTATGGTTTATTATCAGTATAACCAATGTTGTTCGCTAATCAAATCTCCTGAATAGGTGTTAGTGATTTGTTAATTTGAATTCATAAAAAAGTTTATCAACTATACTTTTTTTTTATTAAATTTTACTATTACTTTAAACATAACAATAGACAAAAACTTTATATTATGATATTAAAGCATGTTTAAATTATGTATTTTTATTTTATATATTTTTTTTTATTTATATAAATTTATTACCCTTACATTTACAGACCCCATGTACTACAATCATTTCTTCAACTATTGTTTTTTTTTTTTTTTTTTTTTTTTTTTTGGTTTTTTTAATTTTAATTATTATAACGTGCTTGGTGAATGTTATAATTATGTATCCACACTAAGGTAGCATATGATATTTCTTGACAGTGCTGATGTTTATTCCATTTTAGACATTCTTTATTTATTTTTTGCTTGACATTATTAATTTGGAAATAAATAGAAATGTAAATGCATTTTTTCTGCTAATTATTTTTTATTTGAATAATCAGATGGTTCTGCTCGATTCAAATTAAAATATTTTCATATATCATTTTGAATTTATTTAATGTACATTCATTAATTGTTGTACTAATTTTCATTATTTTTATGGTGCATGTATTCGATATTTATTATGGATGCATGATTTTAAATGTTTGACTAAATATTATATTTTATTAATTTAGCATATGCTTGAATTGATAACTATATACATTTATATTATTTACACAACTAAAATAGGAATTTATAACTTTATTTATTTAATTTATAAATATTACATTTACTTATAATTTTAAGAAAGGTTTTTGCTGGTCATTTTTGTGTATTTCACCTAACTTTAATTCATTTGTGTAACTGTATATCTCAGGTATGGAGATTGGAGATGATTCATTTGAACCACTTCTAGTTCTTCCATCTTTTATGTGAGTACCTTTCTATAGTTTGGGTGGTTGGATCATGATGCTCCTCCTTTGAAAAAAGATGAGAAATGTCTGTTGTCATTACGAAAAATGCAACATAATTATTACATTTCTTTTACTTCAGGATAGTTTAAAATAAATTGTTTTAAATAAGTTCAGTAACACATAATCAATTCCATTTCTGTTGTAACTCAAGTTCCATGACATTGGTTTATCAAATAATTAATACATTCCCTTCAATTTTGAAAAACAAAACAAAAAACCATTATTTCTTCTGATTTCTAATCGACTAATTACCTATGTATCTATTTTTTTTTTTAATTTAACAATAGAATTGGAGGTGGCTGAGCATATTTTAGCATTAGCCTCTTAAGCACTCTAATAACCTCTGCAGTACTGGTTCATCCGGCTTGGGTAGGTTGACATTTATTTTGTAGCAGCCCAGTAAAATGAATGATGATTTTTCTATTGTGGTTAGAATGGGTTAGTAAATTGGTGGATAACCTGTCCTTTCTGTCCTAGTTTGTAGTACATAAAGACATTCAGCCATAAAAAAAATTAAAAACTAGCAACAATATTGTTAAAAAAAAAAAAAATTATAAATATATAATTTTTTTTTTCTTTTTATACAAATTTTAATTTAAAGATAACTTCTCATATGCTTACTAAAATGGTTTTTTAATGCCGTAATGACCTAAAATAAAATTTAGTATAATTGCATCTACTATAAGTTTAAATTATTAGTTAACAAAGTTAATTTGGTTGTTGTGGGCTACTTTTATTGTTCGACAATTTATTATATGATGGCTGCTCTAAACGTCTAACTAAGGCATTTTTAATGAGGACTTCTTTTGTTTACACATTTAAGTATCTTCTTTACTTGCTTTTTGATGTATCTTTGATTAGTGGGGCCTGTTAGCATGGCCTAGTTTCTTTCCTTTTATAAGGGATGGTTTTAGTACATTGAATACTTGTCATTCTTTCAATTGTTCAATCATTTGTCACAACTCACACTGTATCTCTCACCTTTTATCTTAATTTAATATAAATTCATAATGTTTTATTCCATGCACACATCTTTTATCTTGACTCAATTATGATTTACAAAAATGTCTTTTGATTGTGACTGATTTTCCTGCTTTATGTTTACTAAAAGCACCATTTATGTGTATAATAAAATTTATGTTTGAACACCACTTTTCACAGCCAAGGATCTTCATGGTTTGTAGGGCCAATCAAAGAATTAAATATATATATATATATATATATATATATATATATATATATATATATATATATATATATATATATATATATATATATATATATAATATTTCTTTTCTCACAAAATAAGTCCATTACTTGCATTTATTATATTTTATTTTAAAATCTTTTTTTAGAATTACAACCTACATTTATAGTAGGCATATTTTTCATAACTTAAGATATTTTAAACTTCTATAGAATTAGTTGATTTCTAAAAATTTGAATTGTTGAGAAGTTGGTCATTATTGCAATCTAAAGGTGAAAAAACTTTTAGTTATTGAAAAAAAAAAACTTTTTTTTTACGATTACCTAATTGTGTTTTTTTTTGCTTTTTAATTGATTCCCTGACCAACTTCTCTACTATATAAATTTTAGTGGATCAGTAATGAAATTGAACTCGTATTAAATTAAATACTTGAGTAAGCTACATTTTTTTTTTTTTATGCACTCCAAGTCTACCACCTGCATCCTGACCAGTAGATTTTAATCTATATGAGTTTTTTAATGCAAATCTTTAATATTTAAAAACATATAGTGATTTGAAAGATATAAGACCAGCCAAAACCTTTTTGGTTTAAAACATTTTAAGGAAATTTCCAACAAAAAAAAACAACAAAAAAAACAAACCTGTTTAATATATTGTTTATTTATTGCAGAAAATGACACTGTTAATATCTTCTCTTTTTTTCCCTCCTCATTTTCGTTTTTATCTTTGTTAGTAAATATTCATGTTTAATTTCAGGGATCCAGTAGGATCGAAGAAAATGGACAGGTTTAATTACAATTACATGCCATCAGCACAACACATTGCTAATACCTGACATTGGGAGAGAGGGACCGTCGAACCGGTGCAAGGCTAGCAGGGCAATGCAAACATGGATTCACCTTCATCTTGCCTTTTTAAAGTTTATCTTGGCTAGAATATATTTCTAACTACTCTCAAATTTCATATTTCCACTTATTGTTTCTTTGTTAAATTATTTTTATATTGTTTATTTATAAATACAAATATATATTGGACCAAGATAGACAATAAGATTTATCTGAGATAGTAAAATGAAAAGAAAAAAAAGTTCATTTTTTTATAAGTTTCTATACTTTTTAGTGTAAATGTTTTTAAAGTATATTTTTCTGTAACAGTTTGAAGCATGAAATCATGATGGACTCCATGCTTGTTAAATTGCCCTCTTCAAAAAAAAAAAAAAAAAAAAAAAAAAAAAAAAATCTAAAAATAAAAATAAAAATACCAAAGGTGCCCTTTGATTGCTATTTAAGAGATGGTAATTCGGTCGATGGCTATAACCAGAAATATTAGTACTACTGATTTTTGATTACAAACTGAGGCCTGTACTATTTATAACTGATTTAATAGTTGTGTCATTTTTATGTACTATATGAGTAGATATTGATAACGCAATATTTCTGATTAATTAATTAATAATAAACTTGTAGAGATAGGTGAAGTTGTAGTTATATTCTTATCTGGAAAATATAGCAAATTTCTATATTGTTTTATTTTCTTGGGAGGGAGGTAAAATGGTTTTCTAATGTAAAAGTAGATTAACTTAAGCATCGTTTACAGTGCCCTTTCCTTAAATCTTTATAATAGATATAAATAAATATATATATAAATATATAAATTTAATATATATATTATTTGTGTATAAGAAGATAATTGTATAACACTGAGCATATTGTTTTTCATATTTCTAAAAATTAATTATTTTGCAATTGATGAAATAAATCTTATTATAGCAATAAAATTCATATAATATTAATGTAAATTATATATATCAAGGTCCATACATATCAGATCATATCAATAAAAGTATTGATATGAACAAATTGCGACTATAATATTGTATATAGTTATTTACTTTCTTATTGTACGTGTGTACTTAAAAAAAAAAAAAAAAAAAAAAGCGCATTTTATCTTCTTAAAAATTATTTTAGACAAGAATTTTTTAAATGCTAAAATGAATATCATTCTATGCGAATATTTTTTCTATCTATTTAGCTTGAAGTAAATGGCTTTATTTATATTATGATTGGGATGCCTCTATGTATTTAGTTCTTATTTTTCTTCTTTTTTTTTTTTTTTTTTTTTTTTTTTTTTTTTTTTTTTTTTTTTTTTTTTTTTTTTTTTTAACTCTAGGAGACTGAAGTTATTTCTAATTTTCTTCATTATTTAATGTGCAGAATACCTTGAGGTAAAAATGCAGCAAGACCAAAGTATCAGTTTAGATTGTTGTAATAAAATGATGTAAATAATTCTAATTAGTTTTACGGATGATTTTGTAGGTACTAATTGCAAGTATAGTTCAGTTGCAAGTTATTTATTTTGCTATATGTGTAAATTGTTTGTATAGTAGGATTTATAAGTTTAGAAAACTAACAAATGCAAACATTATATTTTGCTTTATAAAAGCGTTAGAAGATAATTCTTTAGTATATGATTTGTTAAAAATTATTGAAAAATTCTTGTTTGTTTCACTAGCTGCCTTACCGGGTCTGTCGAAATACATTCCAATAGTTAACGATAAAATGCAGTGGTAAAAGACCCTATTATGACCCAAAAATTATTAGAATTTTGATAACTATTTCTAAACTTTTAACGAACATTAACTTATAGAAATTTTGGTTCTGAGAGGCAGAATCGAGGCTCATACTTTTGAAATGCCCCTTTTTTCTAGAAGAAATTTAAAATATTTATGTAATTTAGGTTAATATATCGTTTTCATGTATGATAAAAATAATATATTTTGTTACATTGGGAGCTTAAAGACCCATTGTTATATAATTATTTTTTATTCATGAAATATTCGTTTTACCAAAGATTTTGTTGAGGCATCATTGCTTTAACATAAAAATCCGATGATATGTACATGTTTACCTCCCAAAGAGTCTTTAGTTAACTTGTTGTATTCTATTTAAATTTAAGGTTATGATGTTAACCAAATATATTTATCGTAGATTTTAGTATAATAGTTATATAGTTTAAACTTTGCTTTTTGTGTGTATGTCTTATGTGATGTCAGAAAAAAAAAAAAGTAGGATACAATTAAGAATTATATTGGTAATTATAGCAGGTCGATGGTAAAGTTATTTTTGGCTGTTTAACATGCTTGACATTGCATAGGCTAATCCATTTTATTGCGATGTCTTAGACAACTTTGCGAACTATGCTTTTAGCCATATTTTGTACACAGAGCACTCGGCTATACTGTGCCTTGTTTACTCAGACCAAACAAAACCGTCTATATTATATTTATATACATTTTGTTGCTGAAACTTTTGAGATATTTGCACATTAAATTAATTGCACCATTTTTACAAGAAAGATATATATTCATGTTAAAAGACAATCAATGATAAATAAGAAAGTTAAAAGATTTTGTTGGTACGAGTTAGAACAAGATAGAGGTATAGACAGCTCTGTGGAATTTATCCGTCCATTAATGTTTGCATGTCATTGAGAATTAACATGCGACAATTTTAAGACAAATTAACATTTTTAAAAATTCAGCTCAAATGCTACAGGGGCATTATCTTTTAAAAGGAGATAATGCACATCAGACAAACGTACATATCAGAATTAGGCTAGGATCTATAAATGTTTATATTTAGCTAATTGTCTTTTGTTGTGAAAAGTAGAAAAGTTAATGAATCAGAGATGGCTCCAACTTACGCTGTTTGTGATTAACTTAATCTAAGTCATGTACTTTCTTTGTACTGATTATAATACTTGTAATACCTAATAAATTTTAACTTAATTTCCTATCTAATACATTTTTATTTATTTATTTATATTTAAAATTAATTATTTTTATATTATTGACTAGAAAACTTTGTTAACTGTAATATTGATTTTACAACAGCGTGGGTCGTGGGCCATTGTTAGGATAACTCTATGTTGTAAATAAAAATTATTAGTAATGGACTGCTACATTGGCAAAGGATTATACCTACAGATTGCATTGTATGTTAATATTACCATGCCTCTTTTGAAATAATAATTAATATTGCATTAAAATGTTGGATAACTGCTAAAAAAAGTAAATAGATGCTTGAATCTAGCTATGCTCTGCAATCTGTAGCTTATCAACCTTGTTGGGTGTTCAAGGGTTCATAAAGTCTATGGCCTTGACTGTGCGGTATATTTGTGATGAATGGTAGACATTGATGTCTCTAGCCTTCTTTATTTAAAATAGCACAACGGGTCATAGATGAATAAAAAAAACACCATAATCGAAACATATCATGACTTGTGCCCCCATATAAAGTGTAACATTCTTAAATCTTAGCAAGTTAATAATATATTATAATGAATGTAATAAGTCATAGCTTTACCATATAGAAAACTAAATATAGGAGAAATGGTACAGTCCATTATGGCACAAAATTAAAAGTGTTTGGTAGTATATGAATTACATATGTTTTATTTGAAACAATCTTAAGCAGTGTGTTGCTTTGCTGTTTGGCATTAACAAAGCCTATACCTTAATATAATTACATTTGTCAACATCTTAAATCATATTAAATTGTAAAGATGATGTACATGTTTTTGAAATAAAATCTTCAAAAAAATATGAATGAATGATTCATGTGTTTTTTTTATCTAATATCCTTACCTGCTATTCAATATTCATTTTAGTTACTTTAGTAACCTTAAAATTCTCATATGTTTCTATGTTCCTATGTTCCTGAAAGTTGTTATTTACTAAAGATGTTCCAACTAGTGGGCCAAGTTAATCATTGCTTCCATGGGAATTCAGGTGATATCAGGACATCGGACAAGACAGTACTTGAACTAACAAAATGAATATTACTCTTTCTGTTGGGCTAAATAAATTTTATAGCACTCTCTCATTTTTATAAATTATATTATGACTTTAAATTGTCATCAATTAGTTTTTAAAAAAAGCCTGGAAAATGTAATTCCTGGGAAGATAAATTACTTTATTTTTCAGTTACCCTGAAATACCAAAAATAGATCATTCCATTATTTTAAAATTCTTTTGAAACTATCTCAGTCTAGATACTGGTAAATACTCCAATTGGTTCATCTTTACAAGTGCAATTGTTGTAGCTTCATGTAGATTTTTGTCAATAGCAGTTCCCAAAAAGTCTTATTTAATTCTCAAAATTTGTTTACACTTTTATGTGGCTTCATTTTATGTGATGCTACTTAGGCATCCTTAATTGTTATTATATGGACTGTCCTTTAAAAACTCCGTTGAATGAGTGATATAGATAGGTTTCCTAAGTTAGATACTCACCTAACTTCTCATGCCTAGCATATACAGAGTCTCCAGCATAAGACTGCAGTAACTTAAAGAGGCAATTCTAGGCATCATTTGCAATAAGAAATTTCATATAAACTATAGCTCGATTTTCATCCGTTTTATAGATATTTTTAATTTTATGTTTTTTCAAGAAATTTCTAATTTTTGACAAATAATTGTCTATATTTCCCGAACTATTAAACCAAGAGCAATTTCAATATGCTCATTAGAAAAATGATTAAATTTCCTTTAAAATGAACTTATTTAGACTTCAAAATAGCAGCGTTCAGTATTTAACTAATTGATCTGAACATATGAAATAGCAAGTTTCTAATTCCGTTCCAAAACTTTGACTGCATTTTTCTCAAAAATATTACATGTGTTACAAACGTGCACTACTCAAAAAAACTTCTACACATGAACAGTTTGAATAGTGATAATTTCTAAAATTGATACTGAAATCACTTATTAATTACAAAAAAAGGGAGATGCAACATCGGCATTTTGGGAAATACTGAGAGAATAGTATTTCCCAATGACACTGACACAGTGAGTTAACATCTAGTGATAGTTTTAAAGGTAAATTTATAAAAACAAAACTTTATTTAAATTTCGGTTCAACAATAAATGTTATCCACGAATTGTTTGAAGAAAGGAAAATGTTATAATCCAAGTAAATCTTGAATTTATAAAGATATATAATGTAGCTTAATCGAAATTAGAATTGTATTGTTTTGATGTTTGAGAATGATTATAGTGATTTGTGACTTCTGTTTCAGTCTGATGATGGGACCTTGTTTCCCGAAACATGTCACATGTTTTTACAATAAATAAAGAGGAGTATATGCTTTATATTATACATTTAATTATCTACCTACCTGATACAAATTAGATAATGCCTTTAAGAACTAATAATATTTCATAACTTCTTTTTTTTTGAGATTATCTTCATTGAAATAAATTTTTATTATTATTAGACATATAAGTATTATTAGTCAGGTATGAATAAAGCAATTAATGGAAAAATATATTATTATAAGAAACTAAAGGTAACTATAACCTAAAAATTATAAATCATAACAAGGTTCTGAGCTAACTAATACCATAACTGTCATATTCGACTAGCCATTGTTAAAAAAACATTTTAAGTTATAAAACCTTTTTAAAAGAAAAAAATATCAAACCTACGAAATCATTTTATCAAAAACACTTACTATCTATTCTTTATTCATTAATAAATTAGGTTTACTTTATTAAATTTCCCCATATAGTCGGTAGTTTTGATATATTCTGACATCAAAATTTATCAAAATAAAAAAAAATTAAAGATAAATCTTTTGACTGTATGGTGCATATGTTTGGATCTGAGGTAAATAAAAAAATGCCTACATAAAAATCATAGTTATATTAATAAATTATATCTTTGAAAAAAATAACAATTATAACATTTACATAAATTTATATCATATGTAGAATAATATTATCTTAATAAATTCTTTTTTATGTATTAAATATTATTGAATTAAGCAAAATTATGATATTTGCAACCCTATTACATTTGTACTGAGAATATAGTAATAAATAAAAATGTTATTTATAATCACATCAATAAGTTAATAGGTCCATCTACTCTTAATAGTTAATTATATCTATACATAAATTTATACATTAAATTTACATAACAGAAAAAAAATTCACAAATAATACTGTCATTAGCTTAATGTTACAAAATGGTTCAAAATTATTTGTAATTATACATTCATACGTGCATATATTTAATATATATCTTGGTAATTATAATTTGAAATAATTTTTTATTTGTATTATTCTAAAATAGTTTTTTTTTTATCAGTATTTGGCAATCATTTAATCATTTCACCTCAAATTGATTCATAATAGAGATAATTACTTTGAAGTAATAAAACATAAGAAGCTTGGGTCAGTAGAAGCTCTCTATACCAGTGTGGTCAGAACAAGTTATCCTTAATCTGAGATTTCAATGAAAAATCTATTCTCATTCAGGAAGAGCCTGTTTCATCAGGTATTTAAATAAATAAGTGAAAAAGGCATTATTCCTTCTCATTTTGTAGAATATATGTTTTTAAACTAAATTAGTTTCTACTAGATAAAAGACTGCAGATTGAAAAAGGTAATTGGTTGATTCATTCTCTGAATCATGGAGCTCAGATAAATTTTTTATATTGAGCCATACTTTTCTTCAAGATTTTATTAACTGTCGTCTTGTAAGAATTTTCAATTGTGTCCTGAATAAGATATGTATCCATTTTCTCTGCTCTCTCATTTTTATTCAATACTAGGCAAAGAAAATAGAAAAAAAAAATAAAGAAAAAGGTGACTTCCCCCACTTATTTGACAATTTTCTAGAAATTTTCACCAATCAAATAAAATTGGAAAAGAAAAACTCTATAATTGTTAAAAAGATAAATGTGTTAGCTTGGAGGCAAGGAAGCAATAAAACAAGGAAACTCCCTCCCCTTATCCTTTCTGCTCACTCCCAGCACATTTCACTCCTGACTTTACAACACTGTTTTATTTGTTTTACACATACATTGAAACAAAGAAGACTAAGTAATTTGAAGGGTAGGCCAGTTAAGAGAGGTTCTACAGTATTATAAAATATTTTTCTCATAACAGTTAAATGTGAGACATCATTTTCCATCATTTTTCAAGCAAAACCAAAGCCTTAAATTTGGCCAGGATTCTTATAGGAACCAAGAGCTTATTATTTTTTGATCAAATGTCTTAATGGTATCGTGGTGGTGGTCTGCCGTAAGGTCCTCTTCCTTTTTCTTCTTCCAATAGCTTGTAATAGCTATAGACTACAAACCATAAGTAGACATAGACAGCTGAAACATGAAAGTTATAGTTTTAGTTAATTATCTTGTAATGGAAGTTTAAGAGGAAATAAATGTAAGTAGCTCTTAAGGACAACTTACATGATTTTGATCGAATTTATTAATAATTTTTCTTGTATACCTTTTATTAATTCCTAAGTTTGGAAACAGCACTGAATTATTATTAATTTTTTTTTTTTGGGGGGGGGGAGGGTGGTGGAAGGGTGTAAATCCTTATTTTAAAATTACTGCTGATTGTCATTTAATTTGGTAACAAGATTCTTACACATCTAGTAACAGTTCTCAAAGGATCAAAATTGATTAAATTAAAATTTTTATTGGTGGAGTTGGTTTAAAGTAGGTCTTAAGAACAACTCATCCAATTTTGATCAAAGGATACAATCACGTTAAAAAAAAAAAAAAAAATTATGCATCAGAGCTTTAATAGTTTAAATGTGATGAAAATTGGATGAACCATTTTAAAGTGCTACATGATTATCAAATTATTTTAAAATTGACTGTCTTTCTAAAGTACATATTTACTCCCCTCTTCCCCCACAACAGCCCGTCAAATTAAAAAAATTATATTTTAACTGTTAGCTCCTTTTAGAAATGTTGGTAAGCATGTTGGGATTTGATCATCAAATATTTTATAATTAGGTTGATTTTTTTATTAATGTAATATAATTAATTATATTATAATTTATAATAGAGATGGGATAGAATAGAAAATACTTTTTTATTAGAACTTATTACTGTAAATGGTTTACAATAACTGTTTTAAAAAAACTTTTATTTAAATGAGGTTGAAAATAGAAGTTTTGAAACAACAGTTACATAAAAGTTCTAACAATAAAAGTAGAAGTTCCAAAAATAAGTTTTATTGGTCATCTAAATTTTTATATAAAACTTAAACTTTTACTTTTATCTATAAAGGTTAACTGTTATTTTCTATCCCTGCTCATTACTGTGTACAGATTTAAAAATTATTGAAGCAAAAAGGAATATTAAATCAGTATTTTTTTTTTTCACATTATCTGGTCTTATTTGAATTGTTTTTTTTTTTAAAACTTGTCTTATACATGTATTTGTCTTGAAATAGGGGTATTGTACCATTTAAGAACTATTATATACTCACCTATGGACAAGAAACCAATTATAATCCAAAGTGTTCCAGATAGGGCTTCCTTATGAATAAAGAAAACAACCGCTGTATATAAAATGGATATTGCCAGACCAATTGCTAACATGATAGCTAAGATTACCCAAGGTAGCATGATCCATCTGTTTCTCTACAAATACAGACATATACATATTGATAAATATAATTTAAAAAATGAATAAATTATTAGAAAAACATATATAAATATATTATACACATTTAAAAATTAAAATAGAGTTTATTTTTTTAAAAATTTGATTAAAATTTCATAAACTTATGTTTAGCCTGAAATTTATACATACTTTCAAGACACCAACAATGAGTAGCAGAGAGATGAATACTGTCATGATCAGGTTTATTGAAATGATAATTTTAACTGTAAACAAAATAAAAATAACAATTAATCTGATTTTTTATTCATGAAAGAATGTTTTGTTGAATGCCTTATCATTATCTGACTAAATCAGTGATTATTATCAAGAGATGCAAAAAAGCATTTTACTTCTTACACAGAGGTATAAGAGAGGTTTCTAAATTTTCTGTAGAAATCAAATTTTTACTTTTTTTGTGAAAAAAAGAGAACATGTAATGTGAAAATCTACTTTACACTTCCCATTTTCTTTACACTTCCATCAACAGAATCTTTACCCTAGCACATTTCCCCAATATAAGATTATATTATATATTATTATATTCCCCAATATTAGAGTTAATTTTACTTTTTTTAGCCCTGAGTAATTATTAACTCTAAAACTACCATGACAGGTCAAATGATCCTTTTCTAAATTTTTTTTGACAGTTCTTCTAAACAGCATTCTTTACTTTGCTTTTTCATTTTACTACTTATATTAATAAATATGGATATATTTGGATATATATATGGATATACTTTGGATATGTGTTTTTTCAATATTTATTTCTCTCTTATTATTGTTTTTTACTAAGAAAATATGGTTGAAATATGTACACATGAAATGTCGGTAGTTTTAGCGTTAGGTGGCAGTGCTATATCAGTACTGTTTTTGATTATTAACGGTTCCTGAGATATTTCGTTTTATCCTCAGAATATACCTATACCAAATATAAATAACCAAGTTTGTTAAGAAGTAATCTGCTTACCTATTTCTGGTGGTAATGTATCTATAATTATTGTACGCATTTTAACATTGGTAATGAGAACAAATGCAAGTGTTGATGCTCCAATCAGCTGAAAAATATTTAATTTAATTTAGATTAATATACAAAGTTTCAAAGATACATTAGAAATCATAATTTTAATTTATAAAAAATATAAATAATTTTTTTTTTTTTTACTTTTATTTTTGAATCCACACCTGTCAAAAAAAGAAAATTGACAATCAGCGGATGTGCTGAAATCATAATAATAACAAAATTGGCATATTAGGCATGAGGAGAGATAGTGCCTAGTGGCACACCTTCTTTGTCTTTGGTTTACTTCTATATAAGTAAGTCTCTCATCCAGTTTCTTTTCAGTCTCCTCTTGGTATTCTCAGGCATGAGAGATGTGGCCATATTATTGATGAATTTGTTTGGGTGTCCCTTTAATTTTTCATGGAACAGTTGGTAGTGGGTCCGTATATGTTCAATGACTGTTGGTATTTGTAAGTCGGTGTGTATAGTTTTATTGTTAACGCACCAAGGTGCTTGTGTTATTAGTTTTAATGTCTTGGATTGAAAAGTTAGTAATCTTTTTATGTGTGTCTGTTTAGCAGATCCATAAATTCGTGATGCGTAGGTCCATAAAGGTTTTAGTAGATGTGTGTAGGTCATTAATTTTTGTCTTATATGTAGTTTTGATTTTTTTCCTAAAAAGTGAGTATATCAGTTTCAGTCTCATGTTTAATGATGTCCATTTCTTCTTAATATGTTGGCCCCAAGTCATTCTCCTATCTAATGTAAGTCCTAAATATTGTACTTTGTCCGTTTGTGGAATTGGGATATTGTCAATGTTAACGGGAGGGCATGTTTCATGTCTTAGAGTAAATATAATGTGTTGGCACTTATGAAAAATATATATTAAAACTAAAAAGTGATTAATTTTTAAACATAAGTAAAAAAAGGCAATTTTTTCTTTTTTGTTTTATTTACCTTGGTTATAACCATTGCCTAGATTCTTCCCTGTGGATTAATTAGTCAATTTACTATTTTTTCCTGACCTCTTATAATAAAAATTGTCTCTTCTTCAATATTTACTTTCTTTCAAACCAGGTCTTAAATTATTAGGGGTGGTTAGGGGTGGTTAGGTGGTGTCTTATATTATAAACCTACCTTAAATTGGTATGTTAAATAAAATTAGATAGATTATTTTAAGTATTGAACTTACCATGCCTAAAATACCTGTGATGATCGAGCCCACTTTTAAAGATAGTCCACAACATGTGTCGAGCAGAGGCATTTTTCTGAAATCATACAATAATTTTTAGTGAAAGTTTCAAAAAAGTACCTACATATATAGGCCTCATATTAAACATACAGAAGGAAAGGAACAAAGTTGAAAGAGTATTTTTAATTTAGACCTAATGTTAGATAAAAACAGGATAAGACTTAAATAAAAGCCTTAAAAGATTTTTTTTGTTAAATTCAATTTAATTTTATATTTTATATTTTGTTAGAATCTTTACTTCAGGTCATTGCATTCACCAGTATAAAAAGAGTTACTTTTATTTAGTTTAGCCCTGAGTAATTGTTTAAAAAGAAGTTTTATGTCAGTACTGTTTTCGATTATTAATAGCTACAGGGATATTTTGTTTTATTTTTCTGAATTTCAAGATCACTCAATATTTTTATTGTTTTTGTTAGTGAATGCCAGAATGGATAGGGATCAACTAACAAATAAAAAGAAAAATTGTTAATTACAATGACAATAATTTTTTTTTTTTTCTATCGCACTACAACTCGGTCACGAGTTGTAACTTGGCCTCCTCTACCAGCCTATTCCAGTCTTCTCTGTTTTGAGCATCTGTCATTCTGCTCCTACCTCCAAGAATATCCTTGGTGTCTCTGACTACACCACCCGATCACCTCAGCTTTGGTCTCCCCCTTTTCCTTGTGTCATACAGAGGTTCTACTAACAACATTGTAAGAATGGCCTCATCCTCCATTCTAGCCACATGGCCTACCCATTGTTGCCTTATAATATTAAAGAATAAACAACATTTGCTTCATTGAATTTTAAGTAGATCTTGTTGTTTGTTCTCCTCTGCCAGTTTCCATCGTGATTAACCCCACTGAAGATGCTTAGAAGGATTCATCTCTCAAAGATTAGTAAACTATGCTCCATTAGTATTCCATGCCTCCGATCCATTTAAAAAAACTGGGATTAATGTCTTGTATAGAATGAGCTTGATCCGCTAGGACAGCAGGCGAGAGGAGAGTTCCTTGTGTAGACTAAAGTAGCAACTGTTAGCCATCCATATTTTTTTTTTTACCTCCACATCAGATACATTATAAACATTGGACCCAAATAGGGAAATTGGGCCACTTTCTCGTAAGAATGGGGCTAATATCGATGATCTTGCAAGGTCGGGGTACTTCTTCTGTGACCATGAACTTAGTCTTCTCCTCATTCATCTCTAGTCAAAGTGTTCTGGGCGCCTCCAACAGGGCCCATACCAGTAACATTACATCCTTACCAAAGTTCTGAGCCCAGGAGCCTTCACTGGCTTTAGTGGTACAGGTTTATATACATTTTTTCTTTTGTCAATTTGAAAGCCAAATCTTTTTTTTTCTAAATATGTTTTGAATATTGATTTTCCGAATAAGGGAATTGAAGAATATGTTAATTTATCGACAGTGTTGGAAATTTTAGTAGTTATTTTCATCCCCTGGGGCTCCACTTCAACTCTTATCAATTGATCAATAATTTTAATCATTATTGTTGACTATGGTTGGCAGATTAGATTAGGATGGCACAGTTTTTATAAAAACATTGTAACTGGCGCCGTAAATGCGATCAATACCATACTTGAACGGTCTGCTGAGGCCCAATAAAGAATTTTCCTTATCCATGAATGGTTTACACATAATAGCTAACAATAACTTTATAAATGTAATTGATTATAGAAGTATATGTTTACAGTATGCATAGAAAACTTCATTTCATTTTTCATTTTTTTTTTTTTTTTCCACAAGGATATGTTTTTTTTTTTTTTTGGCTGGAGGTCAATAATTTTTTGATATAACTTTTTATTACCCTAAAAAGTGTAACATTTTGATATTCTATCTTTTAAGGTATTTTTCGGATCGAAAATTTGTCAACAGTTTCCCATCAGAAATTGAGATTAATTTTTATTTTATGATTTTGTCATCAGGTTCTACCGTTTAGGAACTAAATTGGATTAAAAAAAAAAGTCGCATTGCAAATTTTTTTTTTTTACACCTTGAAATGTGCAACTTTTTTTTCACACTCAATAATATCACATTTCGACACGCTCTAGTTCTGTTGGAGTTTCTCGATTCGAAAATTAGCCGTCAGTTTCCTGATCAGAAATTTAATGGAGGATATATATATATTACCAACATAGGAGCTATATTGTTTTAAATGAAAAAAGTCACGTTTTGTTTACATTTTTTAAGTGTTTATTAGCATGCTCTGGCTGGGTTGGTGTTGCTCGGATCGAAAATTTGACGACCTTTTCCTTATCAGAAACAATTCATAGACATATTCAACTAGCTTTTTCCTAGTGAGGGAGATATTGAATTTTATTTTTAAGTTCGTGGTGATCTTTGTAGATATATCTCAACAGCCGCACTCGTCGAATATTACGGTTGAAAAAATATGGATGATTAAAAAACTATTCAAAGTTTTGAATTGTTGAAATTTAAAAGGGTATGACAGAAAAACGTTCAAAATTTTAATTTTTTTCAGCTGGATAAACTATTACAAATATATTTTTAAATTGCCTGTTTTGACCGATATATAATAATAATAACTGGGATACATACATCAGAAAGATTAAAAATATGCACTAGTTGTAAAATAAAATTAATAAACAAAAATAATTAAGAATAAGAAATTATGTCTATCAGTTAAAGTAATAATTAGCCACATAGTTTTGAAATTTATTAATTTTAAAAAGACAAAAATAGAAGCTAAATGGAAAAGTATAAAAAAACAAACTCAATTTCTCTTTGACTGTGAAAAACAATAGATCGTGGCTATCTATAATGCACCGCTTTTCCCTATTTATATTTTACAATTAAAAGGATCAAACTACTTAAATTAATAAATTAATTAAATTAACAATAAATGATTATTTTAAATAAACATGTAGAGAGAAAACAGTGGTTTCAAATTCGACTCTTTCATTCAAACTGATATAACTCCTAAAGGGTACTTCCTAGTAACAAGTGTTATAGAAAAAAAAAATTCTAGAACAGGTGAAGGTATCTATTTAGCACAATTATAGTTTTCAGATTAACTTAAAATGTATTCTAATATATTTAATCGGTATTCTACGTATATGAATTAAATTAACCACTGCGTACCTAGTTAAAATTAACTTCCGCACCATGTGGATAAAAATGGCTGTCAGATACGACACAATTTTATCAACTTTAAGGTGAATTTCCGTTGATAGTTGAAAATTTTGATCAATTATTTGTAGTTCCCTTTCCTATTTGCATAAGATGGCCTTATCTGAATTAATCAGGTATCCTCTGTCTTTCTTTTATACCTCAGAGGTACCACACCTATTTTGCATATATTTAGTTTCTTTGCATTGCTGTGGGCGAAGGGATACAAAAAGAGAATCTTAAATATTAACAAGAAGAATGATAAAGCGAAATCAGATACCTCTAGGTCAGACTGGATATAGTTTCATGTGGTAAGATGTTTGTACCGTCACGGTACACTTTCAAAGAGTTAATTCCAAAATACATTTAATATATAATTATAAATAAAAATATTGTATTTATATTTTAAATATTTTTATTTTTGTTTTTACTTAGCAAAAATAAAACCTTTAGCATACATTGACAGGCTAACAACTTTACCCAATTGATTTTTTTATTTTCTCGGTTTAAAGTTTCATTCTTTTTTATATATTATAGGATATGAAATATCCTCCATTAAATTTCTGATCAAGATACTGCCGGCTAATTTTCGATTCGAGCAACTCCAACAGAGCTAGAGCGAGTCGAAATGTTACATTATTGAGTGTGAAAAAAAAGTTACACATTTTAGGGTAATAGAAAATTTACTACATGACTTATTCCATTCAAACCAATATAATTCCTAAACGGTAGGATCTAGCGACAAATGTTATAAGATAAAAAATAATCTACTTTAAATTTCTGATGGAAAATTGTCGGCGAATTTTTCGATCCCCAAAACAGTAACAGAAATAAAGAATGTCAAAATGTTGCACTTTTGAAAAAAAACCAAAAAACTTATATATATTCTTGACCTATTAATACTGCGTTCTTCTATCCACCTCCTAAACACAAGATCCCAACCTTTTAACCTGTATACCCATTCAAATTTACAATTAATAAATTAAAAAATTTGATTGATAAATTTTAAAATATCAGCTTATATAATATGCTCGAATTAAGCTCCTCAGTAACCTGACTTTCTTTTCTTTTAAAAATGTACGTGAATTAAAAATGGAACATTCCAAGTAGGCCGTGGCCGTTTGCCAAGAAAATAATCAGCTCTTCCTAAATTCCTTGTTTGAAAAATTTAATCGGTTACTATTAATCAACTAGCAGTTAAATACTAACGATTTTTTATTAGTGTACTATCTTTGCCTCACCAATCAATAGTCAGAATTCTTCACCGTGCCAGAAACAAATTCATTTTGAATCTATCGGAACGGTGAATTATTTAACATCGACGGGGTTTTTCTGGCTCACATAATAAATAACCCTTTTTATGCTTTGGCACATACACCCACCATGTTTACACACATGTAGAGATTGTTTTTCGTAGGTGAGAACTATTTCGTTTCTTTTTTTTTTTGAGCAGTTATTAAGGACCGGCATGCAATGAAGTCGTTATCTGCTACCAAAATTATAGCTTGAATAATAAATACCACATACAAGACCCAAACGTCTAGAAACTACTCGTCGTTTTAGACTTCTTCAACATTTACTAGACAAACGTTCAAAGTTTCCGACTAACAGTAATTATTCATATTTGGACAAAGGGAGTTGAGCTTTAGCGCTCAACTAAACCATCCAATTCACCTCGTATACAATGCTTAAAATCCAAAATCTTTAGAAAAATCCTCAATGCTTGTTACTTTGTCAAAAATAAACTTATTCATAAAGACCTTAAATATCCATATGTCGCTGATTTAACCCAAACCAGATACCTACCTTTTCATAGTAAAATCTATAACTACTCTAATCCACTAGTATTTCAACTTGTTTCCTACTATATTCCTGATAACACTTCGAGGTATCTGAAAGTAAGATTGCTTAGAGACCTTATAATATAAAAATTTTTTAATTTAATTTAAAACGGTTTGGTTTTGTGATAAAATAAAATTCATAAATGATTAATTAAAAAATAATAATTGAAAAGTTTAACTATTACGCTCAATCACATTATAGGGTATGAAACTTTATAATGTCCTTGAAACTATGCATAATATGCATAATAGTGCTTAGCAATGCGCAGTTACTAACTATTGCTATTGACTTCTCAATGACACTACAAAGCTGTCTGCTGAATACGAGTTAAGAGATCTCGTAACACCTCTCCTAATCAGATGTTTCTTTAATATAATGTCTTGCAATAACTTTTGTTAATAGACTTCCTGTTCGGCGAATCCAATCTAGTTGACAAAGAACCTCTTGTGATACTTCGATGATATAATAGTTGAATATTATATCTTTTGAATATTCGATTATTATGAAAGAAAAAAAATGTAACACTGCAACTCAGAAAGGATCTTTTATTCAGTGATTTGTTAGGTTTTATAATTTCGTAAGAGACTTGGCCGGAATCAAATTCAAACACCTGGTTTTTTCTGGATTTAAGGGTACCCAATTTATAGGAGCTGGAAGTGCCTCATATGGAAGGCCCAAAGATGTGCTTTCGCCTTCTTGAAATAGTATCATTAAGGACAAAAAATAATTCTATGTGGGGAAGGATAGTGGCCAAGGATGTCCTTCGGTCGCAAAAAATCGTAAGATCCTGGCAGGTTTGTATATTTCGACATATTATTCTTAAGAACGAAAACTAATAAAATCGTTAAATCTTTAAAAGAAAAAAATTGTATTCTTAAGGACGAAAAATAATTTTAAGTGTGGAAAGAGAGTAGCTAAGGATGTCCTTCGGCCGCCAAAAATCGTCAGATCCTAGCAGATCTGAAAAAAAGTATTCTTTTGGATCATCATAAATCTATCATAAATTATCTCATAACAGAAGATCATTTATTTATTTTCTTTGTTTCATTCATTAAACAATAATACAAGAGCGAAGCCTAATACATCACAGATAAATTGAAGCTATTAAATAAAACCGCTCTATTTTTTTTAATTTTTTACATTGGAACAAATTTCCTCAAATTATCTCCGAAGTTTTATAAATTTAGAAAGTTTATATCTGTTTTTGAATAATAATTTTTGCATCCGATTCGCCTTCCAAATAGGTCATTCCCCGTAGAAGGCTTGGTTGGAACCTGCTTTCTACTTTCTCTACATCTATAAAACAGAATTTGTATTTTGAAAATATTTCTGTATAATATTTGATGTACTTAATATTTAGATCCTTGGATGGCCTTCCATGCATGATATTGAAAATTTAAGACGATTTCAATTAAATTATAGCATAATAGGTACTGAGAGTATATTTTTTTTTTCAATAACGAAATGCTTGAATAAACTCTTTCATCATCCTAAACAGCATATAAAGTTTTCTTTGTCCAGTCTTTCTCGCCAGATACCGTTAGTTCCCTTGCATCGGGAGGAGAACCACGGAAGACAATCCATCTTGCTGTCATTGCTAGAAGCAGGAGGAAGGAGGGAGTGGCCTATCTGAGATTACGAAACACCTTGGCCTCATCACAATATGGCCTTCGCCTTCAATCGCTCTTATTGCAAAAGTGCTCATCGCATTTATTTATGTTTCCTATTATTTATCTTGATGGAATAATTCATGTATTTGAAGCTGACATTAAACTGAGGCAGTCTTCTATATCGATAACGATACTAACTTTTATTTTCCTAATCATGTTTAGTAGAAGATAGTGATGAATTATTACAATACTAACATTTTTACATTTGTTTGTACCAAGCTTTCTTGCTCAACTTGAAGTACATAAGGTATTAAAAAACAAAAAACAACAACAAGGGATTGTTGCATTGATACGCTATGAATAGTTGTTTATTCACAAGTTACCTTAGGTTTTAATAATGTGACTCTGCTTGTTTACTTATAGCATTAAACACACACACACACACACACACATATATATATATTGTTCAATACCAATTCCAATGTTAAGCATTACTGAAATAAAAAAATAAGGTGTTTTGATCCTAATTATGGTTGAATTTTTTATTTTTGCGTGTATGTATGTAAACAGGCCCGCTACGCAAATATATTTTTTTCTAACTCATTCTCTCACTTCTTTGGTTCATATTTATTTTTTAATGATTAGACTATCATCAGAGCCTAGTGCCCTAATATTTGTTTCAGATACTTTATAAAATAGAATAAAACAACTTGATTTTGTTTTTATATTTTAAAGAATATAATAAATCAGCTTGGTTTCATTTTTTTTATTTGTTATGATTTTATTTTATTTTTTTAAATTTCTTATTTTTTATATTTCCTGACAACAAATCCACAACGGTGTGATGGGTTTCATGGCAGCTATAGTATGTGGTATGCTGCTTCATTTCTTGTATTCCTCTTCCCAGCCAGTGGATTTCCTAGATTCCTGCTATGTCCACCTTGTATGAGTCCAGTTGTTTAAGCAGATTCCGTAGAGTCCCCAGTCGGTTAAGTGTTAAAATGTTCCAATATCGAATACGTATGTCCTTATGGTGGTTCTTGGGTCGACCCTTCCTCCCATTCTACCTCAGCTCCTGCATACAACGATGCTAATTTTTATTTTTCCTACATCTCCCCCTCTGAACTTATTTCCTCAATAATGAAGTCCAATTCCAATTCTACCGGCATAGATGAAATCCCTATAAATTGATAAAAACTATGTCTTCCCGAATCACACCAGTCCTCTTATTTATATACAATTTTTCCCTTCAAAATTCATATTCCCTACCCCCTGGAAAAAAGCCCTAATTCATCCTATAAATAAAACATTGAATCCCACATCTCCTAAAGACTATCGCCCCGATTTCCATCTTATCTAACCCTCTCTAAACCCTTAGAAAGATTATTACAATCTCAATTATCTAACTTCCTTGAAGAATCCAATCTCCTCGATCCCCTACAGTCTGGTTTTCGACCCGGCTACTCCACACAATCCGCTCTCCTCAAAATCACAAATGACATGTTTACTGCTATAGACGAAAAAAAACTGACTGTACTGATACTTCTGGATTTTTCTAAAGCGTTTGATTCCCTGGACCACTCTATCCTTTTTTCCAAATTAGAATCTTTAAATTTCTCCATCAGTTCCATCCGCTGGTTTCAGTCTTTCCTTTGGGAACGGTGACCCAAGCAGTTAAAATACCTAACCAATCCTTATCCACTTTTCTCACTATTACTTCTGGTATTGCCCAAGGGTCCAGCATTTCTCCTCTCCTCTCCTTTTTAATACCTACATCAACGATCTACCTAATTCAATTAGCACTGTTCCTATCACCTCTACGCAGATGACTCCCAAATCTATCTTTCCTTTCCTCCTTCCGAGCTTCCTTCTGCTTTCGCCAAAATTCAGGAAGACCTGAATAGAATTAGTGCCTGGGCAACCTTAAATAAATTACAATTAAATGAACAGAAAAACTCAGGCCATTATAAATAGGATCTAGCTCCCTCCTTAGTGCATACACCCAGTATCCTCCCTTAATCCTAAATGATCATCCTATCCCTTTCTACTCCTCTGTCCGTTTAGACAATCCGGCTTCTTCTATTTGAGGATTCTTAACATCGGTTGTTTAAGAAGTGAGGGCAGTCAGCCCTCGACCTCCGAGTCAGAATGAGGGGCTGCCTCCTCAGAGCTCCCTGACTCGCTCCCCCATCCGGAGCGGCTACCTATGGAAGGTGATCCTAGGGTGTTTACTGTTGATGACCTTAGTCTGTTATATGGGAATGAATGTAGTGTGTTGTGTTGTGTACTGTTGTGTCTTTGAAGAGTGTACTCTTCCCCAAACCTGGAGGGCCAGTGGCTGTCTGCGGTACTATAACTGGGCGATAGGGTCGCCACCTCCCTACGCCTATTAAGAAGGTGGATGAAAAACGGCTCTTGGTGTTCGAAAGGACGATACTGAGGAGGATATATGGACCCATCAAAGTAGGCGAGACATGGAGGAGACGAAAAAACGTGGAATTGTACGAACTCTTTGAAGATAACGAGATCTCCAAAATCATAAAATTGAGAAGACTTCGATGGGCTGGCCATCAAGCCAGAATGGATGATGGCGAGATTCCGAAGAAGGTTGCCATTGAGGAGATCTTATGAACAAGGAGAGCGGGAAGATCGAATGTAAGATGGATGGATGGTATGACTGAGGACGCTAAGACTCTTCTCGGCGTGCGGAACTGGAGGACTGCTGCAGAGGATAGAGCCAACTGGCGGAGGCTACTTGAGGCTGCCCGGACTCGGTGACGAGTTGTTGTGCCGGATATTGTATTGTATTGATTTTATTTTTATATTTTAAATATATCTCTTTAAATTTCAAGAAACTGCTCGTCGTTTCCGACAACAAAAGACTTATAAACATTACAATGATTGGACCCATTTGGACATGCGGAGTAGAGCTTTGGGGCTTCACTAAACCATTCGATTTCGAATCCAATCCTTACAATCACAAATCCTTGGAAACATCTTCAATATTCCTTACGATGTCACAAATGAATTTATCCATAAAGATCTTATTGCTGCATATGTTACAGATTTGGCTGAAACCAAATACATATCCTTTCAAAGTAAACTCCGTTCCCATTTGAATCCACCAGTCTCCCAACTTGCCTCACTCTCAATTCCCGATGATACTCCGAGGCGTCTGAAAAGATGATGGCCAAGAGACCTTCTGGTGTAAAGTTTTTATTGAAATACTACTAGTGAGTAATTCTTTATATGTTATTGACATCTCATTGTAACCCCCTTCCTCAAATTTACTTTCGTATATAACGTATACAGTTGTAAATATGAATAAATAGAAAAAAAATGTTTGTGATCATTAACGGAATACTTAATTATACCATTCAATAATATCGATTAAATAAGTTGTAAGTCCAATACATAAAACCATTTAATTAATTCATAGGGCTGAAATTTTTAAGTAAAATAGTCTTGATTGTTTATTTAAATGATGTAACATTTTTAAATGGGAATATCAGAAATACCACGTACGGGTTGAGAAATTTCCACTCTCTCTTAAATAAACCCGGTTGGAGTGTGTGACTCAGGTCTTTTCATTGAATTTTACCCAATTCTAGTATTCGGATTCGGAAAAAAAAGAAAGAGGTAAAAATTAGGTAAATATAATAATCTAATTTTAATCGAAAATATTAGTAGATTCTTTCAAGATGAATATTATTAATAATATGGATTAAAACCTCATTTATTATAAATTTGTTGTATTCAAATTTGCTATTTTCAATATTAATTTTATGTTAGCTCAAAGCAGATATCTATCCTTTCATAGCAAACTCCACAATCATTCAAATCCATTAGTGTCACAACTTGCTTCTCAATCCATTCCAGAAAGAAGATGGCGCCTGAAAAGTAGATGGCCTCTACTTTTCTAATATAGTAAGTAATGAGGTACTTCTATAGTTCTATATACTTCTTTATTTCTATAGAACCTGTAGAAGTGCTACCAATGGGTAGTTGCTTTAAAAACAAGTGACGTGTCATTTTTATCATTATCATCATATTTACTTGATGTATTGTATGTTTATATTGTAAATACAATTGTAAATTTGAATTTAAAAAAAAATGTTATATTAATATGAATTTAACGCTTCTGACTAATAATAAAAACTATCTAGAGCTATCATTTGATAGATTTGATTGAGAGCGAAACGAAATGACAGTCATTTAATTTGTGTACCCCAAACTCGTGTGAAAAAAACAAAAATAAAGCAGAAGAGATAAGTTACTAGTATATATAAATATTTTAATATTTTGGAACAATACACTTCTGATTGAAATAAACCATAATATTTCAAACATTTTATTTCAAAACATTTAGGCATATTAAAACATTCTATACATTGGCATAGTATTCGATAGAAAACAAAACATACGAATTGTAAACATTTCATTGAAAAGTACACTGACACACACCCTCACTATTACAAAAACAGCCACAGCAATCGAGTCTAAAAATAAAAAAAATTTAATGAAAGGAATGCGGTAAAGATCTCTGCTGAGATATCTCAAATCAGATTGGTTCCGTTAGAGAAAAACCAATAATTTTCTTCCTCACGCGTGACTCACTACTACTGGCGATTCATTGATTTTCATTGAGTATTTGGAAAGGCGTGTATACTCGTAATTAAACATTATATTAGTAAAGTATATTTGCCATCATAAGTAATACAATTTTAAAATTAATTATTAAAATTTAACCCTCCAGTAGTCGCAACCCTAGGACTAACACCAATAGTCACAACGATCTGACAGATCACCTCTTGAAATTCAATCGTTTTACTGATGATTTCATCACTTTTATTTTTCTCATTTACTTATCTGGTTTTTAAAGGAATGCACATAATAATACACATTAATAGAATAAGTAATACAAATATTATTTATCTATTATAAACACTTTTAACTATTTTTCTGTTATCACAACTTTTTAACTATTATTTACTTCACTAATTTTATTTATACTGCTTTGATAGGCAATTTTTGAATGTTCTAAACATAAATACATTTTATATTGTTCACAAAAGTATTCAGTTAGGGTTCGTTTTTCACATAATTCACAACGTCGTCTTACAGAGCCGCGTCCTTCATGACTGGCTTCAGGTGGAGCATCCTCTTTTCTGTAATATATGTAACATAAACAAACTCTTACCTATACATGAATTATAGGTAATGCATTCCTTATCACTAGATACATCATCTTTATGTTCAGTATCTGAACGCTCAATTCTTTCAACATCTTTTTCACTTTCAGAATCTGTCTCACTTTCATCAAAATTTTCTACATCACTTTTTTTTTTTTTTTTTTTTTTTTTTTTTTTTTTTTTTTTTTTTTTTTTTTTTTTTTTTTTTATGGCACTACAACCCGGAGACGGGTCCTGGCCTCCATCAAAAGCCTCCGCCAATCTTCACGGTCCTGGGCAGCTACCATCCAGTTCCTGACCCCCAGGAATTCATTTGCATCAGCCGCCACTCCGTCGGCCCATCTCAGTTTCGGCCTTCCTCTTCTTCTTGCTCTATAAAGGGGCTCAGTTAGTATTTTCTTTGGCATTTCACCCTCCATTCGGGCCAAGTGTCCGGCCCACCGCAACCTGCCCAGTTTAATGACCTGGACGATGTTTAATTCATTAAAGTGATTATAAACCTCTTGATTTTTAAGTCTTCTCCATACACCATTTTCACATAGTCCACCAAATATCCTTCGCAGGATCTTTCTTTCAGAAGTTAGAAGGTCCTGTTCACTTGTGTTTGTCAGAGTCCAGGTTTCTGAACCGTACATCAGAACAGGACGAATTGTAGTTTTATAAAGGTGGAGTTTAGTCTGTTTTGAGAGATTATTACATAGAATGATTTTACGAATCATTTCAATATCGTCTGGGTTTTCTAAATCGAAGGTGTGCTTACGATTCATAATGTAATAATGATAGAATAAAATCTGTCGCGTCAGTAGTCGCAATAAGCCTAATAGATCTTGTCCCGGTAACAGCGGAACAGAAACTAAATAACTAAAAATGTAGAGAGAATATTGAGGATTTGACGTTACTAATGCATTCGAGAAATGTTAATTGAAAGGTATTGAGTCGCTTATCCCATTAAAAAAATCCTACTCGGAATACTGCGCAAATAATACCTTGGGTGATCTGTCAGATCGGTTGCGACTACTGGAAGATTAATGATACTCCTACTAGAATAAACGCCTGATAGGAAAACTCAGTGCAGTACATGGAAAACTGAAAAACATTAAACTCTTCAAGTAAATAAGTTCAAATATAATGCTTTTGACCGAATCTTGGTTTAAATATAAGTCTAGTATTCATTGATTCAAATTCTGATTTATTCTCATCGTTTTGACCCTTCATATTTTATTTCGTGTGTCATTTGACATTGTTAGTGTTGTGTTCAGTTCTGGAAGACATTTTGAGTATTGCAGACAACTGTTTCTTCTTTTGTAAATGAAGAGCATGTTGTTAAGTGTTCCAAAATCTGTTTCACAGATAAAAGTAAAATCGTGAATCCTACTATACTGTCATGAAGAAGCCGATGAACAAAGTTGTACACTTTCCTGTAGGGTATTCTCAATCGTTTTACGAAGTCCTGTAATTACTCTAAATATGCCATTTACATTGTAATAGGTATTTCAATTAAGTAGCACAACTTGGCGATTTTTTTTTTTTTTTTTTTTTTTTTTAAATCCTGCTTGAAGATTAATAGTTCACTATTTTAAAAAGTAATTTGATTTATTAACTTCATCACGGCAGCCAGGATATAATTATTGTTTCACTATACGGAGGGTAAAATTCCAAAAGTGTTGATAGCTGAAAATACTATTGTTTTAATAAATAAATTTTGTTCATCACTGATCTGAAAAAAAATATATATAATTTAACACTAAACCAGCTGGCATCCCATGTATACATATTTCTACCCCGATTTCTCGGTAAAAAAAAACAATAATAAGAGAGGAGAGGATGTTGAAAAAAAAACACGTTTGATATATTTTTTAATAAATGTACTAAAGTCAAAAATCAAAGTAATGAATGTTATTCCAAGAAATTCTAATAAAAATTTCAAAAAAGTGTCATTTCACCCGTTATGGCAGGTTTACTGCTAAATTTAAAATACTAAAATTCAAGACTATTTAATTTAAAATACTTATAACAAAAAAATGAAAATAAAAACAACCAAATTCCCAGTATTCATAACAGAAACAGAATTACGTTAAACTGTAAAAATTAAGTAACAGATATAAAAAACTAGAATTATCACCGATATAATAAGAACCGGTTTGTTTACCTTGAACTAGTGCCGAGAGTCGTGCGGGCTTGCATTCATTATCTGATGCCCTGAATATCTGTTTTGGTTCTTACTGTTTGTTTTCGTATATATATATATATATATATATATATATATATATATATATATATATATATATATACTGAAAAAAAAAGAAAAAGTGTTCAAGAAATAAATTAACCGATAGCATTTAGAATTTAAATTTATTACCTTTAACAGTAAACCAAGACAATGCACAGAAATTTATTTACTTTACAAATCCTTATTTAGTTTTAAATCATATTTGCGTTCATGATCTTAATTCTGGTGAAGAAAACACCACCCTTGAACAATACGATGAAAAATTGGTCTGTTATTAATGATAGAAAATAGCCTTTAAGAGATTTTTATTTTCCATTAGGGAGTAGATGAGAGAGAGGGAGAGAGTGAGAGAGAGAGAGAGAGAGAGAGAGAGAGAGAGAGAGAGAGAGAGAGAGAGAGAGAGAGAGAGAGAGAGAGAGAGAGAGAGAGAGAGAGATTTTTGAGATAAAACTATAATTAATATAATAATTAACCTCCCCCCCCCCCCCAAAAAAAAAAAAAAAAAATACCCGTGTCTGGACAACTTAAAGAAGTCTAATGAGCTCCATATTTTTTTCTTTTCTATTCGGTAAATAACCTAAATATTTAAAAACTGAATGTATAAAATTCATACTTGAACACACATGTTTAAAAAAGTATACGGCAGTAGAAAAACAACTATATTAATAATGGATTTGAAAAATATATAAATATTATTTTAAAACGAATCTAAATGTATAAATAAAATTAGCAATTACATCAAATTTATAATATATAAAGAAAAAAAAATTAATAAGAAAATTATTTTATTTTACATATTTTTCTACCGCGTCTTTCTCATCTACATCAATGGTGTTAAAGCTTTACATCGAGAAATTTAAATATGATAAATATTATTATTCTAAAATCTGTTTTTATACAGTGTTATAAATTATTTCCGTTAATTTCAATTTATTCAATATTATAGAAACAACGAGGAAAAAATGATGTATTATTACAGTCAGGTGATCCATGTCCTAGTTAATTTGAAGGATAACTCCTGATAAGGATTGGCAGAGAGCTGGAGTACAAGAACGTGTCCTGCGATTGACTTCACAGTGACGTAAAAAAAAACATGTGTTTTTTACTGACGCACCAAATGACAGGACCGGCTTTAGTACAAATCCTCTTACGATGTGTAAATGCGTGTGTATATATGTATCTATAAATTCATATATACACACAAATACATACATATATATATATATATATATATATATATATATATATATATATATATATATATATATATATATACATGGACAAGTTTCGTGACTGTTACCATTAAATGTTTAGTAAGGTTCTTGAGGTTCAGCCAATAAATAAACTCAACATCTGTTATTACAATTTAATACACTCAGACCAATAATATACATATACATTGATATACATCATACAAATCCTTTATCCATTTATAATTATATTCCACCTAAATACGGAAAGCCTTTTTATACCTGCACCTGTCGGAATACCACCAGTTTTGGGAAAATTCCCCCCTAACCTTGTAACTGTTTTTCGAAAATTTCGCAGGTCATTTGTGTACCAGAATTGTTAGAATTTAGTTAGTCGATACCATATCCACCAGTAACATTGTATGTTCATACTTCTGTATATTCTGTTATTATATATATTTTTATTATTCTAACACATGTTGTTATATACTTATATTGTAGCTAAGTTTATGTTTAGAAATAACTTTTATAATTTTATTGTAACCAGTTTTTTTCACTGTAGGGAATGATTATAAGAAAAATATAGTCTGGAAACGTCGCCAAAATAGTTGTTTTTACTATTGACTGGAACCTCAAAAACCTTACTAAACACACACACACACACACACACACACACACACACACACACACACACACACACACACACACACACACACACACACACACACACACACACACACACACACACACACACATATATATATAATATAATATATATATATATATATATATATATACATATAAATCTAAGGTATAATTTAATTTAAATAATGATTTTATAATAATATATGTTAATCTGATCACAGAAGCCATTACCATCGCACGATCACGTATTACACTCTTTATTGTGGTCTGAATATTCTTTGATCATTATTAGCGTCATTGTAATCGTAACAGAACGTGGGATAAATATTAATGCAAATTCCACACCGCTGAGTCATTCAAAAGATATTTAGTTAGCGAATGTATTGAATATTTTTTAAACCAGAAGTACACTGCCTTTATTTATCTTTAATTAGTGAAAAGAATTTTATGAATCAATTTATTTATTCAATGTGAATACAGTTTTTAAAATTAAATTTATTTATACTTTATAAATTTATTTACAAATAAAACAAGATAAGTGCGACATATTATTATTAATTAGTATCATTTGTTGTAATTTTGTTCATTTATAGATGTACTTACTTCATTCATTTGCATTGGAACTGTTATATATCATATTATTTTATTTTTACTCCTTGTTATGCTTATTCCTCAGTTGTCACAATTTAAAATGTAGATTCGTTTCTTCCTCGTTGAACCTACGTTCCGAATAATCTAGTTAGTTTGATAGGGTTAATATTAATTATATATATTAATTATAATTAATTATATTAATCACGTGTACCATGAATTATCGACTGTCCCTACCCTCCGCACGAAGAGAGCAATCGATGATTATATAGAGTTCTTCACGGCTACCATACGGCAAGCCGCTGAAACGGCCATACCGAAGTTTTGCCCTCTTCCAACTGCTTTGCGAACACCGCCAGACCACATTTTGACACTTATTGCTTTACGCAATAAGTGGCACAGGACCAGAGATCAGCAGGCAGTATAGTGTATCTGGGTGTCACTCTAGACAGGCACCTTACACTTTCAAACCACTGCAACCGAAAACTTAAGTTGGTGAGAACAAAGTCATACAGGCTAAATCACCTGCTAAGTACACCAAACCTCTCGCTCCGCCTCAAACTAATGATTTATAAATGTTTGCTGAGACCGGCTCTCCTTTATGGAGCTCCGATGTTAGCAAACATATCACAATCTACATCAAAAATACTCCAACAGTTTCAGAACGGGGTATTGAGACGAATCGTTCGACATACAACGTTACAAAGAACTAAAACTGACATATTACACAAAACACTAGACTTACCAAAGGCGACAGAATACATTACAAGGAGGCATATCAAATTCTTTGATAGCCTCAAATACTCGACTAACCCACTATTCAACACATTAACGCCAACTGAAAAACCACAGAGGTGGCAAAATTACGTCAAAACACTTAGACTTGACTAAGATGACTCAACAGACCCTCTTTCCCAAACACCTAGTGAGCCCCATCACTAGATCAAATCTATGTATTGCTGTACCTATCATAATTTTTATATTTTAAACAAAACTCCCTTAAAATGCACCAAGTGCAGAAAAAGGGATGGATTTAAATGTTTGCTATTGTATTATAAATAAATAAAAATAAAAAGGGGATTTGAAAAAAAAATAAATAAATAAATAAATTATATTATGTAATGATTTAGACAGTTATAGGATGTAGTACTCAGATTTTACAGTTTAGAAATTAATAAACGCTCCCTCTTTTGGACTAGTTGTTATGTATGGTTATTTTAAAATACATATACCTATTTTTGTTATAAATGAAGGCCGTATCTATGAAAAGTTCACATATTGCTCGTATGCCCTTCGCAGCGGATTATAAAAATAATATTCGCAAAATAATAACTTATTATAACTCGTAAATAAAAATAATAATAAAATTAATAGTGCTTTCTAATGTTTAAGGGTTCGTTTATGAGTTATGTATGAAGCCAACTGGCGGCCCCCACCCGAATGAAAGCAGCCAAGAAAAACCAGCCATTGGTATATTTAAATCTTACCCTACATCTTGTCTCTCGGTCATTCAGAATTCTCTTCTTGTAATACTTAGAATTATTACTAATTTCGTACAAATGATTTTGACGAATATTGTATTAAATTAGAATTCACTCATTAACACTTTATGGAGAAAAACTGTGGTCTAATTATAAGTAATTTTGAGTAAATAAATTAGATTAATTGTTATCATAAATTACTTATTACTTGAATTTTATCGGTTGTTGTTTGCCTACGCATTTTAAGGATTCATGTGTTCTTGTTAGAGATGGACTTACACTTTTGCCGAAAAAATGGCCGACAAGTCGGCCGACTTGTCATACATGCAATGGTAAATAAAAAGTATATAAATTAATGAATAATATTATTTTTTTTAATTATTACTCAAAACCAAAACTGTGACAAAAAATTAAAAAAAAAAAAATTAGGTCTTCTAAAAATATTCTTTGTTCAGTATTATAGAAGTTATCGAATTTATTTTTTCTTAATGTCCTTATGAAAGTACAATAACTGAGTTCCTCTTTCCTCAATAAGTAACGAACTGTAAAGATGAATCTGGAATAAAAAATATAACCTACGCATTTTTTTCATTTTATTCAACCTATTACTCAGTGTAGAAATACATATGAATGGAATGGCGCTTTTTGTATAGTCGACCCATCTCTAGTTTTTAATATTACGAAGGCGCATAAGCGCATCCAGCAATTGTAATAATCCATGCACAAAAATCAATTTTCGAAAATAGGTTATGTATATATCGTTTCAACTTAAATTCAACAACTGATGATTTTCTGTAGTATTTGGGACTATTTATAAGAGGTTATGTGACTGAAAATCATCAGATGATTTTTTTTTTTTTGCAATTGATCAATGTTGAGATCAATATTCAAATAAGAGTCGAAAAGCAATTGTTAAAAAATGTGTCCAACATCGTCCATCTTATCACTTAGGCTATAATAATGTTTGAATGTCATGGGTTTTACACACACACACACACACACACACACACACGATTGTGTATTCATTTATTATATTACTACCACGATTTGGGTGCTCAAGAAATGTTTTTCATATTTGCTTGTGTTCCCTAGTTCTTCACTCAGAAGATAAATAGAGTATTGACAGTCGAATTCTCTAAAAAGCCAGAAAAGATAAGTTTTTCAAGGCAAAGTCTTCGGAACATTGTTCCATTTTTTTTTTCAGCGAAAATTCGCAGAAGTATAAGTCAGCGCTTTCCTCTAACAGCGGTTAGCCCTGACATCGCTTCATCTGACTTGGTCTCTTCTGGTCAAGGACACATTTACTGAAAGGACGGCACTTCACGGATGTTTAGGAATTCGTTAGCCTCGGAAACAAATGGGTTTGTCATTGTTACTTCCAATAGCTGACAGAATGATAGTCGGGGATGGTAATAAAAAAAAGAAATTTTCAGTATATATCCTAGGTCAAAATTGTGCATTTTTAGCAGGATAATTTTAATTTTTGTCCAAAATCCTTTAATCACACTAAAAATACCAGTTGCACCAAAATTGGTACTTAAAGGCCTTATTAAGAAGCACAACATAACCAATTTTTTACAACGCCGATATTATAAATCCTTTGAAGATTATTATAGTTACCTCGTTTTGATGTAATTTGAATTATCTACTTCTTTACGATTGCTACCGATATAATACATTATAAAAATTGTTTTGATGAGTAATATTCATGTCGAACGACTAATATTATAATATATCAGTATATTTGCAAAATAATGTTACTTTGCTTACCTCAATATGCATAACTTGTACACATAGCTACACACAATTAATTTAATCACATACTTACTAAATACCTAATAAAATAGTTTTTATAGTTACAAAATTGTATGTTACCTACAGCTCTTAAAGTAAATGTAATTTCTCTGTAAATTACTTAATGAATATACTAAAATAGCTATAAGTATAAAAGTGCCATTTGGCGAATTAATTTCATATCCAGGGTATTTAATTTTTTCACAAAGTTGTGGCTTTCCCCTATACCCTTCTGTTTATGGACTATTTCTCTCTTAGTCCACATCCCATCATATAATCTTCATTGTCCTTCTTCCATGTTTTCCTTGGCCTACCTCATTTCCTTCGTTTTATTCTCCACCCATATACTCTTGTTGGTAGCCTTCAATAGGGCATCCTTTGTAAATGTTTGTACCGGCATAGGAGGTTTCTCGATCTCTTATAGAGTAGTTTTTCGTAGCTCCATTCTTTACTATTCCCTCCTTTACTTATTTTTTCATGAAATAATTGAAAAGCAAAAAATTGTTTGAAAACAATTTCGTAAATAAGACCTAATACCCATTTACACATATATAAAAATATTATACATAATTACTTATAAACAATGAAGAATTATTATAAATATACATAAAAATAATACATTAATTTAAAAAACGTTTAATTTGAAATAAGAAATGAAATCACGAAGTTTTAAAGTTCCAATTTTGAATCTAATTGAATTCTTATTTTCTTAATAACTGTTAAAATATTTGGAACTATTGTATATAATATTTGTAAATGCAATATGCTAACATGCTATCATAATCTTATCCAAGAAACAGAGTAGACAACATTGATATTGTCCCTCTATGATGTTGTCGTCAGCCCGCTAATGATAGCCAGGACATAAATATCAGCGATATATTATGCTGACTCACGGTTATTTCAGTACACAACAGGTTTCACGCCGAAGTAATCGCTACCGACTTCGGAACCGGTTCCTTCACATTCCCAGGAACAGTCGGCCTCTTTGGTCCTATCGTCGATCTGGCTCCGCTACAAATTACTATTCATGACACTTGTGCCCTAGCAGTCAACAAGCTCTTTATTCTGAGGAATTTTTGGTTCTGCTCTTAGCTAACTCTCCTGAGAACCTTATTCGTGATGGCATTTGTATTCGTAATTAATCAACTGTTACTTTACTCTTGAGAATTTTCAAACTTTCAAAAAGAAAAAAAAAGGATAATGTTTTTTCACTGCAATTTCTTCATTTTTAATGAATATTTTTTTAAATTATGTTAATTACAATTTTTTGTGGTGAACATGCTATATTTATATAATGTACTCATTCATTTCTCGTTCACGAAAAATAAAAAAAAATAAAAAAATACACATAAAATGACAACATATATTAACATAAAAAAAAAAAAAAAAAATATATATATATATATATATATATATATATATATATATATATATATATATCATATATATTTATATATATAGATCAAACTAATCATTATTAGTATGATATTTATTTCGATGTTTAAGATACATATATTTTTCAATTGTTTAACGTATATTTTTTTAGCTACAAGAAGAAACAATGTCGGAATTTCTCACTCTTGATAAGAAAAAAAGTGAATAGTGAGTCAGTCAAGTTACTTTTATGTATTACTTTTGGCCGTTCCTTTTTGTTTTTGTTTTTGTTTCTAAGTTATAAGTTTTTTTGCATGCACTCTCAAATCTATGATTATGCATTTGTTTTGAATCGCCTGATTTAAATTAAATAACTCTCAACTTAGTGTTAGAATAATAAAGTGCTAAAATTAGTTGAAATTAAAAAAAAAAATCATCAATCCTAATTGTATATATATATATATATATAAAAAAAATAATATATAATTTTTTTTTTAATAAAGAAAAAGAGCCTTGTTTATCATATTACGTTTTTTCGTATGATTGAGTTTTATTTTTTATTTTTTTATGACTTGTTTTAGTTTTTATTTCTTGTATAGTTAGGCTATTTATTTATTACCTTGCGAACATTTTTTGAATACAATCATTAGTATCCATATTACTTATTAACCTAAATACCATATAAGTCAACTAAATACCATACAAACAATAGCGGAAAAAGCAGGGCTACAAATATCATATAAAAAAACAGAATATATGACTACTGAAGTGAAGTTCAAGAAAAAAAAACAGTTAACACCAAGTATGGTAAAATTAAAGTAACGAAAAGGTTTATGTACTTGGGGGAAATAATATGTTGCAAGAGTTCGGAGAAGGAGAGCATCCAGGAGAAAATAAAAAAATTGGAACATTTGAGCTTCCAAACAGGCAAAATATATAATAAGAAGAACCTCTCCTCCAATGCGAAATTAAGTTATTACAATGTTGTGATAAGGCCTGTGATTTTATATGGGATGGAGACCACTTGCTTACCCAGCCTAGAAAGGCTATTAGGAATAGAAAGGAGGATCCTTAGAAAGATCTATGAGCCCAGGACAACACAGGAAGGTTACAGGCTAAGATCTAACGAAGAGATCTACAGAGAACTGAAAGACCTGGAGACCGAAATAGGAATCCGAAGGCTGATAAAAGCGTAGGTGTATATGCAAAGCAAATGCAAGAAGAATTAAAGAACCTTAAAATGTCAGAAACCGACTGTTTGGATAGAGAGGTGTTCCGCAAAACAATAAAAAATCTCACTACAATTAGCAGAGAGAAAAAGAGGGGTACAATGTGGTCCAGGGAAAGAAGGGAGAGACATTCAAGAATAATGAAGCTAAGATGGGAGGAAAAAAAGTCGAGAATCCCAAAGAAGCCTAAACCATGATTTTCGCGTGGTCCTTGTGGCCTATACGTGAAAAAAAAATAAAAAAGCACTTGTAAAAAATAAAGAATAACATAATCATATGAGACTTAATAAAAACAATTTCTCCCTGATTGGGAAAAACAATAAATAAAGAATATGTCTATTTGGAATCTACTGTTATCCCAATTTATCTTTTAGAATTAAACTGATCAAATTACTTTAATTCATAATTAAATTAAATAATCGATTAATCATTATTCTATATAAACATTTTTTTTTTTTCATTTAAACCTATATAGCTGATAAGAGGTATGTCCTAGCGACAAATGTTATAAAACAAAAATATTTACCATTAAATTTTTTAAAGAAAACTAAAAGTAATTTTTAATCCTAACACCAACATAACTAGGGCGTGTCAAAATGTTACATTTTTAAGGGTGAAAAAAATTTACAACGTGACGTTTTTCATTCCAATCGATATAGCTCCTGAACGGTGAATAATCTTATATAAGAAAAATATTTTTCATTAAATTTCTGATGAGAAGACTACAGGCAAATTTTCGATCCGAGCAACACGAACAGAGCTAGAATGAGTCCAATGTTATATTTTTGAATGTGAAAAAAAAACGTTACTCCAAAAAAGTATAGACCCTATACTTTATAAGTAAAAGACTTATTAATATTAGTCCTTTCATTCGCATGGTTCAACTTTGTTTCACAACAATGACAATTATTCTTACTTCATATGAACATAGCCTTACAGGAAGGGAAGAGTAGTGATATTTAAAAGTTACATTTAATAGTTAATAGTGTTATTAAGTTGTATGTTAGTCAGCCAGTAGCTTGATGTAATTTAACTAACCACAGAGAGACAGAAGAAGAAGCTGTCAGACCACAGAAAAACTCGAATGCAGTTTTTTTTTTCAAACAACAATGACCTGTCATTGTCCTTGTTCCTGTTTCAGGGAATAGGTGACATGATTGCCATGATTCCCTATTCATGGATTTGTAAAAACGATTGGTTCAAGTACACCCTATGGCGCACCGGCTGAATTACCTGATAGAGTCAGGATGGTTGTTTAAGCCTAGTGAAAATATGAGAGAAAAACTATCTTATATTTCTTAAAACTCCAGGTATTTTTTATTGTATTACTTGAGGTACGCATGATAGAATAGCTCTTAGATCCCCTGAAAACTGAAGATGAACGTTTAACATTCGAAACTAGTATTTTATTAAAATAATCCCAATAGAAGTGGCGATTAATTCATCAATCCTAAACTTATTGTATTGATGTATTAAAAACCCCAAAGTAATTATATACAGGGATGAGTCTATTTTGTATAGTTGTATTAGGTTAAATATATTGAAGATTTTATAATTTGTCTTGGAGGATTACTTTTTTATTTTATTTTTTTCTATAACATTAAATATCTTTAGCACTACAGCATATTTACCAAGACATTGTATTCTTAGCAGGTGATTGTCAGAGGTAATCTGGGCTATGAAATTATTTTTATTGTTATTCGTAAATATTGTTTCTATATCGATAATTTGTATACATTTTAGGAATTTTTGTTGTTGTTTTTATTAAAAACCTATATTTCCATACATTTCCAAGTTATATTTAATTAATCAAGTATGATAAGAGGAAGAATAAATTCTATATTCAATGTTTCAGTAAACTTCACTGCTCCAAGACAATGTTTTTACCAGAAATGTAGTAATAAAGCTACAATCTTCTCTTGTTTTTTTGCTTTTTTTTTAAATGCGAGTTTATATTTAAAAACGTTATTTTAAAAGGAATAACACAGGCATGAACATGTTTTGATTCAGATAACATTCAAACATCAACGGCACCCCGTTATATCTGGATGTTTGAAATCAAATCATAATATACCTGGCTAGAATTTTACAGCAATAAAAAGGTAATATAATCTTTTATAGGTTAAATCGTTAATAGTTATAAATAAACGTTTTAAAGTGATATATTCAAGGGCAAGGTCAGTATTTTTCCTATAGTTCGTAAATACGACGGCAAGTGCACATTCAGCAAAATAGATAAAACGTAAACAGATACCAGCTTACATCTAAAGTTGCAATTTTTTAAGAAAATCTTAATATTGATATATGTGTAAATTTGAGTATGTATTTAAATATAATTTTTTCTCTCTCTCTCTCTCTCTCTCTCTCTCTCTCTCTCTATATATATATATATATATATATATATATATATATATATATATATATATATATATATATACATATATATTACTGCATAATTGAGCAATTAATTCCCCACAACCACCCTCTAAATTTAGATACAAAAAAGATTACAAAATTGGTTGGAAAATATATATTTGGTTATCCTTTGATTGGAAATTATAACTAAATAAAATAATTTCTTTTTGATTAACCTCCAACTATCAAATCCAAAAAAAAACAATCTTATTGTTCTTGAGAATAACAAACCTAAGAAACCCTCCAAAACATTTTAAAGTGGGTGAACAAAAAATAGAAATAGTCAAGGAGTTTAAATATCTTGGAGAATGGATCAGCTGGAATAGCCTTGCAATACACCAAAAACATCTACAACAAAAAGTCCCTCTCATGGAATGCAAAAATAAGACATTACCGTGCAGTAGTTAAGCCAGAAGCACTATATGCAGCTCACAAGAGGAAGAAACATTCAGAAACAATGAGAAAGAGAAGAATTGATTTCTATGGACACATCCTCAGAATGAACCCAAACAGACTAACTAGAAAATTTGTTGACTACTTCCATAACAAAAAGACCAAACCAAGTTGGTTTAAGAAAATAGAGGACTTAAAAGAACTCCTTATCACAGAAAATATGCTCATAGATAAAAGTGCAAAAAAAAAAAACAACAGAAAAACAAAAACTAAAAACAAAAAAGAGAGGTTCCAATTCAAAATCAAAGCAAAACGAACAACCCAAATCAACAAACAGATCAACAAACTTGGAAAAGAATATCAGAAAGAATGAAGGAATACAGGGTTGAAAGAAAGACACAGAGGATTCAGAAGTAATTGATCCAACGTACCCCAAAGTCGGATGAATCGGAAAAAAAAAAAAGTTATTGAGGTTCAGTCATTATAATAACAACATATTTGGGCGACGTTTCGAGACTATATTGTTCTAATAATCATGCCCTGCACCTTAGTAGGAATGTCTTTGTATTCTTCGCACTCGCCAGCTATCTGTTTGATTTCTGAAGTTCCTTCATAACTGTGATTGCGTGAATAACGTGGGTTCACTTGATTTTTTCGGAAAATTCCATTCTTCCATTATAGATATTTCTAATTGACTCAATGTGTTAATGTGGATATATTTTGACTGTTACTGTTACTGTATGGCAAGTGTGAAGAATACAAGGACATTCCTACTATGGTGCAGAGCATGATTATGAGAACAATATAGCCTCGAAATGTTGCCAAAATAAGTTGTTATGTTGTTGACTGAACCTCAAGAACCTTATTAAACATCTAATAGTAACAGTCAAGAAATATGTTTATATAATGTAATGTAAATATATATTTATAATATAATGTAACTGACACATAATAAAACAGTATATTTCTCTCTCTCTCTTTTTTTTTTAAATCCACCTACAACTATCATAAGAAAAAAAACATATGAAATGTAACTAACACATCCTCGTAATAAAATAGTTTCACTCTTTTTGAACATTTCATTTTATTTTAATGATTGACTCTAATGTAAGCAAGGTTTGAATATATATCCAACATTTTTCTTTTCCTATTTTTCTAAGCTGATTCATAAATTTAAGATGATTCCTTTTCATAGAGTAATGTCTGAACGGATATTAAGAATAATCCATGTTGTTCAAAACAAATCATGGTATGATAAAGAACTTGTTACATTTTTTCTGAATCTGTTGAAGCACAAAACATCAGTTTTCTGTACTAAAATGTTTTGATTGGTCTAGTGCTCACGAAAGGTTCGGCAAGTGACCCTACCTAGAGGCCAGATCACTTAGGTATTCATGAGGTTACATAATAGGATAGACATTTTCAAAGGAACACCCTTTTCTTGAGAAGCGATCTGAGTGGGCTTTATTTGTGAAACCTTGGTCCGATCCTTTGCTCTGCCAGCGTAGGAGTGGATGTTTGTTACGGGTTCCTTTGATCACCTATCATTAGCTACTGCCTACGATTTCCTGTTGAACGGCAGAAAAAGCTTCTGAAGGCATTTTTAAAATAAATTCAGTATATATTTGTTTTTTATCACCTTCTTCCTCTCCTCTACTCTATGCTTTGTAAGAATATATTGCATCAAATAACTTTGGGCCACAATGAACATGAATGTTTTCTATACTCTCAAAAATATCTTGTGTATATAATTATTATAAAATTTATGTTTAACTCATTTTAATTTTTTATCACTAGCGAATAGACCATTTGGGATAACTTTTTTTTTTCGCAGGCCGTCATTCATTGATCTTCTGTAGAAGTTCATCAAATTTTATTAGATATTCTTTCCACTTAAAGACATTCCAAATAGAGTATTATACTAGTACTAGCATTCACCCTCACCGCTTCCCCCACTCTTTTAAATAAAAAACTTAAATAATTTACATTAATAATTAAAATATTCTTTGTTAATCGATAAGAATCGTGTACTGAATAATGCATTTCACCATTATTTCTTCAATGATATTTTCACTCAAAGCAGTAATTTTTAACCTGGTATTTGAAGATGACGTAAAATATTCTTTTTTTTATATATACGTTTATTGAAATTTACAACTGTACAAAATATATACATCAAGTAAATGTAAAGACAACGATTATAATAACATGTTAAAACTTGAAAAAACTACTCATCAGTAGCACTTTATTAAAAACTCTACATTAGAAGGTCTCCGGGCCATCTTCTTTTCAGATGCCTCGGAGGATTATCCTTATTGCTCGGAAGCATGTTGAGAAATTGGTGGATTTGAGTGGTTATATGGCTTACTATGAAAGGATAGGTATCTGGTGTGTGCTAAATCAGCAACATATAGAACATTAAGATCTTTAAGGATAAGTTTATTGGTGACAAAGTAAGGAGCATTGAGGATTTTTCGAAGGATTTTGGATTGTAAGGATTGAATACGAGATGGATTGGATGACGTAAAATAGTAAACTGAAATGAATGAGTTGGTAACCCAGATGAAAATGGATTAAGAAAATCTTGCAGATAATGGACTACATTATTAATGCTTATTACTAAAGGTCCAAGAATCATATTTTCGCACACAATATTAAATAGCAAATGATCAACATTTTGATTTGGTAAAAAAAATTTCGTCAGAAATAATTCTATTGATTTCATCTGTTTGGGTTTTAAATTCTAACTATTAAAGTATGTGTCAGTGTAGCAAACCTCACTTTTTCCACTCAACATTGTATAATTAAAACTGAATTATTGTAAATTTTATTATTGCTAAATCTTCCTAGAACTGTGTAAACGATGTAGTTAAAATTTATTGCAGATGAGCTCAGTAGTTTTACCATTGTAAACTCTATTAGATTATGATGCTAATTAAGTACCGGTCGATATTCAAATTTCAATGGGATCCACTTGTACCATATATTTAGACATTTTTAAATAATTTTATTGAATATTTTGAAGTTTAATTCATCAATTTCAAGCTCAATATAAAACTGCACCTTTGTAACCTTTCATGTGGAATGGGGTCCGCCACCTGTCGGTCAATTTTCAAACTTCATTGTTATCCACATATATATACGCTTTTTTAATAACAAATCAATTGAAAATTAGTAGATTATTCGATTTCAATGAATCATTAAATAATTTTAAAATAAACTGTCATTCGATGCCAAACTTTCAAATTTGCTAAATATAAATAAATCATATCCTCCTATAAACGTTGCCCTGTTATAAAGTTCCATCTTTTTTATTTCAAAATAAATCATTGAATGATGAACATATTTTTTATTTTAATTAGCTCCCTTCTGTATGGTTGTTGCAGTATCAAGAATATCTGAAGCGGAAATTAACGGAAATATTCAATCCACTGCAAATATATACTTTATACTGTCGATAAGTTAATCAAGTGAATGTGTATATACTGTGCATATAACTATTCACTCGATGCTACAGTCGTAGGTAAAAAAATATAAAGATAACTTTTCAAGATTCTTCTTCCTAATATTTAAGTGACAAAGTATTTAATTCAAATATACGGCTAAATTAGAGATTTAAAAAATAAAATTTTCAAAGTGGAGTATAACAGCTTATATAATTATACTGTCATTAAAAAAAATAATAAAAAATATTAAAAATATATACACACATATATAATATATATATATATATATATATATATATATATATATATATATATATATATACAATTTAAAAATAAATTCTAAATATTTTATAAGATCATTTATGCACTTATTTTCCGTCCTTCTATACTTCAACTATAATTTAGCGTATAAATGTCTTTTTTTAGAAAAGTTTATAAAAAATAGAAATAGCTAACAATAAATAGTCTACACTACTTAAACATTTTTTGTACGTTTTAAAGGTTTTGAGGGATATTTACGATTGACACTTACTCCGTGGCAGAGTAGCCAACTATATCACGCAATAGGTAAATTTTTGTAAATATTATCAACATTTATTAATTTTATTTTTATTTTATTTGTTTATATTTTAGTATGTATTTAAATCTACCTATATTCTGATTATGGTAAATTATTAAGGGATTGTATTATTTTATAACATTATCTCAGAACTATTTGGGCCAATTTATAGCATTATTAAATAACCTTAGATCATCATGAAATCTCATCAGTATATAATAAATAAATTTTTTCCATTTCTTAATTTGCAGGAACTACGATATTTCACTAGGCAAATAATCGCCAATTTGCCTTCATTTAAAAAATATAAATATATTAATAGCTAAATGTTGTTTTTTATTTTTTATTTAGCGAAAATATTTTTTAATTATGATACAGATTAGGAATTCATGTACACCAGCAAGAAGCCTGACATTTAGTCTGTTTTTTTCTGCACGGAAGAACGTGCCAATAAAAATAACATAAACAGTGCCTTCAGTCGCAGTTGCATACTCAGCAATAATTTCGTCGTAATCATCTTGTCTACATAGCATTCATTATCTCAGATCTGCATTTAAGACCATTAGCTGAGACAGCATGTTTACTATCACTGTCTAAAATAAAGTATCCTACTATTATTTTTAGTAAAAATAGGCGAGGAGGTTATTATTGTATTATATTGTTATTTGTAACGATATATATATATATATATATATATATATATATATATATATATATATATATATATATATATATATATAAATTATTTATTATTATTTGTGTTTCTTTTCTAAAGTTTTTATAATGTTAAAAAAGTCCACTTCAGTTATTCAGACTGTTTTTATTTTTGATTCATTTTTTTTTTCGAATATCTCGATATTGCTTGATATTTTTTTTTCCAAAAATTTTAATTTGAATAGAAAATTCTAAAACAGCTAGCTTAAAAATTCAAATGAAAAACTCCAGTCCAATTATTCTATTAAATTGTGTAATGTTGACTAATACTCAGGAATTTATCGGAAGTATAAAGATTTATTTAATTACAGTAATTATTCTTTAGTATATCTTAAAAAATTCCGACAGAATAAATAAAGTACTATTTCTCCTTACCAAAATGAAGGTTACCAAAATTTTCTCATTCCCTGTTCTTCTTTTAACAACAGAACTTGAAGGTTCTTGTGTTAAGTACTTGGTAAAGGTTATATTGTTTCTTGGCCAATGGTTTTGCAATGAGACTTGACCGGATTTTCTCCATTTAAATGAAATTTAACCCTCTTTGTTGAGAGTGGATGCGCCCTAGAGGTCTCCTATCCTCAACCGGAGATCGAAGATGTTATAATAGAATACACAATCATCTGCTTCAGCAATATTCGAACAAGGGTCCCGATGTAAAAAATCTAGTGTCCTAACCACAGAGCCTCTAAAACTTCTAAAAATATTTTAATTATTGGTAACATTAGAACAACATTAATCTCATTAAATATTGAAAAAAAAATATATATTTGATTTAAATCTTTTAATTCCTTATTCTTAGATAATTTATGTCATCATTGGAACTACGTTTCATGATAAAGGCTGCATGTGTCTTATTTGCGTAATTAGTCACAGATATGCCGTTTAACCTTTGCAACGGGGACAGAGAGTAAACAAGAAATATATGTTATCATGGAACAGTTAGATGCATGTTTATAGGTTTGTGATTAAATTTTATCTACTCGAGGTCGTGGACCATATTTCATAGTCGGAATGTGTCGCCCTTGACACCGAGATAACGTAAAATATGCAGGTTGCAGTGAATGCAGTAGAGACAGATGTCAACGTTATTATATATTTCTTGAAGTCTGATTGCATTATCTTTTACTCTTTGTTTGCTAATTTTTGAAGAGAGGGGGTGAGAAAAAGAGAGTAAAAAGAGAGAAAGGGAGGAAGAGAGAGAGAGAGAGAGAGTGCCAGAGAGAGAGGGTGAGAGAGAGAGATAGGGGAGAGGGAGAGAGAGAAAGAGAGTGAGAGAGAGAGAGAGAGAGAGAGAGAGAGAGAGAGAGAGAGAGAGAGAGAGTGTGTGTGTGTGTGTGTGTGTGTGTGTGTGTGTGTGAGAGAGAGAGAGAGAGAGAGAGAGAGAGAGAGAGAGAGAGAGAGAGAGAGAGAGAGAGAGAGAGAGAGAGAGAGAGAGAGAGAGAGAGAGAGAGAGAGAAAGAATTTAAGAACAGCTAGTTTGGTCTTGTCTAAATGAATAGTTAGTGGATATCAGGTTTATAAATTTAAAATCCTTAGCAAAGTTAACCATTCATAAAGATAGATAAATGTTGATAATTTAGAAGAATCAAAATGTTACACACTACTAAAATATTTGTAACGCTTTTCATGAAAGAAATATGCTGGCAACGATTTCAATTTTAATTATAAATGGTTTATTTTTGTAATGGCGAATATTAGAAGAAGCCGTTCTATTTACTATAGTTTCATTTATTCTTGTCTTATCTTTACATTATTTAGATTTATTAGTTTTTAAATTAATTGTTCCAGAAGGCTTCTGTGTAAAGTTTAGACAAAGGGAAAAAATAAAAATTATTCAAATCATATGAGATCCTAGTAATCAATTCTTGAATTCATATTCCCTTCCAAATATTCTGCTTATTGGCACAAACAAGATACCTATCCTTCGATAATAAGCTACACACCCACTCAAATCTACTGGTCTTTTAAATTGCTCCCCACTCTTGTATTCTGTATAACCTTTCGAGGAGTCTGAAAAGAAAATGGACTAGGGACCTTCCAATGCAGATCTTTTATTAAAGAACTACTAATAGAAAGTTTCTTTATATGTTATTTACATTATATTTTAATCATTTTACCACACATTTACTTATTCCATATATTCTCAATTACAACACCAATTATAGTAAAATTATTTATTTTTAAAAAATAAAAAAATATTTATTTCCATTTGTTATTAATTACTAGGTAATTATGTTTTTTTAAATACTACATTAATGATGGTGGATACTTATTACTCTAATAACTTGCACATACATCCACCCATAGCGGGTATTTACAGCCATTTATTCCATGTAAATATAATAAAAGTTTAAAAAACAAATTAAAATTTCTGTTCTTTAATTGATAGTAATCTGTAAATCATTTAGAATTTTCCACAAATACTAAAAAAACTTAATCATCTTCCAACCTAAAAGCTGTTATGGCGATCTAATCGTAAAAACATAATATTTAATCTCTACCGCAAATCAATGGAAAAATGAGAAATCTCAGAGCATTCAGAAGTAAATTATATAAATGTTTTACGACTTTTGATTGAATAAAAATTTTAATGTTACTGAAGTACGGTGTCAGAAAAATAAATGACTTGCTTCTGTGACACTTCAACGACCTTGCAGTCACAACTGATTTTACACCAACAAAAAAGTCTACCACAAAAGAAGTATAGTATTTTTTATTTTCATTATTTTTATACTAATTGATATATGATATTTTTTAGTAATAAAATAAGTTAATTTTTATTTTAAAATATCCTTACTTTGTTTGACTATCATATTTATTCATTAATATGCACAACTTAATAAAATATTAACATTAGGAAAATGCGTACGAAATTAATTACAATAACTGGTTTTTAATTTGTTAAAGACAAATTAAGCAATAATCCATTGGTAGCACTTTTAATACTTTAATTAAAAGGTCTCTAAGCCGTCTTCTCTTCAGATGCCAAGGAGGGATATAGGGAATTAAGTAAGAAACAATTCGAAAGACTTCTAGTACAACTTAAAACGTAAAACGGAATGAATTTTGGAAGAGTTCAATAAAACCCTGTAAATATCAATGATTTTCAGGCATTCTATATAATAAAAATTAAAACATATATAACGCCTGGGATCTCAGCGTGAAATGACAGTCGACTCAGCCCGCTCTCATAAGTAAATAACTTAATTAATAATTAAAGTTTTATTTGTTTATAGATAAATATCTTGTATTGCAGCATGCAATTAATAAGTATTATTTCCTCAATGAAATATTAGCAGTAATTTTTAAACTGGTTAAAATTGCACTGATTAAGTGGTTGAAGGTTACATGAAAGCATAATTAGACATTCAATTTTTAATTTTAATCTATGAGTTGGTAATCCAGATGGACAGACTGTTAAGAAGTTCATAAGGATAATGGACTGCATTATCAGTGCTCACTACCTAAAGCCTATTAATCATATTGTTACACACAATATCAAAAAGCAAAGAATGGACATTTTGATTTGGTAACGATGCTCCTTCCTTAAACTCATTCAAAACTCTCCTATTCCAATATCTACTTAAATCCCAGTTAGACGCCGCCAATATGTGTAATAATTAAAAATCCAGTCAGTCAATCTTAACTATATCTGATATCAATGAATTACTTCAATAATTATATCATTATTGGTAAATTTGTCAATTTTAATCATTTGTCTGTCTAAAAAATTGCTTTTTATTTTTGTCTCATACAACTATATAATATAAGAGGACAGTAAGTAGATGTGTAAATATATATTTTCAGCTATTTGTAAATATTTTGTCTTATTAAAATTCAAATATTTAATTTTTTTTCCTCTATATATCTTTTCCTTTCTATGCACTATATTTTTTCTATTTCATGAATTTATTTTTTTTTTTTTCATCTTTCTGAATGCATTGTAATTATTATATTAGCATATTAGCATTATTATTTTTTTTTCTTTTCTCATGTATATATTCATAATATAGTTCTATTTTAAAATAGATACATATACCATCTTATATGTGCGTATGTGTATGTATGTATGTGTATGTGTATATATATATGTGTGTTATGTATGTGTGTGTATATATATAATGGTATTTGAAGTTATAATTATTATTTCATATGTTTATTTTTTTTAAATTTAATTTAATTTTTTTCCCTATAAAAAATGTATGCTGTAATTACTGATGCATTTAACTTGTAAATAACATGCCAGACAATTTTACTTTTAAATGTGCATGATTTTTATTCTTAGGGGACAGTAAGTCCCAGAATAAAGTTTATTTTTTTTCATTTCATTTCATTTATATTCGGCAGAAATAATTTTATTGATTTCATCTGGTTGGGTTTTAATTTATAACTGTATAAGTATATAACAGTGTGGCAAAGCTCGTAACTGCCACTCAACATTATACATTTAAATTTGTATTACTGTAAATTTTACTATTGCAAAACCTTCCCAGAAACTATGAAAATGATGTAGTTAAAATCTGGTAGAGATGTGTTCAGTAGTTTTACCATTGTGAACTCTATTGCGGATTGGCGCTAAGCACACATCCGTCGATTATTAAACTTCACTGGGATCCCCATATTCTAGTTTTAAAATAATTTCATTGAATATAAGAATTTTCAAGCTCTATATAACACCGCATGTTTGTAACCTCTCGTCGAATGGAGCTCGCCACCTACCGATAAATTTTGAAACTTCACGGTTACCATTATTATAATAGCTTTTTTTAAAAAATAATTTAAAATTAGTAAATTTTATTATTGCTAAACCTACCTGATGATTTGGTTCAGATTGATTCAGTTGTTTTCGTGGTTAGTTTTCACAAACGAAAAATACCTCGTCTTTTTATATAATGCTATAGATTTATACATGTTATAATAAATTAAAAAGTTAAAAGATTATGCTTATTGTAAGATTGATATGACGCTAACCATATCTTGTGAACCTATTCGTTCATAAATTATAAATAAATGTCATATTGAAAAAATTTATGTATCCAGTTAAATGCGTACATTAGCAATTATCAATAGTATAATATTTAATATTTAATAGTAGCTAACTGTATAAATTATCAACTTAACTGCGTCTGTTGAGATATAAAATGAGAACTAAAATATGCATTTAGACTCGAATGCTTGTTTTTACACGATGCTTGAACGTTTAATCCACTACAATAATGAAGATCGTAGCATGGAATATAATTTATTTAATAAATAGATTTAGTTAATAGATAATAGATAATAGATATAATCATTATTTAATAATGAAGTTGTCAACTTCTTTTTAGGAAAAATGAAATTTAGATAATAATGTATAATAATAAATATCCTACAGGATATTTGTCATAGTGACATAGTATGAAAAAAATCTTCTTTCAGTGCAAAAAGTGTTTGCAGGATTAATCATAGGATCATGGGATTATATGAATCTAAGTCGTATAAATACCTAGGAAGTGAATTGTCTATTTTATATTGAATTTAGTTTTTACTTCGTCCTGGATTGTTACTTATATTATTTCATTGTTTTATTTAGTATTGGAAGTAAAAATGAATAAACTACTTTTTTTGTAGTAGTTTAAATATTTTGGTGTTCGTATGGTGCCATTTTTAGTTTTATCAGCTGTTTCAACATACAGTCAGATACAAAAGTATACGTTCACCTTTTCTACGTCATAAGGAATAACAAATATTAGCATTATTTAATGACATTGATTAGAAACAAAAGTCTAAATCAAGATTTGAATGATTTTTTTTTTTTTTTTTTTTTTTTTTTTTTATAAATTGGAAATATACATATATTTCACATAATATAATTACTAAATATATCGCCAATTGTTACATAATTGTAACTTCCGTCTGAACAAATCTCTTTTACTTCTTCTTCGTTTATTTAAATTGTCAAAAATATGTTTTAATGCTGTCATATCTCTCTCATATATCAGTGTTATTTCCTCTACTTATGAAAAGTTTTTATATCGAATAAGCGCAAAATTATAAACAATATTATTATAAACTTTATATCGAATTGACACTAAGAACTTACTCTCATTTTTATTTATTTTTTTATTGGTAAGAAATAATGCAGAAGTTTTTTTAGTTCTTTTATTTAATAATATACTGAAAGTTGTAAACCAAACAATTGGATTAAACTAGAAAAATTTACTATTGATACTGAAATGTGTGACATCCCGTTAGTTCAAAACCAATAAATCAAAACAACAGACTGGTGACCCGCTTTTCGAAGGATATCCTTGCCGAACATTATGTGCTTTTTGATTAAATGAAAATAAAAAACAATTTTTTTTTTTTTACTTTTTTTTATTTTTTTATTTAAACATGACTGGTTTATGAAACTAATTATCTGTAAATTTCTATAGTTCTCTACTTATCACATTTATTAATTCTGACCTTAAACAATTGTTAAAATTGTTGAATGGTTATTTGGGTCTTTCATTTTGTTGTATCAAATACTAGTTTTATTGTTCCTAAAAATATAATTACATACGCCATGTATAAAAAATTATGCAAAATAAAATAATTATGAGATTCATTGAATTATATGAAACTAGCATCCCTTATCGCGGCTTCGTCCGCTCTTATAAGTAAAGGACTTAACTTGTTAGATAATTTTAACTAATAACAGAATTTTTATTTGTTTATCGATAAATTGAGTTGATCGGAGTAAGCAATTGAGCATTATTTCTCCAATGATATTTTCACGCATAACCATTTTTTAACTTGGTGGTTGAAAAGTATGTAAGAGCATAATTGGACATCCAAGTTTTTATTTTAATGTATGAGTTGGTAATCCAGATGGACAGAAACTATTAAAAAATTCTTGCGGATTATTAAATCCATCGCATTATCAGTGCTAACAACTAAAAGCCTATGGTTAAAATTCTATTCACCATATGAAAAAGCTAAGAAACAGAATTTTTATTTGTGAAAAATAATTTTATTGATATCATCTGGTTCTATTTTAATTCCTAACCATAAAATTACTTGATAGTGTTGCAAACCTTGTGTTTACCACTCAACATTGATCATTTAAATTGTTATTATTGCTGAACCTTCCTATAACTATAAAGATGATAAAGTAAAAATTTATTAGAGATGGAGTCAATAATGTTACCATAGCAAACTCTGTTGCAGAGTAGCGCTATTATCCTTCGATTTTTAAATTTCACTGGAATCCATACGTCACACCACCTATTTATAGTTTATTTTATAATTTTAATTAAACTAAGCAAATTTTATTATCAATTTCTGACTCTATATAACACCTTATCTTTGTAACCTCTGTTGAATGGCGCTCGCCACCTATCGGCCAATTTTCAAACTTCACTGCGCACCACATATTATATAGCTTTTTTAATAAAAATTTAATAGAAAATAATTAAATTTCATCACTGCTAAACCTTCCTTGAACCATACGGATTGGTTCTGTAGTTTTCGCCTTAAGTTATCGCAAACGAAAAATGGCTTGTCCTTTTATATATTATATATTTCTCATGTTTCACTAATATTAATATTAAATTAAATGTTTCATTTTAAACGGAGCATAGCATCATCGAATAAAATTTTTATGATAGATATTATTGAATACGATGCGATGATATGGTTCACTATTGAAAATATTACTTATGAGAAAATTTTAATTTGTTACTTGTTGAGTATTTAAGAATTCTACTCCTGACAAAATATAACCAACAGATTCTAAGTATGAATGGGCAGAGGTACTAAGGAATATGTGGTTTGGAAGGCGTGTCAATAGACATGATGTCTCATCAATGTTCACAAGAAATTGTATTTATCCCTATAACAGACGCCTATCTAATAGCTGACACTTATTCTGTCAAAGAATAGATCAAACATGAATTACCTTCAACAGTGAATTTGTTTCACATGTCAAAGCCTGGTCACAGCTATAATAACATCCGGCACGTAGTATTGTGAGAGGCGTAGTCGAGATTCGTTGTATACCGACCAATAATTTGAAATTAGACTGCTTATTATATTTAATCCACTGTAAGTGAGAAAGAATAATTTTGACATAGATGTAAGAATAATTTGATACTTTTAGTTCTGAAATCTAAATAGCAGTATATTATAAATAGAAATATCCATGATGTATTGTCAGGGATATATTCAGATTTTTTTTTTCTAAACTGACTTCTTTCTTAAAAATAAACTAGAAAAATCAAACCCATGAAATTCTATAATCTTGCAAACTATATAAACCAATGAAAACTAAATAAATAACTGTATGAAAATTGTGCTGTCTGCTTAAAAAAAAAACTTATTCACTTAAATAACTGCAAAAAGCACTAAATGTTCATGAGTCATAAAAAAAAGGTGTGTGTGTGTGATTTCGTATGTGTGTTATTTTTTGTTAAAAAACATTTGTTCATTATCAAAAATTATTTATTACTGGTCTTTTTGTACGTAATATTTATCCGTTTGTTGTAATTCAAGTAATAACCTCACAGAATTGAAAGTTGTAATTAAAGAAGTAGGATTTAACAATAAATCTCAAAAAATATATTCGCATGCATCTATAGTCAGATTTTCTTGTGGTATCTGCATTGAATATTCGGGTTTTATACGGCCTTATATATTTTTATTTTTTGATATATATTTACAAGTTACTACAGCCTCAGTTGGCTTTATATCTTTTAGTTTTCTATAACGGTACCAATGAGGAATTGCTGATTTAAGCATATTTCCTCGATTTTATATTAATATGTTTCCTCCAAAAATATTTTTTTTCCTTGACTCATTTTTGAATGTTACTATAATAAGTATAGTAAGAGAATATTCAAGATAAAGATTTGGTGAGAAAATGTTTATTTATCTCATTCAGAGATGGGAAACATTTAATCAGAATTATATTCAGATTTATTCAGATTTATATTCAGACATAAATATTGGAATAAATCATCTAATTTAATCATGATTAAATTAGATGATTTATTCCAATAAATTAGTTGTCAAATATTTAATTCTGATTAAATGTTTCCCATCTCTGAATGAGATAAATAAACATTTTCTCACCAAATCTTTATCTTGAATATTCTCTTACTATACTTATTATAGTAACATTCAAAAATGAGTCAAGGAAAAAAAATATTTTTGGAGGAAACATATTAATATAAAATCGAGGAAATATGCTTAAATCAGCAATTCCTCATTGGTACCGTTATAGAAAACTAAAAGATATAAAGCCAACTGAGGCTGTAGTAACTTGTAAATATATATCAAAAAATAAAAATATATAAGGCCGTATAAAACCCGAATATTCAATGCAGATACCACAAGAAATCTGACTATAGATGCATGCGAATATATTTTTTGAGATTTATTGTTAAATCCTACTTCTTTAATTACAACTTTCAATTCTGTGAGGTTATTACTTGAATTACAACAAACGGATAAATATTACGTACAAAAAGACCAGTAATAAATAATTTTTGATAATGAACAAATGTTTTTTAACAAAAAATAACACACATACGAAATCACACACACACACACCTTTTTTTTATGACTCATGAACATTTAGTGCTTTTTGCAGTTATTTAAGTGAATAAGTTTTTTTTTTAAGCAGACAGCACAATTTTCATACAGTTATTTATTTAGTTTTCATTGGTTTATATAGTTTGCAAGATTATAGAATTTCATGGGTTTGATTTTTCTAGTTTATTTTTAAGAAAGAAGTCAGTTTAGAAAAAAAAAATCTGAATATATCCCTGACAATACATCATGGATATTTCTATTTATAATATACTGCTATTTAGATTTCAGAACTAAAAGTATCAAATTATTCTTACATCTACCAGGTATGCAAGTTTAAAATGTCGTTTTAATTCCAATAGAATGCGCTCTTAGCCTATTGAAGGATTTGCTTATCTCTAAACGCTATTTTGTTTGTTAGTCATTTGTTTACAAAAGTCAGTTGTTTTTAAGTCGTTTACGTGGACGTATCATACCTTTCTTGGTTTTAAAAATGTCTAATTTTAAGCCAAATAAAGAGCATTTGCGGCATGTCATGATTTTCTTATTTAATCAAAAGAAAAAGGCATCTGAATGTCATCGAATTCTTGTTGAGACTTATGGCGATGTTGCTCCAACCGTCAGGACATGTGAACGTTGGTTTCAAAGTTTCAAACGTGGTGATTTTGATGTTACTGATCAAAAACGAGAAAATCGACCAAAAAAGTTTGAGGACTTCGAATTGCAATCTTTATTAGACGAAGACAATACCCAAACCCAACAAATGATGGCAGAACAGTTGAATGTCACTAGGCAAGCCATTTCCGATCGCCTGAGAGCTATGGGAAAGATTCAAAAGGTTGGAAAATGGGTTCCACATGAATTGGACGAACGACAGATGGAAAAACGAAAAACTGTGTGCGAAATGCTGCTTTTACGCCACGAAAGAAAGGGTTTTTTGCATCGAGTTGTAACTGGCGATGAAAAATGGATTTATTTTCAGAATCCCAAACGAAAAAAATCATGGGTAACGCCAGGACAACCATACACATCGAGTGCAAGACCGGATCGTTTTGGGAAGAAGACAATGCTGTGTGTGTGGTGGGATCAGAAGGGAGTAGTCTACTACGAGCTTCTCAAACCCGGCGAAACAGTCAATACCGAGCGCTACCGACAACAAATGATCAATTTGAGTCACGCATTGATCGAAAAACGCCCAGAATGGGCTCACAGGCACGCCAAAGTCATTCTTCAGCATGATAACGCTCCTGCACATTCAGCCAGATTGACTAAGGAAAAAGATTTCTTCGCTTGGTTGGGAACTCCTACCCCACCCCCCGTATTCACCTGACCTGGCGCCTTCTGATTATCACCTCTTCTCATCGATGGGACACTCATTGGCGGAGCAACACTTCAACAATTTCGAAAACGTACGAAAATGGCTCGATGAATGGATTTCAAATAAAGATGAAGCATTCTTTTGGAATGGTATCCATATATTGCCCGAGAGATGGACAAAATGTGTAGAAAGCGAGGGTCAGTACTTTGAATAAAATATATTATACTTTTTTTTAAATTACTGTGTATATATTTTAAGAAATAAACGACATTTTAAACTTGCATACCTGGTATGTCAAAATTATTCTTTCTCACTTACAGTGGATTAAATATAATAAGCAGTCTAATTTCAAATTATTGGTTTTACCGATCCTGAACGCCTCTCATTACGTGCCGGATGTTATTATAGCTCTTAGTAGCGGTACTATTCAGTTAAATATAAAGAATAAGTAATAAATAAATACTAAAAGTAACTAAATTAAAGTAGCGGTACTATTAAATATTTTTTTGTGGATATAAATATTTTGTTATTTATTGTAAAACTTTTTCTACTTCTTATTCTTAAATAATGTAGTCTAATCAATCAAAATATTTTTTAATCTGTTTGAAATGGCACCATTAGTGCTTGATTTTATTTTTCAAAAATCAATGAACTTCTTGTTTTTAAAATTTTAATTTTTTATGTTTCAAAACAATGAATTTTTAATCAATACTACTTGATTATATTATATAATATCCATTATTATTATTTTAATAAAATAGGAATAATCATATAATGTAGGAAAAACTACATCAAGGAATTTTAATTTTTTTTTCTGAAAATTTGGAATTTTTTTCTCTGAGCTTTGGCATGAATTAACCATTACAAGATGCAATGTTAAATAATCTTTTTTTATACAAACAAAAATTTCTTCGTTCCTAAATATATTTTTAAATATAGTTTAAAAAATAGACTGAAAACTGAACTTGATCATTGTTGACATTTTATCATATCCTCAACCTTTGTTTAACACTTATATATGTCTATGCTTATGTAAAAAAGACCTGCGTTTCATATATATATATATATATATGTATCAGTTAATTTTAATATTGCCTTATCTGAAGGAAATATCAGTTCATTTTGTCCACCAGGCCCGAATATTTCCCTTCCAACTTGTCATATTATCGATTCACGTGATATCTTTGGCAGATGTTATTAAAGCGTTCTTTTCCTGATGGACGGGACATAAATGACATTATATATGTTACACGGGCTTAAAAAAAAAACATTGTTCAAACAGGAATAGTAGTTCTACTGAAACCATCCTGGATCGTCATTAATTCAAATACAAATAGTAACACGAAATATTAATTAAATTAATCAGTATTAAAATAATATAAGGGTCAATTGATATTTTTTTCTTTATGGTTCCGTGAAATGAATCCCAGCCTTCCCAATCTAGCTAGAATACGTTGGTGAAGTACAATTTACCAAGGATAAGGCGACCTTCGTGCCCTAGTTCGATTACGTAGAAACGTTAAACCTCAATAAACAAACTAAAAAAAAATATTGCTGTTCTTAGGATTTACTATATGATTTTTATATAATATTTACATCATGTATCATCTTCCCATAACCGTAAAGACCCAAAAACTCGGCGTGATGTGAACCGAAATAAGGGCCCTAAGTAAGAGCCCTAAGTAAGAACCCAGACATAAAACACATAGTACATAATAGTTTTTCTTTTATTTCTTATATATACTTACTACATTTACAAAGCCATAATGTTGAAATACTTGTACGGAAATGTAACTTGATGGATAAAATACATGATTTACTTGTATTCCAAAAACATTCATGACACTCGTTGGCTAATAGCCCTGAACTCGGTTCTATGCATCTTCATCTCCAAGTCGAAGGAAGAGTAAATGAAATGAAAAATAAACTTTATTCTTAAAGTTACTTACTGTCCACTAAAAATAATAATAATAAAAAATTAGTGATACAATTGTCTGTCCGTATTACTTACAAATCAAATGCTTCCATAGTTACGGGACATTGTCAAAAGATAAAATAAATCTAAATATTTACATATTTTTGGAAGATTGTATAATATATTTAAAAATAAATTTTTTTGAAAAGAGGTAAAGGAAGCAGCTTTACACATAGGAGTGGGTAGGGAATTTCTACTTTCCCAAAGAAAGAAGTTCTATGTGAGGGAGTATACAGGTTAAAAGGTTGGGATCTAGTGTTTAGGAGGTGGATAGAAGAACGTAGAGCTATTAGATAAATAGTATAGAATGCTTTTCTGGTTTTTAAAGATTAGAATAGGAAAGTAACAAGAAAGTATTGGCGTCGGAAATTAGGGAAAAGCCACCCAAGCTCAAAATATCGGCAATTAACATGAAACCGCCTGGAGATACCGAACATATTTTTTTTTAGTTTTGGGGGTATATCCATCTCTGTTTTTGAGTTTACATTGTTGCTCATTTTCAGTTTTTCCTCAAGCTTATCAAGGTCTTCATACTCATTTTCTTCACGTTTTTCTTTCATTATCACGAAGACACTTGTGTCGGATTCTGAACTGAGGCTAAAATTATTTCCGTTTAAAGGAAGTCATTATTTTACAGAGTCGCCGATAAATCCGGATTTCCAGATTAGGTAACTATTTCAGCATGTGCTTTATAATAATCAAATTTTAAAAATACGAAAAATATTCTGAGAAATATAAATCTAAGGATTAATAAACAACATGTACAAGTTAGAAAAACTTTATATAATCCTGACTGCATCCTAGACAATCTTCTTCAACCATCATGTCATACACTCAACAATACTAATTTTATTAATTTGGAATTAGATTAGATGTTTTACCGTTTTAACTAACAAGCGTATCGGTATAGATTTAAATTGTAATAATTTAAAACTGCGAAAGAAACAGTGAACAAACCTACAACCATCTTATTTATAACCACAAAATCGGAATTGTATTAAAACAATTTGATCGCCTAAGTCTTACTGAATGGAGACCAATTCCAGCATTTAAAGATACTTTCATTACGATATACATTGTTAGAAGCATAAAGTTCTATAGACTGTGGCTGAGGCAAATTACTTACAGCAACTTAATATAATTCTACCTATTTTTAATTTATTTTTCTTTTAAATACTTGTTTATTACTCTTGGGTTTTTATTTATATATCTTTTCTTATTTATTCATCTTTTCTCTTCTGTTTATTTATTTCTTATTGTACATATTTTGTGAATGGATACATTAAGTCATCCATATTACTTATTGCCCTCATTGAGGCAGATTGTAACACTTTTTCAATAAAAAAGATATATGAAAAAAAACTTGTACAATTCGTTATTTTCCTTTCCGATCTTTTCTTATATTTATTAGTAAATTTCTTTACCATTCCATACTGTTAAATATTAATTTTCAGTTGTTGAATCAATGTTTAAATCTATTCAATTTACTATAAAACATGTTCCATTTATATCCTAATTTAACCACTTACACGTGTAAATATGTATTTTAATACTGATTATATTTTAAGTACATACACCCATAGCAGGGTAACTGCAATGTGGAAAACTGAAAAACAAAAGAATAAAACGCGAAACTGCGACGTAAACAAAGCTTACTTCAAGGTTTCACGGCAGTTTTTTAAAGGGACAGTTGGTATTTACATTAACACGTTTATTTTACATTTATTTTACATTAACAGTTAAAAGTTTTGGTAAACATCACGAAGTTACATGCAATTCATATAAACGTAAGAAAATGTTGCAATGAATCGCGCGTAGTTTTCCTTCTAGACGCAGGGATGAACTCAATGACATTTATAAATAACACGTAAATAAACAATTGTAATCTATTTTAGTAATTTATATTTTGTTTTTCTCCGTTGTGTTTTTACTTTTTTACGTGGTTAACTAACATTAGTCAGTACTTAATTATTAGGATATAAATACTAAATATTTTTCATGATGATAAAAAATATTAAAATGATTGATCTCTATGTTTAAAAAAATTATGTAAATTTCAAAAAGCACTTTAAACCCATTTTTAGCACATTTTTCGTAGTGTGGCACAATTTCGAGGATTAAGTAAATGTCTTTATATTTTTTATTATTAATTATCAAATAATTGAACTATTTGAATATACTTATTTTTGAACACTTCTTCAGATTTCATATGTGTGTTTGGATTTGTTTACTTGTTGATTTCAGGTTATAGAGATTTTTTTTTTTTTTTTTTTTAATTTAGAATTCGATGGAGTTGTATTGCTCCAGTTTCTTCATGAGCACATAATAAGCATTAGAAAAAATAATATAAAACAACACCAGACGTACCTTTGCTAAGGTATATCCTTCAGGGAAGAAACACTACAGGCGGGACGAGAGTTGAGCGCTGACTGAAGGCTTCGTACCCCCATCCTCTTGCTTATCCTACCTCAGCGTGTTCCCTGTCGGATCGGTTCTTCGCAACATCTGCAAGAAAAAACGTACCTATCTTCATAAAAAAAAAATTAATATATAACTTCAATAGAAATAAAATATATACTATATAAAATATATAAATATTGCATAAATATATCATAATATTGTTATAAGTTTTATGTCAATGCAGGATCGTCTCTTATTTATATTCCAGTTTCTGAACGCACTATACTGCGTTCAGAAGCTGGAATATATGTAGTAATATTAAATAAAAAAATAAAAAAATGAAAATGTAAGATATTAATAACATTCAGAGAGATTTTATAATATTTCATTTAATAATAAAAATTTATAACTGTATTACAAATATATGTGGTAAATAAGGTGTTCAAAATGAAAAACGACATGCTTAAGACTTGTAGAGGAACTACCCTTTGGCAAGTACTCCAATATAAATTTATTTACAATTTAATAACATTTGCATCGATGAAACATTTTGTTTTAAAATATTGATATTAATAATAAAGTTGTATTAATTATATTTTGGTATTAAAAAATTAAATATTTCAAAATAGATGGCACTTTTTTTTTTTTTTTTTTTTTTTTTTTGTTAAATTAGCTACAAATGGAACATTAAGGTCATATTTATTTTTTTAAATTATTTTATTTTATTATTTTTTTTTTATTGATACAGCTAGTAATAACTTAGAACATCTAGTCATTGTGTGGGGAAATGAAAACAATAACACAACAATAACTTGTGAAGGAAACAATTAATGGTGTCATTCCAATAAAAGTTCTTCTTTTCAGACGTCTCGGAGGGTTGTCGGGAATATGGTAGAATGAAAAGCATATTTAGAGACCAGTGGATTTAAATGGTTATAAATTTTACTATGAAAGGATAGGTATTTGGGCTAGATTAGCAACATATTGAACACTAAAGTCTTTATAGATAAATAAATTTGTAACAAAGTAAGAAGCATTAAGGATTTTGGTTTGCAAACCCTAAAAATGAAAACTATAAAATTCATCCAAAGAGAAGTTTTTTTTTTTTTTATCAGAAGATTATTTTAATATATAGGAAAAACAAATAATCTCTCAACAATCCATGAAGGGTTCTTAGATTCATTACTTTGGTAAGGGTGTACTGTTACAAGACCGATGGTTGTAAAAGGAGATTTTGCCGATATCATGCTCAACCGCCAGGTTTTAGGTGCGGGGGCCCACTTTATACAAACTTAAACCCGGGGATGATCTCAAAACTTAAAAGTCGATCAATGGTTGAAATAAAAGAAAATAAATTTTCTGGCATCAGATCATCGTAGGTTTGGGTAGTAATGTGATGTACTATTAAAGGGTGCGTATCTGGTTAGTTCCAAATTAGTAATAGATCACACACAATTATCTATTTTAAGAAGTTTAATTTTGAAAAAGTTAAAAAAAAAGTAAAAAAGGAGCATTTAGGATTTTGAATTGTAAGGGTAAAATGTGAGACGAATTAGGTGATTTAGTGAAGTCCTAAAACTCAATTTCCAAGTAGGTCTAATTATAGCCCTGTAGTTGAATGAGTCTCTTTTAATCATCTGGCACCTGAAAGTATACCTAGCAGGGTGGCCAAAATTTGACCATAATTAAATATTCAACAAATAATTTCCTGGATTCAATCACCTAACATGATCATGATTAAATGTTTGACAACTAATTTCCAGTAATCAAAAATTTAATTCAATCATGATTAAATGTTTAGCCAATTAATGATCCAGTTCACAAAAAAATCTACTAAAATATTTAATGATAGTAGATGATTGGTTCCAAGGATGTTGGTTGTAAAATATATAATTATGAATAAATTTTGCCCAACTCTGATATACAGACAGTTGTCGAAAACGTCTTATAATCGTCTATATATATTTGTATTTGAATAATTAATTCAACATATTGTAATGTAAAATAGATACATTTAGTGTACTGTAACTATTCAGTGCTCTGACCGTTTCCATTGTAAGTACTCTACATATTTCTTCAAGAAACCAACTACAGTAATGTAGATAATATAGAACAGAATAGAATAGATAAATAATTTTATTCTGGGACAAAGTCCCTTAAGAATAATAGATAAGTACAGGTATAAATAAATTAAATCTGGTCAGAGACATAATGAGATAAACAAAATAAAGAAAAACCATAATACAATAATGACACTATATACATAGATGATAGTTAAATATACAGAAAAGAAAATAAGATAACATTCTACAAATTAGAGCAGATAAAATGAAATAAGAAAAAAATAAAATAAAAAATTCATTTGGTACAATGATTCGATTTGTATATACAATAGAAGTACCTAATGTTATATTCATAGAAAGTGAAATTTGTATTAAATGGAATTTTAATTATGCAAGAACTGAATAATAATTTTTGAAAAAAGTATGTAGATAGTTAGCAAGTGTTAGCTTGGGTAAGAAGGAGGTATTGAAAATAGAAGTATTTGAATGTTTTCAGGGATTTAGCTTGTCTGATGTGAGGAGGAATGGAGTTCCAGAGGATTGGTGAGCGGAAAAGGAAGGAGCTTTGGAAAGTTGAAGTCCTATGGGATGGGGTATACAGATCAGAAAGAGGGAATCTTGTGTGTATTGGATTGACTGAAGATCTGAATTGAAGCATATTGTAAATAAAAAAGGTTGAAGGGTATTGATAATTGGTATAGGAAGTTCCATGGAAATATTGTCTACGGAATGAGGGTAATATAGAAATAGAAAAATAATTTTATTCTGGGACCAAGTCCCTTAAGAATAACAAATCGTACAGAAAGAAATGATATTAGTTACATCTGGTCAGATACATGAAGAATAAATAAGATGAAAAAATAAAAATAAAAAATAAAATAAAATAAAGAAGAAATATTAATATAACAATGATACTGCATACATAGATACTAATGTAATTTATGAACAGGAAAATAAGAAGACATCCTACAAATAAAATAAGGTTTTTTGATACAATACTTATTATATACAATATAAGAACCCAAATGTTGTATTCGGAGTGAGAAAAACGTATGGAAGTACATAAAAACTATTGTTTTTATTTCTTGTACGGTAATGCAGAACTGTATTTTTAATTATGGGTCTAAGCCGCATTTCTAGGCTATGTTCGCAAATCCGAAGAAATCGGTAATCCGAACTACCTATGGTCCCAATTGGTTCGGATTCGCCTATCGGACTTCAAGTAAGGCTTTTGTCCTAAAGTCCTAGCGGATCTGATCAAGAGGGTAGAGTGGAATATGAATGTATTTTAATTTTTATCTTTTGTACATTTTTAATTATTTATTTCCGTTTGTTGTATATAATGTATAAGTGGTTACATCACTATTACTCTTGCTTATTTATCGGGGATAATGCAGATTGTAACATTATTTTTTATTTTTTTCATGGTTAAAAACAAATAAATCAGTATAAGATTCTAAATTCCCATTAACTTTTTTTGTTCTCTTGACCATTCTTTCATCATAACCTCTCAAACTATTTTAATTTTTGAATCTTACAAAATATTTCTATGTACCTTAATCCTTAATCATGTAATGCACAGAATCATTACCGTATGAAGAGGTTTATTACAAAAACTCCAATTTCCCCGACTGGGTAAAACAATACATCTTGGACATTTCCATCTATAGTTTACTGCTTTTCCTAATTCACGTTTTAGAATAAATGGGATGAAATTACTTCAGTTAGTAATTAAATTAAATTAACAATTAAACAGTATTCGAAATAAGTTGAGAATAAATTGCGGTTTCAAACGTGACTTTTTTTTTAAATTCAAACCAATACAGCTCCTAAACGTTAGGTTCAAGCAACAAACGGCATCTAAGAAAAATATTTTGCATTAAATTTATGATTAGAAAGTTTTTTCGATCCGAGGAACACCAACAGAGCTAGAGCGTGTTAAAACGATTGTAATAAAAACGTTACACCAAAAAAGTATTGGCCCCCAGCCAAAAGACATATCTGTGTCAGCATCATTTCCATTTCCATTTATTAATAATAATTTAATGTGAAATATAACAATGCATACAAAGTTTTTATATTTATGGATTGCTTACACTTACCATCGATTCAAATATACAACTCCTAAGAATTTTAACTAATAAACAGCTTTTGAAAAAAGAAAAGAAAAAAAAAAAACTTTCTGATTTCAGTTAGGGAAATGGGAATCTAGTTCTGATTCCAATGGAATTCATAATATGACAGGACATTATGAGAATTAATATAAAAAGAAGATGAATGGATGAAGTACGAATCACTCACAAGAAATAGAGTTGACGTTGGAAATGCAAAGACATGAAAGCAGTGACATCAGGTTTGTGAAAAAACCGAGGCACAAAGCCAGGGGGAAGGAACCTTGCGGAAATGGAGCATATGATGATAAATAAAGGGAATATAATTGTTATTTAGTCCCAGCTGTGATTTCCTAGAATAAAAATTAAAAAAAAAAACATTAAATGTTTAAAAATATATACTTATAAAAAGTTATATTGGCAAGCAGAAGTCTTTCGAGCAGAATGCCGCAGCTATAAAAAAGTGTATAATTTATAAGTTCCTTTATTTATTTTTACTCTCCTATGATATAATGTTATTATATTTTATGACTATGATTGGAATAAATCGAAATTTATATCAGGCATAGGTTGAAGAGATTTTTAAAAAAATGAAAAATTTCCTCTTTTTTTTATACGCTTTGTCATAATTTCTTTTCATGACTCTTACTTGTAATATTTTTTCAAAGGCCAGATTCATCGTAAAATTAAACGTATTAATACGAATCTTTAATTTTATTTATCACTGACTTCCAGAGTAGTTGACCAATTAATTCCAGTTCATTCATTTTTATTTTTATTTTTTTTTCATCATCGTTTGTTAAAAAAATTATGAAATATGAATCATAGGAAATCGCAATGACTATCCAGTATTCTGTTTTCAAAAATTTCCTCTTGCTACTTTTCAATCCAACAATTCCTTCATTCGCAGTCCGTTTTATCTTTCTGAACTTAAGCTCATATGTATTTTTTTTGCTGAATACTACCATTCACTTAAAGAGTTCAAACTGTTGAAGAATCCAACTTGTATTGTATATGAAATATTTTTTTATTTTTCTAAAAATAATATTAGAGTTGTTTTGGAGTCTTAGGATGGCACAACATATTCTAAAAATATCCTACTACAATCTTAAAAAGGTAATAATTTTTTTTTTATCATGTCCAATAAGGTAATGACACCTTACATTTTTTTGTAACAGGACATTTTTATAATTATTTATTTATTATGAACAGAAATTTATTATCTTATTAAACAATAATCTTACCAAAACGACAATTTTTTTCCCCCAGTTTAGTTGGTAAAAAACCAGAGATTAAATATTAAAATGGTGACTGAATTAAGTTTCAAGTAGTTTTAATTAGTAACACAGAAATATTTTCATAATACCAAAGTCTTATTTACAAGAAGGTAATCAAACCAATTTGGACACAAGCACAAGGGGCTCCTCTAAACCATCCAATTGGTCTCGTATTACAGTTACAATTAAAAAATCCTTCGAAAAATTTGCAATGCTCCTTAACTTGCCACCAACAAACTTATACATAAAGATCCTAATGTTCCATTTGTTGCTGAATTACTCCAAACCAGATATCTGTCCTAGTAAACTCCATAACCATTTAAATTCACTAGTATCTTAACTTACTTCCCATTCTATTCCAGATGACCCTCCGAAAGTCAGAAAATAAGATGGCCTCGGGACCTTTTGATAAAGGACTTTTATTGCAGAGCTAACAAATACTAATCTTTCACAAGCAATCGGCATGTTATTTTGAGGAATATTCTCACATTCGCTATTGTATTTTGATTTTATTGTATATAGTTGTAAATTTCAATAAATAGCTAAATAATATTCAATAAATACGTTTGAAATATTTATGAAATCTTTATTTTTCATGTTCTCGAGTGGAATCCATGGAAACCTAACCAAAACTACATGTGTTAGTTATGAATGAAAAAAAATCAGTGAAACACACTTAAAATAGTATTACTGGCCAATTAAGTTGCTATACACACAATATATATAATCCCTGATACCCCTTTTTTGTTATTAATATTTACAACTTTATACAATATATGGAGGCATCGACTTTCAAAATGGGATAAATCCACTACTTAAAAAAAAAAAAAAAAAAAAAAAAAAAAAACTTTTATCCTTATTTTCTCTTCTTTTACTTGGTAAAATTGTTTTCATTCAAAACGAAATAAATAAAATTTTTAAAAGCTAAAATATTTATTTTGAAAAAAATGGTGAATTCTACCATGTACATAAAGGTTGCATAGTTATAGTATAGTTACTAAATGGCACAATAGCTTGGACAGATATATCTTCTTACCAGTGCCAAAGAGAAATTTGAAAATTTTGGACCTGGCCTAAAAAATTACACCAATAAATCCAGGTATCCCAGTTGCCGCTTTGAAGATAAAAGTTTTACACGGTAAAAGTTTTTTTTTCAGATATGCATGGAAACTCATGAATGGTAGAGAAATAATTCGAAAGCAATTATTGTCTGCAAAGTATTTTTTTAACTACTGAAAGAATTCTACTTATACTACTTATACCTTTTTTGAATCTCCTGAAAAGTTTTACGATTTGCTCTTATTCACATTTTGAAAGTCGACACTATATATATATATATATATATATATATATATATATATATATATATATATATATATATATATATATATATAACTTATTAAGTTATTTGAACAATCAACGACCCTGACCGGGCGATCGTTTTCATCTGCTACGTCGACGTATTGAGGTCAGGCCTAGAGCTTTATTTTCAAATGATTGACTATTTTCTAATTTTAGAAAATTATTTCAGAGCACTATGAGGCTGTTGCAATATTTTCTACCGTTTCCTTTCCCTTTGCTGCGTACTCCAGGCTATATTTGGACTACAGTGCCTTTAGAGACGACCCGTGCTCAGACTGTGTACTTAATAAAGACGTGAATGCTAACTGGTCCAAGGCGTCATTAGCTGGGTCATTGAGAGAGCGGAAACTTTTACTCTATGATTAACGATTCGCATTTCACATTCTTTGAACATAATTAATAATTAGTCAGGGACCAGATATGCATCCGGATTTATATTTAGTTCGGTTGCTTTTAAGAGTATTTCCTTGAATAGGTTATTCCGCCTGTTGGTTCTGATTAAATTAACACACGAAATATTTTTTTTTTTAATTTTAAACAGGTTTATTAAATTAAATATAAAAAATACTCTTAAATACTCAGACCGAAAGCGTACGACATTAGGGGGTAACCTCTTCATGAGCTCACTCAATTGCCATTTAAAAAAAATGTTATGAAAATTTAAATAAATTAAGATAGGAAATTTGGAATGTGAATATGAAACAAATAAAAATATATTTAATAAAAAGAATATGATGAATTAGAATAAAAATGAAAAAGTTACGTCACTCATGACGGCCACAAAGTATTTATTCAGATTAGTGTACGTCTATACACTTTAGTCCACCTTTATAATTTATAATTATGAATGTTTCAGTATAAATTTATCTATCGTACATGTGCAAGTAAAAAGATACATTTAAATAATTTTTTATTCTTTTTTCTGAACTAAGGGGACAAAGATTCATAGATAATAAAAGATTAATTGATAAAGAGTTTCATTTTTTTTTTTTCTTAACACCAAATATCCTCTAATAGTGGGAACTGGCATAGAATTATATTCATTATAAAATACTTTAATACATTTTTTAAACTGATCCCCAAAAATCATTAAAAATTTAACTTAATCTTAAATATCTTAACTTCCTTCCCTTATATATTTTTTGTTTTTAAAGTTACATAAATGAAAACTTTATTTAAATATTAGTGAATTGCATTATATGCCCGTTTCAGTTTTTCTTAAATTCCTTTTAAATGAAATGGAAAATAAACTTTATTCTGGGGCATACTGTCCTTTAAGACTAATTATAATGAGCAGTTACCGTCATCTGACCATTTTATTCACTAATAAAAATCATCTTTTCATAAATATATATTCATCATCATTAACAAAGGAGTTTGTTGTTTAGTTAATAATTGAGTCTTTTAGAATCAGAACCCAATACAAATAAAAGTCAATTATACAAAATTTACAGGATAAAAAGTGACGAAATAATATTTTTTGGAAATACGAAAGATTTGATCAAACTTTGAAGCCATCTTCAATATTTTGTCCAAAGAGTGGTCTTAAACATGTGAATTTTTAATAACAAAGAATGCTTGCATGAGCAGAGAATTTTATTTTGTATAGGACATAACGTTCTGTTTTGAAAGTCGGCACAAAAATTAATTATTTTTGTTCTTCAAAGAGTTTTTATAAATTTAGTAGTTATTATCATTTTTTTCTTTATTTTTTTTTTTAAGGGATAGACTGAGTCAGTAAAGAGGATTTCTATTTTCATTTCACTCAAACCATACAATCATACAGTTCGCATTTTCTATGGTAAAGGCGTTTTTTTAGTAAATAACTATTGCAGCAATAAAAAGTAGATTTATTTTCGACCTTTGCATTCCAAACATAACACATCATTCTAAAATAAATAAAACGAAAAAAAAAATTAAATAAAGTTATTTTCTTCTCCATATTCATTTTCGAGACTTCGTCAAGTACAAGGTCTTCGAAGGGCTGCAAAGAACTACCAAAAACTGAATGTTGGTTGTTTATTTTCGGTTCTTTCTTCCAATCTTCACAGCCATAATGCTTTATTAATTATGAATTCATGTTCAGTGGCATTAGAGGATTTATGGTTAGAGAAGTGGGAGTTAATTATTTATAGTTCTAAGCCTGGTCTCACATTGAAACCAACTTCGTGCGACTTTAGGTCGTATGTAGTCGCACGATTACGCTTGAGCTTTCCGGTTTGTAGAAATATAGTTAGCGCTCTCAGATTGGAACAGATTTGGTCGTGCGACTACGTGTGTTAGAACCTAACTGCGACTCAATCCCATCCTGCTGGGATTTTCTTCCGACTTGGTCGTGCAGTTTTGAATATGGACACAGAAAAGTTAATTGCGTTAATTAATTAAAGAAAAGGAGAGCCCCTGAAATAAAGAAAATTGACTAAATAAAAAAACGTAACCACCATTCTAGAGATGTTCAACGGCACCTTTGGAACGAAGGTGCCGAAATATCAAAGATAAATTTTACTATATTTCTTTTATCCTATATGATCAACAAACTAATAGGTACTCTCGAGCAGCTAAAACTATCCATTCATATTTTAAATAAAATATTAAAACTGCGTTGACATGCAACACAATTTCACACAATCGCCTCCTGTCATACGCACGTCCCAGTGTGAGATCTCCAAGTCGTACGTACAAGTCTGACGTTATGTTCCGGAGTCGGCAGTCGCACGAAGTCGGTTCCAATATGAGACCAGCCTAATTCTTTTTCTATTTAAATTTGTAAGGAGTATCATTTTTCACAGTCGTAAAGGGAGGATGCAGAACTCAGAATTACCTTCACGTACGTGAGTTAAAAATACATTAACATGAAGAAGACAATTTTTTTTTTTTAAATATATTTTGTATTCTACTTGTGAGATGATGGAGCAGTGTGGGAAGAACAGGTCTCCTTTGAGTAAGGCCGAAGAGGAACTAAATCAGGTGGCCTCATCCAACGCTCGCCTCCACCCAATGACTCAACCAAATACTTTCACTCCTTTGTGATTCCTTCATTCAGTGAACAGTAATTAGTCAGATTCCGGGGAAGGATAAATAATGATAAATCGTCCAAAAGTTGTTTGCATTTTATTTGTTTGATCCGCCTCACTACTAGGGACAAGTATCTAAAGGGTATTTAAAGCTACTTTAAACATACTTTTCTTACGATTTTATTGCGTCTTTCAACAAGACTAATCTTAGCTCGACTTAGTTTTCCGACAAAAATCGAATTTTGTTCTACAGATATTCAATTCATCTCGTATCAAAAATCTTTCTATTTGTAAATTGTATCTTTTTTATTACCCTAAATGCTCTTTATTATGTCAGAAATAATCTTATCCGCAATAATCGTAATGTCATATATGTTGCTGCTTTATTCCAAACCAAACACCAATTATTCCATAATAAGCTCCCAACCAAATCAAACCACTAGTCCCTTAACTTGCTTCTCTTTCGATTCCTGACTATCACTCCAGGTATCTGATAAGAAGATGCCCTTTAAGGGAATTTACCTTATAATTTACTGTAATTATTTATTCCATACATTTATTCGATGTATTTTTTTTTTTTTTTACATATTTTACGCCCACATTAGAGCACTTAAATCAATACATTTGAGTATTCTACTTAGACTTCTACTTCTTCTTCTGACCCCAGAACTTTCTCATCCTCTCCGACCTGGCTGCCCTTTGTGTGTCCGTTATAGTATATTGTTTCCGTTTAACTGTTTTTAGTTCGAGACTTATACTTTTATCCTTCAAAATCCTCTTCTCTTCTTTGTCTTTGATTTGTTGTTGAATTATATCTAATTCTTTCAAATCATCCTGAACTTCTTTGAACCAATTATTATTTATTTTATTTTTCAAAAATTATTTAAATAGTTGTTTCAATATCCTGGTTTCCGGTAGTCTTGATATGTGACAAAAAAAGGAAATTCTTCTTTTACGCATTGTAGTTATTATTGACTCACATTCACTGTAGACTATGTTGTTAGGCAACAATCTCCACTGTCCATCAACTTGGTGTTTTTTGTTAATAATTGTTCTGATAATTCTTCTATCAGTTTTCTGTACTTTCTGTTGTAGATTTAACATTTAATTTGAATAGCGTTTCACTAGCATAAGTTGCCTCTGGTTTAACTGTGGAATTATAGTGTTTCAACTTAGCATTTATCGAAAGAGATTTCTTTTTATAAGTTGGCCAGTTAAGTCTTTGTGCTTGCTTCAACTTAGTTGATTTGTGTTCTATTGCTGCTTTTTCATTTGTGTTCCATGTTATTATTTCCCCAAGGTATTTGAACTTCTTAACTATTTTAATCTCTTTCTTATTGTTCAGTTGAATGACTGGTAAATCAACAACAAAAGTTGGCATTATTTCTGTTTTTTCAAATGAAATTTGTAATCCCACTTTTTTTGCTATAATTTATTCGATGTATTTATTTTAATTGAAATCAATTTCAAAAAATTTATAAAAAAAAAAAAAAAAAAAAAAAAAAAAAAAAAGGATTCTCTTTAGGATGTCCGCGAATGAGATCTGATCACAATAAGATTGTAGGTATAACTACCAGTTTACTTAAGACTAATCCCTTCAATCTTAACAGATAAACTGAAGGATTTTCGATTAAGCTCTTTGAATTGAAAACGTAAAAAGTAATCATTATCAAAACATTACTATTAAAAGCAAATTGAAGTACTTTTTGGAAACTGAAAAAAAAGACATATTTTCGGTTAGGTGTCTATATTTTTTTGGTGTAATGTTTTGTTCACTATCAAAAAAATATATTATTTTGACACGCTCTAGCTCTGTTTGTGTTGCTCGGATCGAAAATTTGCAAACAGTTTCCTCATCTGCAATTCTATGGGGAATATTTATTATGAAAAAAAATAACTCAATTTCTTCCAGGTTGGAAAATACAATAGATTATGGATATATCTATCTATGATCTACGTTTTTACCAGTTTACATTATAGAATTAAAGGTCAAATTACATTAAATCATGATTAAATTACGTTACAAGTTTTACTTTTTTATTTAAATCAATATTATATAGCTTCTAAACGGTTGTTTCTAGCAACAAATACCGTTAAAATATTAATTTCCAAAACAAAAACATATTCTCCATTAGGTTTCTGATAAGAAAACTGCCGGCAAATTTCCGATCCTAATAACACCAACTAGAGGGTTTCATAAAGCACCAACAATTAAAAAAATTAGACATACGTGACTTTGTTCGTCTAAACCAATATAGTTCCTAAACGGTAAGTCCTAGTGACAATTGTTATACGACTTAAAATATTTTCCATTAAATTTACAATCAGAAAATTGTCGACAAATTTTTGATCCGAGCAACAATAAAAGAACTAGAGCTTGTCAAATCTTCATATTTATAAATGTGAAAAAAAAGTTAAACCAAAAAATTATAGACCCCCAGCCTTAAGTCATATCCATTTGTCACCTGGGCAAATCATTTAGGAGCTACATTGGTTTAAATAAGGAAAGTTACGTTTTGCCGAAATTTTTTAAGTGTTGGGGCTTTTTAAGACGCTCTGGATCTTTTAGTGTTACTCGGATTTAAAATCAGCCGACGGGTTTCTGATCAGAAATTTAGTTGAATTTTTTTTTATTTTTTATAACATTTGCTACTAGGACCTACCATTTAGGAGCTATATTGATTTAAATGAAATAAGTCACGTTTGAAAACCCCATTTTCTCTCAACTTTGTTTATTTCCAGTATTATTCGATTTTTTCCCTCTCTTTTTCATTTTTGTTTTCGACTATTCTTTAGCCCTGATGGTCATAAATGATATGGCTGAAACGTTGGCAAAAAAAAAATCAAAAGTTAATTAACAAATTAATGATTTGATAATCATTAATATCTCTTCAATATAAAATGAACAGACTTCTAGTCAACAACTTTAAAACTGAAGAGGAGAGTGACACTTTAACGATGAATTTTATTACAGACGCCATGCCAACACAAGATAGTGATCTAACGAAGCATTCTTCAAGGAATTTAAGAGATTTGGCAAAGACATTTATTAGGATCAGAACACTTAAGGATACTTCATTCATATCATGTTCTATTTTTATTAATTTTTTTTTTTTTTTGATTCATTGTTATTTGATCATAAATTATTTAATTAAAAGTTAATGAAGCCTTCTTCTTCTTTCGGTGCCTATCCGCTTCGGATGTTGGCGATCATGATGGCTATTCTTCTCTTATCGGTAGCAATGCGGAAAAGTTCCTTTGAAGACATACTGAACCAGCATCTGAGGTTGTCAAACCAAGATATTCGTCTTCTTCCAGGACCTCTTTTGCTGTCGATTTTCCCTTGAAGTATTTTTTGTAGCAAATCATATCTAATTGTATTACGCATGATATGTCCTAGATATTGCAGTTTTCGGGATTTCACTATCTTGATTAAGTTAATGTTGTGTTCATTCTTCTCAATACTTCTACATTCGTCACCCTCTGGATCCAAGGTATTCTCAGGATCCGCCTATAAAGCCACAATTTAAAGGCCTCCAGCTTCTTCTCTATGTTTTTATTTAAGATCCATGTCTCTACACCATACAGGAGGACAGAATATACATAGCAGTGCAAGAGTCTGATGAAGCCTCCTAAGAACAATTTCCGGATTAATTTTTTTTTTTAATATTTTGCATTCCATCCCAAATTCTGAATATGAAAAAAATATATACAGGGTGAGTACCTCTTAGTGTAAAAAAAGAAAATTGGGTGAAACTAGATCAAAATTGAAGAAAAAGTTTGTCGCAGACCTTACCTTTCTAATCCAATCTGTTGCAGATATAAAATGATTCAAAGACATTTTTGAGGATATCACGTTTTTTACCATAAATATAATATAAGTAATACCTCCACTTTAAACATTTTTCAAATTTTGACCACATTTTCGGATTTAGCTTTAAATTTCCTATAAGAGTAATGTACATGTAACCTTGAATTTTACAAACTTAGAACCTAAAAAACATCATGATCTTAACATCATTTAGGGAAGTTACAATGTCTTATAATACTTTAACGGTTACCCTTTTTCGAAAAAAAAATATCCACAAAACTGCAAATCTAAGAACAACTTGCAAATTTAACCAGTTTTTATATAGTATAATCAAATTAATGATTCCGTTTAGAATTCATGGAGAAATTTATTTTTAAAACCTGCAAAAACATGGAGTTTTAATTTGGCATATAAATCAGTTACTTGTTTTTATCAGATATTATGATAATCGCTTAAAGATGATATGTATTTTAAACATAATAAACCCTTCATTGGAATAAAAAAATTATTGGAAACTTATAATAAATTTTATTATTATGAAATTTATTCACCCAATTTTTTTTTTTTTTTTTTTTTTTTTTTTTTTTTTTAAGAGGTACTTTTTACTGTAATTTTTTTTTTTTACCCTGTATAGGTAAATCCTTTATTTGGTTTACGTTCATTATGTACATAAAATACGTTTTGCTTAAGTGGATCGTTTCCAATATATTTGAGAAAAGTCGTAAATATGGACATTTAAATCGTTCTTTCCCTCCCCAAAGGTAAAGCACTTTTGTATTTGAGGCGTTGAGATACAAAAGGGGGTAAATCCACTTTAATCATTTTTAATTTTTTTAGTTAGCGTCCTCAATAAGGTAGTAAGTCGTCCACCCTTCAAAGTTTCGGCTGAGTGTATGTGTATGTGTGTTTCGAAGTCATCATGGGTTCAAACTTTGAAGGGTGGACGAGTTACCACCTTATTGAGGACGCTAACTAAAAAAAATTAAAAATGATTGTAAGTGGATCTACCCCCTTTTGCACCTCCAAGCCTCATTTTGTCTATAACACTAAAATGAATAACCATACCACTATGTAAAAAACTATACCTCAATATATTATCTCTATTTATATTTCTTTGTGTGCTTTGATATTCGATGTTTTAAATTTACAAGTATTTATAAGCTGTAATTAACAGTTAAAATATTTATAGCAGATTGAAATATTAAGTTTGATACTTTCTTTTTTAAAACTTTTATTGAAGTTTTCTGTTGGTTTTCTATTTCTTGCATATTTTTATGATCAGAAAGCTGATTAATATTGTATTTGCACAGTTACCAACATATGCATAATATAAAAAATATGAAGTTAAGGATTTATGATTGAGTTTATTAACAATAATAATTTATTGCTTTATTAATAAAAATTAATAAATTTGAAAATACTTGATTTTTTGTCACTTATAGTTTAACGAATATTGTCCATACAATATAATTTTTAAGTAAAACATCTATTTAACATTTAAGTTCTAGCGTTACAGTAGAGTTTTCTGTCCTCTGTTTCTTACATTTCAAGATCTAAGGTTAAATAAGTTACATAATACAGAAGCTTCAGTTTCAGGAGAAACCTTCCTCAGAGCGTATCGGTTCCGTCCTATGAATGCCGCAAGGTCGTTATGTCTTTGGCACTCTCCTGTAGATCCACATTATTTAAAATTCATGCAAATATAAAATTAAACTTCTGTTTAAATAATATTCCGATATTTTCTGAAACTTCATCTTTTATCGAAAGTCGAATAACTATATCATTTTTTATACTTCTTGGATAGCTTCCCTCCATGGGATAGATAACAAATAGGAAATCATAGTCCCTGAATATTTCCATTTCATCAATGTTGTCTTCTAGTAAACCCAGAAACATCTTCTTTAATTATAACATATGAAATAAACATTCGGTAATTTATAGGTCGTGAATTTGAATCGATTGATACTTTGATTTCTCGGCTAATGCACGATTTTTTTATTTAGATGTTTTGATTGTGCTAAGCACTTCACATAAATATACGATTTCCTTTTCAGCTCACTGCTGTCGAACATATCCATTATTGAGACTTCATCTGCATAAATATTTAATTTGGAATAATGAACTGATCACTATTAGCAACTAATGTATCCTTTCTTGACTCAACTCAAGCTTACTATGAATTAAAAAGTCGTTTACATGAACTAATCAGGCTGATGTGGATACGCAATAAAGTTTTAGAGCTACAATTAACCATATATTTCCTCGTATCCAGGATGTTGTATGATTAATTCAATGTCTAAACAGTTTGCTGATTTGACTCAAAGCAGATAGCTATCCTTTCATTCAAACCCAAAATTTTCAAGCCTTGTTTTTCATACTTTTAAACTACCTAATTTTTTTTTGTTTACTTCATTGCCTCACAATTTTAAAAAAATAGTACATTAATAAAATATATCAACAACAACAATGGCCCTACACTACCATGCAGAACCTTGGCCTCTTCCACGATTCCCCTCCATTTATTCCGGTCAGCAGCCGCTCTCTTCCAATACCTCACACCAAGGGTCTTTAGGTCCGCTTCAACGTCTCCCCTCCAACGCAATCTAGGCTTTCCTCTTTCTCTTTTCCCTCCTTCGGGGTGCCTATTCAACATGGATTTTGGCATTCTATGGGAGCTCATTCTATGAACATGGCCCTACCATCTTGATATTCTTTGCTTTATTGTAGCAACCTAATCTGGAGCCTTATATAACAATATATTCCTAAAATATAATATATCTGAAAATAGTTTTGACAAAGTATTATCCTTTCGAAGGCTTTAATATGGTTATGAATTAGTAAATTAGAGTTAAATTTAACTAAGAGGTGTTGTTACATTTAGATTCTGGGAGTAACAGAGGAAAATTTGAAATAAAAAGGGGATTAATAAAACAAAATAAAAAAACCTGTACCACTAAAAACCACGAAGGACCTCCGGTTCAGTACTTGGGTAAGGATGTACTGATACTAGGCCAACGGTTGTGAAAGGAGGAGTTTTGGCCAGAATACCCCTCAACCGCCTGGTTTTTCCCCAATTGAAGACACCTCTTTATAGTGGCTAAGTGAGCCCCAGGAGGGTCTCCTGAGCTTGAATCCGAGCCACAGCCGGAGAAACAGAAAATAAATTTAAGTCGGACTCGAACTCGGGCCTTGGAGCAAGAAAGAGAAGAAAATAAACTTTTCTTTTTTTTATATCACTTTATTGAAATTTACAACTATACAAATATGTGCATCAAGTAAATGAGCTGATAACGATTACAATGACATGTAATAACTTGAAAAGAACTACTCATCAGTAGCACTCCAATAAAATTCTACACTAGAAGATCTCTAGGCCATCTTCTTTTCAGACACCTCGGAGGATTATCAGGAATGGAGTGGGAAGCAAGTTGAGAAACTAATGGATTTGAGTGGTTATTGAGCTTACTATGAAAGGATAGGCATCTGGTTTGGGCTAAATCAGCAACATATGGAACATTAAGGTGACAAATTAAGGGGCATTTAAGATTTTTCGAAGGATCTTGGATTGTAAGGATTGGATGCGAGATGAATTGGATGATTTAGTAGAGCCCCAAAGCTCAACCCCGTACGTCCAAATAGGTCTAATAACCGTCATGTAAATAAGTCTTTTGTAATGAGTTGGGAGGTTTGATTGTTTGTCTAGTAAATGTTGAAGTAGTCTGTAACGACGATCTGTTTTTTGTCACTTTAGTCTTGAAAATAAACTTAAATTAAAAAAGAGTTTTAAGACACCATTTGTACTTTCATTCTTGTTGGTTGGCTTTGAGGTAGGTTTCAAAGAAGAAAAAAGAGAGTTGGACAGGTTAGGAAGTTAGTTCTATTATTTGATGTGACAACGTTTTACGTAGATACTGAATATGGTTTTTCCAAAATTTATTAATGTTCCTGACTACCCTTCGAGGCTTTTGAAAATATAGCCTCGGGTTCTTTGGAGTAGAACTGTTAACTACTAGTGGATTTTAACTTGACTGTTATTGGAGTCAGAATAGTCGTGACGTAATGTAATAATATAAAGTATACAAAAAGAATATAAGGTAATGTAATAAGCTGATTATAAATATTCATTTTCCAGTTCATTCATTCTCCAGAGACTAGTTCATTGCTCATTCCAACTGAGCTAGCGATGATTATAAAAAGAAACCGAAAGTAATATCACGCCTGAGGCAGAGGACAATATGGTCGATGTTCTCCAATCAATCTGAACCGCTGAGAACTCATCAGCATTCCGGGGATGAATGCCTTTTATCGAGCGCTCTACAACTGACCACCGCTGACCTCCTTCCGCCCTTATTATCTTCCCCATGATTGATCGCTGGAGGAGATGTCAAGAGTCTGAAATCACGATAGGGCTTCTTGCGTAGCTGAATACTCACAACTAAAATTTCCAAAAAAGGATCCTCGAATTAGAAAGGACTATTAAAAATAATTATTACAAGTTTACTCTAGGTTAGAAGTGTTTTTATTGAAATTATATTACGATCTACCTCACCTAAGGGCAAAAGATAATATGTATTACAGAGAATCCATTTATAAATATGTATATGTAGAATGAAAAAAAAAAAATTCAAACTCTACAAAATAAAAATAAACTACATTAAATAATATTATAAAATATATTATTAATAAACTAAATTTAAGAGAAACAATTGGATAATGAATGAGCGTGGTTGGGATGGTTGGAAAGGTTTTCATAAATTTAGAAAATATATCGATGACAGAAGGTATATTGAGATCATTGTATAAGATTTTATTAGAGACTTTTTTCTTTATTCTGATACTTTCATTGAGTATGTATTACAATTTGCCTCAAATGTGGGTCATAATTAATAGGGATGGCTTTAAGAACCCATTCACACAATATGTAAAATAATATAAATTAGAAAGAAGATAATAGAAAGAAAATAGAACAGAAAAGAGCTATAAAATATATGAATAATATAAAGGGCGATACAACATATAAAAAAATCTGTACAATATATAATGTGAAATATGTAAATAAAAAACAAAATATATAAAAAAAAACAGTAAAAATAACGTTAAAAAAAAAACATTCATTCTTTATTTACAATATACACTCATTCTAGGAACCATCCAAACAAACCCGTCCAAAGAGATTTAGCGTTCTCTCTCAGCTTTGTCACTGGTGTAAAATACCAGAGATATACAAATCCTAGTCTACAATAAATATTTCTTATAATCTTTTACATACCTAACTAAAAATCATAAATTCAAATTTCACCTAAAAACTCACAAAATTATAGTCAATTATACCTACTATACAAAAATTAATAACATCCTAAAAAAAATAATTATAACTAATTGTGTAACCGCAGCTGCTGGCACAATTTTTGCTAGTCATAAAGATGACTAATTAATTTAACTAATTCTTAAAAGCCTAAATTATTAATATTAAAAACTGAGAATAATTATTAAGTTACTATTTAAATAACACTTTAATCCCGCTAAAACTTACATATTAAATTCCATCATCAATCTATTTCCTAAACCAGAATCAAATTTAATTATAATAATAATAAAATTATGTAAAATAACAGAAGGGAACATGTTAAAGTACCCCCTCGCTACCCTCGGTCTAACACACCGGTCCACAAGTTCCTCCTGGACTGCTAGAACACACTATATATACGTTGCATATGATTCCTTAATCCCATATGTCTAATACAAATAATTATTCTATTCCTTAGCTCACATTAAGTTCGCTACAAATATTTTACTGTTATATCTTTAAATTTAGATATAATATATTTTATGTATTTATGACTTATGTTGATTCTATCCTCTGGCTATTACCTATAAATATAACTCCAGTGGAGGCTTAGAGAAAGCGCTACAGTGCAGTCACTCAGTGCGTAAGTTGAGAAGGTCATTGCTAGAACTCCAACATAACTACATAGTGTGTGGGTTCCATGTAATTGTTTTAAATATGTCATTGTTGCAGTAAGTTAGTATGTTATTTATTACAAAGAAGTAAACGCAATGCTGAACAAAACTAATGCAACAAGAAATATTTAGTTATCTTTTATCCTCCTTCGAAAATCCTGCTCTCCTGTTCATTTTAATATTTCATTAAATTTTGGAATCAAAATCAAAGGAATAAAAAGACGCATCACCCAATAGCATAGGTCTAGTTTTCCACTGATTACAAACTTCCCATTCTGGGCACTATAAAAAAAACAATTCGTTAACCTATTGACTTGAACTCTGGATGATTTCTTTCATTCCAAACCCTACAAATAATCGTAAATGCTTCATATTATGTTCCAAAAAAAACCTAAATAGTGATCGTCATAACCCATAAATTTTCGATATTCCATCAAGCTCTTCCTACTATTCCAATCCTCTGGATCAATCAGCTGGATGTCCAGAGGCTATATTTTATGTAGCATGAGTGTATTTTATTTTTTATACATAATTGTAGTATATGTTTATATTTTATAATATTTTTTATCTGTATTATTTACAGATTATTTATCTGGTTTTATAGCGCATATTGCATGAATGGATTCCTTACCCTTTCTATTACTTATCACCCTTAAATGAGACATAAATATTCTGTCGATATAAACAATTTTTTTTGTTTTTTCAAAAAATTAATATATTTTATTTAGATTTTTTATTAATTATTTTCATTTACTTGTTTTATACATTAACATCCACTTTATATATATATATATTTTTTTTTTTCCGATACTTTTCGTTACATTATCCTGGCGGGGAAATTAAAGGAAGAATTAACTGGAAGAATGTAATGTTACCCAGCCACAAGACGGAATCCGATCTTTATCAGAACTGAGGATCTTTGTCTGGCTGCTAGGAGGGTAATGCGATATTTTTCTACACTGTAATATTTTAGTAGGAAACCTAAGCATAATGGTCTTGAATAAACACCAGCCCCACATGATCTGGGATTGTTATTTAAATACATTTTAATTATATTTCATAATGGAGTTGAAAAAAAAAAAAAACAAACAGGAAAAATGATTCGGATCTAATTAAGACAATTTAGTTGACTTTCAGTTTAAAAAAAAAAGTCAGTAAAAAAAAACTTTTAAGGACTTTTGCGTTTCGGCCTGCATTGTGAGCCTTTTCAGGGCTATAAATACCAAAAAATAGAATGTGGAAATAATGGGTAATAAACTGAAAAATATTGCAGATAACAGTAAGTAATATAAAATATAACAATTTACTTAAATTAAGAATATAAGATGAATAATAATAGTGACAACAACGAATAATTAAAGAAAATTCGTGAAATTATAAAATTTATAATTAATTATAAAAAATTGAAATGCTTACATATGGAGGAATTACGTAAGGCAGTTTATACAAAAAATATTTAAAGATAATAATTATTACCAAAATTAATATAAATAATTAAAAACATTATAGATTTTTAAAATCCATTCATTTCTTAGATATCGCTCGTCAAACATTTAAGACAGTGGAAGTACTGCTGTATTTAAAATACGAAAACGGACTTTAATAAATAATTAAATATACATTCTACTAAATTGTTATGAATTTTTAAGGATTCACAGCAGTTTTATAAGATAAAAACTTTTTTTTTTAATGTTTCTTATAATCAAAAGCTTCAATCCGAAATATGCACGGATTTGATTATCTCATCCTATTTAAAATATTATTTTTTTATATTATATATATTCTTCCTTATGTTTTGTGCTTATTGGACATTCTATAAGTCATTTGTAATAAGAGCACTACGAAAACTAAACCGTCGAAGGTTGTAACCAATTCTCCGAGATGGCGCAAGAGAACAATTATAAACTATTTACACCAGTTAAAAACAAATTAACATCCCAATCAACGGAAACAACGAAAAATTAGACGTATTAACAGAAGATTGCTTCCAATGTTTCGATGACGTATCTCTACAAACTAAGATCTAGAAGATAATGTTATAATATTTTCTTAATCAGTTTAACTTCTAAATATTATGTTTAGTGCAATTTTGCGAAATTTGTTTTGTGGATGCGAAACAATCCATTAGATACCCTATTTATCTTTTTCATAGTTGTGTCCAATGGGTTCAGTGAAACAGTCATTAAATATTTAAAAATAGTATATTGATAGGAATATTACTTTGTGAATCATTGTGGGAAAAGTTCGAAACATCCAATTGCGTTTATCCTAAAACGTTTATACTATTAACAGGTGAAATAAAACAGTTTCGAATAAACTGGTCCTCTTAAAATCCAGCCGATACTAAGAACAAAGCTCAAAGATTTTATCCTATTTTTGAATATGTCTTATAACCATCCGAAGACTAAAACATTGGTTTTTGACGTGAATTTTCTGGAAAAGGCAGAAAGGGGAAGAGAGTTGTGCCATCGAATAAGATTACTTTCTGTTGCATCGTTTCTTATAATATGCCCGTTTTCAAGGGAAAAGTTATTTATTAAAAACTTTATGGAATAAAAATAGTTTTGTTAGCAAATCTTGTTTTTTAAATGTCATGTGTGATTTTGTTATAACACCCTTGTCCGGAATGCTGTAATGTTTCTTGTAGCTTGGGCTGCCAATCCTTAACTTTAAACTCATAAATAAAATAAAATAAAAAATACTCTTAAATCGAGTGTTTCAATGGTCATATTTGATGGAGTGACAGTAAATATTACCAAAAATAGAGGATATCTCATGATATTCTGTAAATATAATCTAAGTTAACAACCGAAGTATATGATTCCAGTTTGAATGTTTCAATACGTCTGCATAATAAAAACGGACATTTCACATGAAACGACTTGATAATATTTAATTTTCATAGTTGCGATGTTATTGTTTTGAAATGGACTTACCTTTTGGTTGTGGGTACATAGTTTTCTTGTGTAATTTTTTTTTCACATTCAAAAGTGTAACATTTTGACAAGCTCTTGTCCTGGATTGAAAATGTGACAATTATCTTATAGGAAGTTTAATGGAGAATATATTTTGGCATGTAAAACTCGTCGCTGAGGACCTTCCGTTTAGGAACTATATTAGTTTGATTCAAAAAAGTCAAGTTTTTCCTACACTTTTTTGGGGCTTTTTATACACGCTCAAACTCTGTCGCTCAAAAAACTGTGTTGCTCACAACGAAAATTTGCCACAACCGCCTGATCAGAAATTTAATGGGAAATATTTTTTTTACATAACATATGCCACTAAGACCTACTTCTTAAGAGGCCCACACACTATCAACCTGGTTGTGAACCTTATCGACAACTTGCAATGTTGAAGACGGTGTTGAGTGTCTGTGAGCTAGTTGACGGTAGAAATTCTAGTGAGTGGGCAACAACCTCAACATTGTTGACAACCACGTTGATAGTGTGTTGGCCCCTCGAATGAAAAAAGTAACTTTTTGCCTGCATTTTTAAAGTGTTGAGACTTTTTTGACACGCTGTAGATCTTATGGTGTTGCTCGGAACAAAAATTTTCCGACAGTTTCCTTATCAGAAGTAGAAGATATAAGAGCAGTGTATTATAGAAAGATATATCCACGATATACTGCCTTTCTTAGTCAAAGGTTGAGTTTTTTCGAGATTGAATATTTTATCATTATTTTCTTAATTTAACTCATTTACTAGATTATTATTTTTATACAATAGTAAATTTAAATAAATGGTTTAAAAATATAACTCGTATCTAAGAAAAAAAAAATGCAAAAGTTAAGAATTTATATTTATTTAGCTGACCTCCCGACTCATCCAACCACTGTCCTCACCACTTATGCCGATGACACATGTGTGTTATCAGTAAATAATAATCCTTTCATTGCATCCCAATCACTACAATTTCATATTACTAACATTCAATAATGGTGTCGAAATTGGAGAATTAAAATAAATCCAAACAAATCCCATCAAATAACCTTTACCCTTCGTCGTAAACCCACGACTTCCTGTCCTACAGTATCCTTTAATGATATTCCACTAATCCCTGTTGAACAGATCTGCTACCTAGGACTCCACTTGGACAAAAGTCTTACTTGGAATCCACATACAAGATTAAAACGACTAAAAAGAAACAGCTCGTCGTTACAGACTACTTCAACATTTACTAGACAAACGTTCAAAGCTTCCAATTAATTACAAAAGACTCATCTACATGACTGTGATTAGACCTATTTGGACGTACGGAGTTGAGCTTTGGGGCTCCACTAAACCATCCAATTCATCTCGTATCCAATCCTTGCAATCCAAAATCCTCCGAAAAATCCTTAATGCTCCTTACTATGTGACCAATAAATTTATCCATAAAGACCTTAATGTTCCTTATGGTACTGATTTAGCCACAGACCAGATACCTATCCTTCCATAGTAAGCTCCATAACCACTCCAATCCACTAGTCTCCCAACTTGCTTCTCACTCCATTCCCGATAATCCTCCGAGGCGTCTGAAAAGAATATGGCCTAGAGACCTTTTAGTGTAGATTTTATTTAAGTGCTACTAGTGAGTTGTTCTTCACAAGTTATTTACATGTCGTCGTATTCACTATCAACACATTTATTAATCTATATTATTTTGTACAGTTGTAAATATCAATAAATGAGAAAAAAAAATTATTTAGTATCTTTTTTATATTGGTTTAGTTTCTTTGAACATCACGCTCCGTTGATGACTTTCCTTTTCAACCGACCTAATCTAAAACGACTCAGTCACCGGTCCTTTGTCGCTTCGGGTATAGTTAGTTCCCAGCCAATCAAAATCAGTTTAAGATCAGCCAATGACAGGAGTTGCTTCTGACAACATTCCGATGAGCCAGCAACCTCCCAACAGCGGAACGCTTGCCCTATCATCGAGGCAAGAAGAGAACTCAGTATCTGGGTCAGATCGGCGCCCTTTCGCAGCCCATTGTTCTACCGCATCTAGGGCGGATCACAATTAGTCTGCTCTTCTGGGGCAACCTTTCTCAAATAGGACACTGATCACGGAGGGTGAAGGTCTTCGAGTATTGTGCCCGGGGCTAATAGTCAGTGTACCAGCTCGTAATATCTACCATCCAGCTTTTATTTATTTTTTATTTTTTTATAAACCCCTGACTGGGAAAAACAGTAGATGACTGATATTCTATCTATAATCTACTGATTTTTCCAATTTACATGTCAGAATTAAAAGGGTAAAATTATTTAAATTAAATTATCAATCAACGATTATTCTAAATAAACCAAGATGAGAAAAAATATCCATTTCAAACGTGACTTTATCCGTTAAAACCAATATAGCTCCTAAATGATAGGCTCTAGGGACATACAATACATAACCAAAAATATTTTTCAATAAAAGGAAACTGTCGAAACAGTCAAATTTTCCTATCCGAGTATCAACCAACAGGACTAGACCGTGTAAAAATGGATGTGAAAAAAACGTTACACTAAAAAAGTATAAATTCCCAACCAAAAGGCATACCCTTGTCAAAAGAAAACAGTACAGAATATTTTATAAATACTACTCATATGGCGTTAGTTATAATGAATTAGAAATAACTTAATAAAAAAAGAATTTAATTTCCAATGAAAAACTTATAAATAAACATCCAAACAATAGATTATTCACGTATTTATTTAATTAATATATCTTTATTGGGATTTGCGAACGACGCATCCAGCGAAATTGATGATTTATGTTTTGTATTGATACTTTGAAAATTAATTAAACCTTTTCTGAGATATTCAGAAGAAAAAATAGGAAGAAAACAAAAGTCAGTACGGGTTCTCTTGGCTGTTGTGGTTTTTAATTTTCATATAGATTACAGGGATTGGATATTTTTTTTTTACTTAATTACTTTTTTAGTTTTTTATAGCTATTCTTATTTTATTATCAAATACTTTATTTATTTTTCAATTCATTTTATTTAGCCTTACTTAATTTACGTTATTTATTTAATTTTTACGGTATCATGACTAACATTTGAAACACAAATATGGATGCATAATAAGCAAAGAGCGTAAATAATTTCCCTTAAATATTCAGTCAATTTAAAATTAAAACTGATATTTAATGATTTATATTTATGAACTTTTTTCGGGTGCCATCGGCAATGTTCAAAGCACATTATTTACAGCTTTATAGCCGTCTATACATGCAGCTACAGGTTTATCTTATATTTGTTCTTCTGTTTTTACAAACTATTTCGTTTCTGGCTAAAGACGCAAAACGTAGAGACATGATTTTTTTCCATAAGTTTATTAGCTAAGTCTGATATAATTAAACAATTAATTTTTAAACCGCTGAGAGGAGGCAAACAAATCTAAGACACAGAAAGGCACAAAGCAGTGCAAAAGTTCGCGAACACAAGAGATGTAGTCCCACTATCCGATGCCTAATATAGACTGGCTGAGCTAACCAGTGACGTCACCTCTCTGACCTCACCTCAACTATGCCCATGTCCCCTCTTTAAAGAACTAAATCTAATGCTTATGATTACTTAACAGACGTTTTCCGAATCATATAAATGGAATCTATATGATTTACATGAACTTATGAAGAGTTAACTGAGTACCTTTATAATTTAAGAAGTTAATTTGTGTAACATTTAAACATAATAGTGCATAGCATTTGCTTGAAAAAAAAACACTTCTTCCTTTTTCAGAAGTATTTAACAAAACTTTATTTAATCCTAGCACGTTATACTGTTTGTTTTGTCCCCTAATTCTCCGACTTTATTAATAAAAATAATATAGAAAAACCATAAATTAATACTGATAAAGAAAAGGATGTTGCTTTTCCTTCTCGGCATTTGATGATTACTGTGTCTCTGCTGGTATTGATGCCTCTGATGACTGAACGTGTTCCTTCTGTATGACAAGTGAGGAGGAATCACTCTGCCGGTGAATTGCAGAGGGTTTATCCTAATGGCAACTGAGCTCACTTTCTTACCCAACGAGCAGCAAGCTGTATTTTAAAAATATTGTTATTTAATAGAAAAATAAATAATTTTTATCTGGAACAAACCTTCTTCAGAGAAATGTGCTAGCGTGTCTGCTATTTAACATTGCGATGGAAAAAGCAGTAAGAGATGCACAAATTCAGACAACAGTCATGGTTTTCAATAGAATGGCTCAGAACCTTGGATATGCAGATGAGCTAGATATTGTGGAAAAATCCCAGAATGCGTGCGTGATGGCTCTTGAAACAGCCGGGGAACCAAGACTATGCGTAAATAAAACGAAGAAAAAATAAATGACCTGCAAACTTAGTCTTCCGGCAGATTCCGTTTAGTTTGGCAGATTTACTCTCGAACAAGTGAAAGAGTTCATCTACTTGGCGTCACTAGATATTGCAGACGTCAGAGAATAAGATCCCCAAAAGATTAATAAATGAGGATATACAAAGGACCAGAAGCAGAGGAAGACCCCATCTTAGATGCCTATGGACTGTGTAGCAGAGGATACTTGGTGGATCCAGGGAGTCGAGGATTGGAGGAAAGCTGTCCAACAACGAACATACTGGCGGAAGTTATTGGTGGATGCCAGGGGCCAGTAGTGGTCTATTGAGCAACTAAATAAAAATAATAGCAAACTATTATTTTTTTTTATTTATTTATTTTTACTAATTATTCTCCTGGTTCATAAACAAGTATCCAGACTCCAATGAAGAAAATTGGCTTTGTTCATTGAACTTATAAGTTAAAAGTATTATTTATATTTATTGATTTTATATGTATATATTTCTCACAGTTTAAAAAGTTATCCAAACTTAGAGCTATTACTTAAAATTTTGTGATAATATGACTGAAGAGAAAAGACTGAAACTCTTAAATAAAATTAAAAATCGCCAAGTATTTTTTTTTTTTAATAGATATTTTAGATATTGTAGAATCATTGGAGAAAATATTAAACAGATCTATCCAAACAAAAAATATATCGTACTTTTTGTTATAATTGTTCAATTTTGCAGTTTTAATTCCTAAAAAAATGCCAGTTGAATGAAGTATTAATAATAGAATTTATAATTTTGGAAGCATTTATCAAATGGCATTTGACAAAGGCGACCAACTTTGATAACGATAGAATAGAACTCTTATCTAAAATTTGTTTGTCAATGACGTACTATAAACGTGATAGCAATAAAAAAATAGGCGTAATGAATATCAAATTGAACAGAAATGTGATAGAAAATGTAGAGTAATTTGTTGCTCAATTGTTTTAAACAATTAAATATTTAACAGTTTTAAAAGGGCAAGACTCAGAAGATACTAAATAATCCATCAAAGTTATTATTTTATATGATAGTTATCTATAGATGATTTCAAGTAGTGAATCTTTCTAAGATTCCAGTTGTGTTCAATAAAATTTAGTATAAGGCGTTATTTCATTATTTTGTTAACTAATCAAACGTTTCTATTTAAAGAGTGTCTGAAAATGTTTTAACCCCCAAAAAATAACATTATATTGCAATTTTTTAATCCATTATCAGAAGACACAAACCCATTGACTCACCCTCTAACCACGAAGATGGCCTACATCATACGCCGGAACGTTGCTATAGATAATAAAAATCTACAAGAAACTTATTATTTTCAAATTTGTCTTACCCAAAGAAAAAAATATCATTTGCAAATATTTTTTTCTTCATTAATTAGGAATCACATATAACTTCAAAGACCAATAGTAAAATAGAATTAACTAATATGAACAGAAAAATATTGAACTTTTTAAGAATTATTTCTAATTATTTATTAGCAAATATTAAAGGCATTTGGTTGTGCTTTATTGTTTCCTGAGTTTCATTCCAGATGAGAACTAATAACAGTCAATTAAATTGATCTTCAAAAATTAATGAAAATATTCCGAACTTTCTTTTAAACTAAATATTTCATTAAAAGACATGCAGAAGCTGATCATTTTTCCTAATAGTGGGCAAGTTATGATTATCAGGAAAAAAACAACATAATTTAATAAAAATAATCTAGGCGTGATTTTTAATGCCTACTTGTTTGTCGACGCTGTTCCGATTTGGATAATTTTGATGTTCGCGAATCCGTGTGATTTCCGTCTATTCCTGCGCCGGCGTTTTCATAAACGAGCCAAGAGTTCAAACATCTGGCCCGAAGCCAGCCCCTGCTGTCTGTTTTATCCTCTTCTCTCGGCCTCAGAAATGTAAACAGAACAATAATAGCTGTTGCGAGATTCCTTGTCAAAAAATATAACATTAGTAATTTATGAGGTATAACAATTAGTGCTATATATAGTAGATTAGTAGCCCTCTTTTTTTACATTATCATGGAACAGGTATTGGCGTATGCAGACAATATTTGAAGGTCATTTGAAACTCTGAACGAAGCAATTGTAAATTTAGAGGATACATCGAGATAAATTAGTTTAGAGGAATAACAAAGCGAGACCAAGAACGAGAATAGTGATGGAATGCAAGACAGGACAGTTGATATTTGAAATTTCAGCTTTGAGTGGGTTGACGAGTTTGTATATTTCGGTACCCCTCTAAACTCCAATTATAAAGTACAAGAAAAAATAAAAAGAAGACTACTTTTAGCCAAAAAATGCTATTTCGGTCTTAATAGGTATATAAAAGGTATGAATGTCTATACGTAGACAAAAACACTATTCAAAAACTAATTCCTTGCAGATTCGAAGGGCGAACCCTTTGGCTGTTAAGAATGACTAAACCTGGAGAAGACGCACTGACCAACAACTTGGGAAAATTTAGGGAAACGAAAATATAATGTACCATCAAGCTTAATAGGCTACGCTAAGGAGGACACATAGCAACAATGGCAGAGGACGAGAGTTCCATGCACATATTGGTCACAGTAATGCATGGATGAAGAGGGAGGGCTGGCCTAGTTTAAGATGGCGTGGAGTGTTGCTGAGGGGGCATGTTACTCCTGTTAGAAGTAAGATATTAGAGGGCTGCAGCAGCAAATAGGAACGACTGGCGTTTCTTGCTATTGGAGGTCAAGATTCATACGCGAGTTATAGCACCTAATAAATAAAATAAAAACATGTATACAATTTTTTAAAAAAGCTTCACTATTACCATACCCGGCTTAGATGCGAATACGTAAGTAAAAAGGTCAAAATATAGTGAAACATGTAGCTCCATTCCTATTCCGTGTACTTTATATCCAAAAAACTTAATCATGCTACAAATCTAAAGTAAAAAGTAGAAGTAGAAGTAGAAGAAGAAAATGAAAATGAACTTTAATCTGGGACTACTTGTCCCCTAAGAATAACATATGATTACAGTACATAGGACAATCGTCTGGCTATTATAATTAATTATAATAAATATTAATAATAAAAATTGATTAATAATTAAATTATGAGTTACAAAATAAATGAGAAATGTTGTAAAAGGATACATCTGATGTGTACTATTACAATGTGTATTACATAAATATTCATGTTTTACATTTGCTCGGAAGATCGAAAATTCAGGAGGTAAAGAAATAGATGATCTTTAAAAGAATTAAGAGTTGAGCTTTTTCGAATTGAGATGGGTAATGAATTCCATGAAGAGGAAGCGCGGATAGTAAAGTATTTTTCGAAGGATGCAGTTCGATGCACAGGAGTACAAGATTGGGTTCTAGTATTTATGAGGTGAATGAAGGAGCGCAGAGTAAGGAGGTCATGAATATAGGTGGGTTTTTTGGTTATCAAGGATTGAAATATGAGTGCACCTAGGAAGTATTGACGTCGGAAACTAGGGTAAAGCTACCCAATTTCAGAATACCTGTGACGTCTGGACATCCCGAAAATAAATCTAATAAAACAGTTCATTACTACTAAGTAACATAGTAATCTTAGTCCTTACTGAAATATTGGAGTTCTGGCTTCCATGGGTGATAAGTCATCAGGGTGATATGACTCCTTCAGAGGTGGAAAGGGGACTGATGGGATAGTATCGTACCGATGTATATCGCAATTAGTATATACCAATTAACCTTCTAAAATGATAGAATTTCTCTTTTTTTCAGGATTTTCAGTCCTTTTATTTTACTACATGGTTAATAGACATCCCTATCACATTTATCGAATAAGCACACATCAAAATTGCAATCTGAATTCATATCTAGTAGCTTTTCAAGGTTGCCAGAACTGGTAATTTTTTACAAATTGTTGATAATTTCATTGATATGATGGAAAAAAAAAGGTGAACTTCAAAATCTTTTGAGATCGACAAAGGTAACACATTTAGCAATATAGGACTTGTGCTAACAAGTCTTGAAGTCCCAAAAAAAAAATTAAAAAAGTAACACAGTATTCTTCAATTTTAATTTACTACAAAGGAGGATAAACAGATTCGTATTTTTTTTTTTTTTTTTTTTTTTTTTTTTTTTTTTTTTTTTTTTTTTTTTTTTTTTTTTTTTCTTCGTAATTCGAAGTTTCTTCCAACCCTTCCTCCTCCGTCAGCACATCTTTCCACCTGAAAAGAATATATAATATACAATTAAGCAGTGAACATTAATGTAATAAAATATGGTTATAATAATACAAGGATAATTCTAATATTGATTTAAAATATTGAAATCATTGGGTCATCTTTACAGTACAAAAGATTTTTTTTTTTTTGCGTATGCAGGCAACGACCGTTTATGAGATCATTTATACATCCTTGCACGTTTGCGAGCCATATCCTTTTAATTTATTTAATTTATTATTTTTACTTTCTTTTCTGTTACAAATTAATACGAATAGTTCAACTATTTAATGCTTCAAATGGCACATTGTAGTTTTTCTAATTTATTTATTTATCCAACGCCCGTCTGTGGCAGTTTAGCCATCTGACGACGAGCCTCCCAGTATCAATTTATATCTTCTTCTGGGTAGGTGAGAGCAGTGCAAACCCTCAGGTGATCTCCGTCCATGCATCCGAGGTTACATAATGGGCAAAAGTCATTGTCAGCAAGACCAATGCGGTGCAGGTGGGCTTGCAAGTAGTCGTGTCCAGTGATTAGTCGAAAGCGTGCAACGGCTTCAGCTCTCTCGTTGTTTCTTGGGATCAGCCCTACTGTGGCAAGTAGTTTTTCTAATTAAAATATGATTTTTTTTTCTTACTTTTTATACCACTGATAAAAGAACAGCAATTGTCCCTGCTTGCTCGATGATACTCGAAGTTTGAAAAGATACTTTGCTTACATGAGTAAAGAATTTAAAGCTTAGTTAAAGTTAATATTAAATATTTACATCGGAAGTAGGATTGACTTTTCAAGTGGGAATCTTTTGGGTTTTATATGAATTTTACGTTCTTGGAATTTACTAACCGCACCCTTATCTTTAACTTAAAGAATTTATAGTTAACAATATTCATAAAGTCAAGTTAGTTCTATTAGATTTCCTATTCGTAAATAAAAATAAAAATATGTTTATGTAAAATAAACTTTGAATATATAAACCGGCCTGTTCATGATCTTACGATTGTACCTTGATAAATAATTATTTAAGAAAACTTAATTAATTACAAATAGAAAAGAGGATGTTTTAATCATTCATTAATATAATAATCAAATGTAACAAAGAAATATTTCTGTTATTTGATAAACTGATCAGATGGACATATTGGTGATTATAAAGAAAATATAAAATGCCATCAATCAACTCCTTTTACGTCCAACATATTCAAGTAATAGTTATTTAGCTATTGTCGATGTTTATATCAAATAAACTCTATATATTTTAAAACTAATTTTACTAATTCTGATGAGGCTTGAAATTAAGATTAGTATATTATGTGAAATCATGCTTGTTGAGGTTATGTTGGAAATTTTCAGTAGAGTAATAAAAATAAAACATAAATGTGTAGACTCTTCAGCCCAAATTCAGAGATACTTCTTTTGGCACTGCTCGGACTTGTAAGTTTTATGATTTAATCAATAACAAATACTTACTTTGAAAAGATCGCCATAACCTTAATCAGTCTTATTTTCCAGTAAGAAGTATCCATTTAGGCAGAGTATAATATGCCAATAAACAAAGTTTAGACGTCACTAATTAGACAAACATGACCTTAGATTACTCAGAATTGTTGAGATGAAATAATTAATTTTTCAAAGAAAGATTTTTTAATTTAATTCATTACCTAGGAGTCCATCTAGACAAAATCTTACTTGCAATATACATGCAAGACTTAAACGAGTAGAAACAACTCGTCCTTATCGACTATTTCAACATTTATTTGATAAATATTCAAAGCTTCCTATTAATTTAAAAAAGGATTATTTACATGACTATAATTACTCTTGTTTGGACACACGGAGTTATGCTTTGAGGTTCCACTAAACCTTTCGATTCTTTTCATATCCAACCCTTCATATTACATATTAACGACATGTCATTGTAAATATTCTTCTCAAATTTACTTGTACGTAATTTATACATTTGTAAATATCAATAAATTCTAGAACATTATCCTGGAATACCCTCTCCTAACACTTGACTATTTTTCAGACAAATAACATCAATTTGTTTTCAGTTATTCCCCGATTGTCTAACAAAGTGCCTACGGTAGTCATTTTGCTCTCCCCACCATCACTAACGTACTTTGAATTGTGAATTTTGTGTTGTTATATCTCGTTTTTATTAACTTTATTACCATGAAATAAAGCTAGGAAGAAGGGATTTCCTCAAACCATTATTATTTGCACTTACATAACCATATATTGAAAGTAGGGAGAACTCTTCAGGTATTTATACAGGTTTGATAAAAGTTATTCCAAAACATTTGGAAAAAAGAAATCTTCATACACCTCAAGATCCAAAAACTAAGGGAGAGAGAAAAATATGTCACAAAAAATGAAACGCAAAACCACAAAACAATGTAATTCCTGTAAATTATTCACGTGTGGAGAACACACACACGTACTCTGTCTAATTTTTTTTAACACCTATTCTTCCAAAGCTTTAGAAAATATTAGTTCTGAAAATTAAAGTGAATATAAAAATATGTTTGCTTAAAGTCTAAAATTCTATTTGAGAAGAAAATTGCTTCATTTAAAAATATATTTTGAATAAAATTCTGTTTCTTTGAAATACATAAATTTAGAATATGGTAAATTATAAAAATATGTTTTTTTTTGTAAATGTGTCTTTAACTCGTCCTAATAAACAAGATAAAACATATTTTACGTATCTCTTTGACGAATTGTAAATAGAAATTACAGGTGTCACTTTGCTCCCCTGACCACCACTGGCGGCAAAATATGATCGCCACTACTGAAGGGTTAATTAATGCTCCTCAATACAAATATGAAAAACATCGATGTTTCAAAACAAGTTATTAGGCGCTTATTTAACTAACATAAATCAGTAAAGTTCGTTAATGGTGAACTTAACAGCTTTACATTATAAATAAAATAGCATCAATGTTCAAATACATCGATGTTTCGTTTTTCGATACAATAAACATAGAAACATCGACGTCTTTAGGATGTCCCATCTCCATACTTAGGTAAGAGAAGCGGCAACAATGGACCCTTGGCATTGGCTCAGGCCGACCACGCACCTCCACTACTTAGGGCCCGTAGCCTTTCCTTATCCCCTGTACTATAGAGTGCATGAAGATCGCGAACCACGAACTTCCTAGAGGCGTGTTATAGGTCTTAATTTAAACTTCCGAAATTTGGTCACTTGTTTTTTTACCGAATTTATGACATGTATTTTTAAGAATGTTGTACTCTATTTGGATTTATGATTCTATATATTCAATTCAGGCAACTGCAGTCATTGAAGCTATGTATTTAAATTTACACGAAAAGCTTCAAGATGCCTGGAAGGTGGGTTTTCCAGAAGATATGCTGCCAGTAACAGTTGAGAATATGTTAAAGACAGGTAATTTTAATTCTTTTCCTGCAAAACCAATCAAGTTCTAGCGGTTGTAGAGTATTTCACAGGAATATATTATTACCCTTTTTGAAGAACACAACACATACATATGTTCATGTTAATCTTTCCTGTTCATAATCACAGCCAATCTTCTTTCCTGCTGTCTTTGCTGGCTTTCTTTGAACAGATTCTTCTATGTGAAGTGAATTGGCTATTCCCTTCCCTTTTATACTAAGACCATAAAACATCAGTAACATCTCCCTACATATTTAAAAGTTTCTCTCATTTTAGAGGCTGAGTTTGCATTAAGGGAGTTCCCTAATCCAAAAGTAGATTCTTAGGTCTTAAATCATTAAAATGTTTTCTTTTAACACATAATTTATATCTCAATGAGGAGGTATTAAAATAAACAACAAATATTTTATTATAATTATTTAATCAGTGTTATATTAGTTATTCTAGGGAATTGAGGTTCATTACCGGCAGAGGCAGATAACTATTTATTTTTTTTAAATCAGTTAAAGGTTCATTGAGAGTTCAGGAAACTCTTCTAGGGCACACTCAGCTTCTCTACCCTGGGTAACCTTAAATGGGTAAAAACCAGAAGGTCATTAACAATGACTTAGTTCCGAGGAATGAAATATAGGAGGCCCTGAGAGCAAAGGATGTTCTAATGAACTTAGTGGAGGCTATCAAATCCATTTATCAGGACCCAAAAGGAGTAGTAAGACTGAATGGACAGGAGTCGGAGCAGTTTAGCATTGCCAGGGGGGTCAAACAAGGTGACAGTCTAAGCCCCTTGCTGTTTCTATTGTTCATTGATGTCATAGCAGCAATTTGTAAGAGAAAACCTGGGAGGACATTCTTGGGACAAACACACCTTCAATCCATGGTAATACAGCTCCTTCTGTATGCAGATAACATAGTTCTGATCGCCGATTCAGTGGGAAAGCCACCCCAGGCTTTTCCAGGCAGTAGCAGAGTTGTTTGAAGAGCTGAGTAGGTAGTATTTTGCTAAAAATACAAGCAAGATTAAGATCCTACAAGTTGGAAGACATGAAGAAGACGTCCACATTTATTGCAATGGAGAGGAGTTATAGGTGGTTAAAGATTTTGCTTATCTTGGAGCAGTGATGAATAGATCCGAAAAATCAGACCAATGAAAGAATAAGAGAGTAATTGGAAGTCACCCCAATCGTGGAAATCATTCAGATCCGGCAACTTAAGTGGTTCAGCCATGATGTGTGAATAGATGAACACAGATATCCACTAAAAATGATGGACTGAATGGTGGAATGACTGAATGAACTGAAAAATGATGTCCCTGATGGAAGAAGACCATGAAGCTGACCGAGAATATCCTAACTAGATTATATAGAAAGGCTTTGCCGGAAGAGGGGAACAGATCTACACCAGGTAGGATACTAGCAAGAAACAGAGAAGAATGGGAGTCCTGGCTGAATGCTCCCCTATGCTGAGAGGCACTCAAGGGGAATTTCAAAAGGAGAAGAAGAAGGTTGTTGAGTTGTGTCACTTTTGAAATACTAGTGTGATATGTTTTCTATGTTTGAAATTTTATTAGTTAAAACAAAAATATTATATTGCTCTCCACCTTTAAAAATTAAACTATCTTTACAAATTTTCAAATTTTCTGTAACATTGATATTATTAACCCTTTATAGGACAGTGGATGATATTTGTCCCAGTTGTAAAACGGCATTTAAAAATCCTATATCATTTTGTTTTTGTAGAACACAAAGGACAAATAAGGGAGAAATAAGAATTTCTTAATTTTACCAAAGGGTAGAGTGCACTAGCTGATTTCGGTGAAATTGGGATCCATATGTCCCATAGTCCATTCTCACTCTTGGCCATTAGACCACGACATGGATTTTATTTTAACCTTTGGGCCCTATTCACTTTTTTTCTACAATTCTGTAAATATTTTTTTAATCTTATATGTGATTTAACTAGAAAAAAAGAATAAAGTTTCCAATTTGTCTTTGCACTGAGCCTATTTTGAAAAATTAAAAACATTTTCAGTCATATGTAATCATGAAAATTTCTGTTAACATCATAACTAGAGTTTCATTTCATTTTTAACTTTTTTCCTACAGTTTATCTCTGTATGAAATGTGTGCATTTCATTATTATGAGCTGAAGTGCATTTTACATATTTTTATTAATCAATAACACTTTCTTTTTTTTTTTAATTTTGTTCAGGTCTTCTTCTGCTTCTATCTTTTATTGATAAAATTACCTCTAACAATAATGTTGTATAAGTGGGACAGATGTATTCCTCTGTCTGTCTAGAGATTGACTATAATTTTTTGTCACTTAGCGCACAATGATATAAATAGGTCCCACCTCATATTAGCTAACATAAATTATTTTTCTCATACTCAATATAAGTTCATGGAACCGTTCCATTAAAAATATTTTTTTTAATTTGAGCATAAGTAGTGCTGCCCTATAAATAGTTTAACAGAAAGAAAATTATGATAGTTACTTTTGATGAAATGTGTTGAGAACCAGAATGGATAATCAAACAATTAGCTTTGAATAGGCTATCATGTTATCTGTTGTCTGTATCAGGTGTTTCGACAATTTTGAATATATTGATAGAACCGGTTTAACTGAGAGTTCAGTCTTTCACATTTTCATATCAACGTAATATGTTATATCAAGTTTACATAGCAAAAATGGACAATCAGGCTGGGTCCATTTTAGAGTTTTTTCCAATCAGGTTCTCAATGCCTCACAAAGTCCTTTAATGAGCCTTAGTAGAACAATATGTTTTAATAATATTTTAAAGTTATAAAAATAAAGATTTAAAATAAAATGGAAACAGAAATATAATTTTTTAAAAAGGTTATTACATTGAATTAAGTTAGGCTTAGTAGCAATATGAAATGAGCAACCTTAAGTTAAATAATTACTGGTTTAGATTAAATTCTTGTAGTTTTGAAAATGTTATAAGATTAAACTGCTATTTATTAAAAGTTAGGAAGAAAATAATTAAATTTCAAATTTAAATCAGTACTATTTGTCTTTCCAGCTTTGTGATGATTTCATTGATTTCAGTTATTTCAGGAATAATTATTGCAAGAGGTGTAACTGTTCATATCTACCTTGCCTCATTTCTTTTGCTGTTTTTCCCAGTGTTGAAGGTAACGTTCATACTCTATTAAGATTCATAATTATAATCATTATAATGATCATTATAGTACTTATATATATATAATTTACTGCATATATCTTATATTTATTTCAGAACATGGAACCAGTATATTAACCTATTTTCAATGAGTTAATTTTTTTTTCTTATTTTCTCCAATTTTAATTTATTCTGATATGTCATCTCTTCCATGGGGAATAAGTCCCTAGTTATAGATTTTATACAGTAAGTTTTAAATGCATAAAATGAGCTATTTCAATTTTTCTGAATTTCATGTATCTTAATTTATAGAAAATGAGCTGATTTAAGCAGAAGCAATTGTGATGGTTAAAACTCATCTATTATATATATATTTGTTTTGTTTTTATATTGACCTTACAAAAATACCAACAAATGAACAGAAAGGTATTGGTATGCCAAATTCATTCCTCTAGCATTTATTATTTTTTTAACATTTTGGAGGAGATCTGCTGGATGGATGATAAAAGAATCCCCAAAATAGCATTTGAATTCAAAGCAGAAGGAAAAGAGAGGAGAGGTAGGCCTGACATCAGGTGGAGAGATACTGTGGCTGTAAGTATGGCTGGCCGAGGACTAAAAGGGGAAGAAGTGATGTATAGAGTACAGTAGATAAACTAACTAGCTGCAATTGGCTAAGAAAATCCCCTATAAAGAAGATTTGCAAGCAGTCCACCCCAAATTTTCTTGAAAGGAACTTCATGAAGAGGCATTCAATTGGGAAATATCTGGTTTTGATGAAAAGTTTCTCTTTATACCTTACATACTAGAATCACCCTATTTGTAGGTACTTTTTTTTACTAGTAATCGCCATAATGAAAAAATAAGCTTCAACTTCCGTAAAATAAATAAAATTGCTATGTTATTCAGACTTTTTTTTTTTTTTTTTTTTTTTTTTTTTTTTTTTTTTTTTTTTGTGAATACAACCCATTGATTACATACCGTAAAATGGGGTCACATTAGTACGGTGGGGTAAAATTGGTACACAATTATTTCTGTGGTGATTTCATTCTGGCAGGTTGTTGTGTCGACTTTTACCAAATGAGGGTATGTATGTAAATGTATGAATGAGTCGTTGAGTCGCTATCATTTGGTAAAAGTCGACACAACAACCTGTCAGAAGGAAATCACCACAGAAACAATTGTGTACAAATTTTACTCCACCTTACTAATGTGACCCCATTTTACGGTAGATATTTTTTAAAATTAATTTTATTAGAAAGAATTAGCGTACTTATGGATAAAATATTGTTTATCTTACTAAGATACATCTATTTCATCATGTCTTGTTTTTTGCTGGAAAAATTATAATGGTTATTATAAATTTATAATTATAGAAATCAGGGTGTAAACATAGTCTCTATCTCTATTTTTTATAACATTAAAAACTATATATATATTAATAATAAATAATAAAATTTATAAGATTACTCCTCCATTTTATTACATTTTATGTTTATTATTTATTTTATTTTTTAAACCAAAACTTTTCCAGCCCTAGTTAACAGTATGATAATAACCTTTTTACTTTTTTTTTTTTGTTAATATGGAGAAATACAAAATCTGATCATCCTCTTTTAAGATTTATTTGAAACAATGGTAGAAAATCTTTCTAATAACTATGAAACCATGGTTGTATAGCTCAATTGATTATTTAGTTGATCAATGAAAAATATGAGTGCCAAGTTTTGTAAATATGAGATAAACAGAAATAATTTTTTTTTTCCTTTTACATTAATTACTCTTTGTAAAAGTTTCAAGTTTAAATGCTTTGATATTGTTTACATTTAGTTGAAATAAATATAAACATTTGTTTATCAATTTAGATTTTAAATTATATTTTGACAATTCAAAATTATGACACTTAAGATGATTCAGGATTTTTTTATGGATGAATATTTTGATAATATATTATAGTTTAGAGTGCACTACAATGTGCTGTTTAGAATAATAATATAGTATTGCATATGCAGTATTGCCTCATTGTTATTTTCTTTGTCAATCTTTAATGTATTTTTGTTTATTTTTTTTTTTAACTCTTATCGTCATTAGGAAAGGAGAAGGATATTGATTCTGGTATGGCTTACTGTCTCAGGATTGAGGGCAATACTTGTCAATGGGCTGGCAGCACTTGTAGGGATTGCAATATGTTCCTGCTTACCAGAACCACATCCTGCTTGCTTTGAATTCTTAACTACGAAAGGGGCTGAACTAGGTAGATAGCAATACAATGTATTTAATGTTATATATATATATATATATATATAAAATAATTATATATATATATATATATATATATTTAAAATAATTAATAGATACCAGTTGTTATCAACTAGTTGACAAAGGAATATCATTATTATACAAAATAAATTAATATAGCAGTCATAGAAAATAATTAAAGTAACATTTAAAAGAATATATATTATTAACTATTCATACTCATGTTATAGCATGCTCAGTATTTATGTGGGTCATAGTAAACGATTTTATGTATTATTTGAGGAAGAAACCTTACCAAAGTGTTGAAGTGGTTGCTGAAACGGTAAAAATTATCATTACTAAAATAATTTTACTGATTGGTTATACAATTATTTTATTTTACCAGAATAATATAGTATGCTGTAATTTAATTTATTCTTAATCATATTTTGTGCTTTCTTTTCAATTATTTATTTTATTTTATCTTTTGTATATTCAGAGATTTTATTTTATTGTATATATTTTGCCATATATTACACAAATGAAATTCGATTAACAGCCTAGGTATTAATTTTAGATAATTGAAGAGTCGAAACTCATAAAATGAAACATAGTGGAAACCGAGAATTTAGTTTATTACAACTTTTTTTATACTTTACAAATTTTATATTTTTAAACCACTTCAAGACAGATTTAGGTACTGATAGAAGGACAACAGGCCTTGGTCTGATGAACAATATTTCAATATAAAGCAAAACATTTATACTAATAAATTAGACCGTTATGAATTTCTACTCTTCAATTAGTTTCAATGGATTTTATCATATATTCCTGCTTCATGATGTAGAGAGAGTATTAAACAAAATTATAAAAGGTCATATTTATGTACTATTCTCATGATATGTTAACCCTTTAACCGGCCCACTGGTCATTATGACCAGCAGTGGCAAAATGAAGTAGTGGAGCAGGAGTCAGGAGAGACATAAAAGCTTTTCGGGCTTTGACATCCACATTCAGTCAATGAAAGTTATAGAGAACTTATTAGGGGTCAAAAAGTACTCACTGTTTGCCAATAAATTGTGATTTTGTAAAAGTGTGGCAGTTGGCCTGTTATTAACCGAAACATTACTTGTGACTATTAGTATGTTTTAATTTAACTGGCTAATGAGTTGTTGAAACATGGGCTAACCTTGTTAGAAACCTTGAAAAAAAATAAGCCTCAAATCCCTTGTGAATTCCAACCCAAGAAAAATAGAAAAGTGGGATCAAACCTTTGTGGGTTTACTGATGACTTTACTTTACTGTTGTTTGTACCCAAGAGCTGTTATGCTTTTGTCTTCCATGTGCTACTTTCTCATTTTTCATCAAACCAGAAATAATATCGTTTTACAGTGCTACGAAATCTGATATTGATCCAATTTGTATGAAATGTATCATTTATTCATCTGAAAACAAGGAGATGAGTGTTTGCTGTTTGTTACCATATGATAGCTGTGGCATGCTCTAACGCATACAATATTCACGGCATGTATAATGAAGAAATGTTAAGGTACGATTTTACGAGAGCTGTTGCCATATCTTTAATTTATAACCATCTTGAAAATAGATTACAAATTCCCAATTTACAAGCTGACCTAAAGGCCTTAATTTTGAACGCAAAGAGAGAGACAGAACTAGCCTGGGAAACCACGTCGTTACCAATTTTAGTTTTCTCGTTGTATTTGTTTTACTATTTTAAATTCAACTTTGGTTTAGATGCCTTTTCTATTTAAAACTTTTGAGATAAAGAATTTAAGCGCTTCGGTAAGATTGAAATAAAAATAATTTTGTACAAAGTAAATGTTAGTTGTTTTTTTTAAATATACAAATTGTATAAATAAGTGCAGATGATTTTCCCCCTTAATAATGATCATAAAAATAATTATGATAAACCTGTGAACAATATCAAGTTTCAGTTCCATTGTAATCATGCAAAAATAACAGTTTTTTGACTTGGGGTCAAATAGACAGACAGTCCTGATCGTTGACCCATATTCATGGGCTGGTTTAAGGGTTAATTGATGTGATTGACATGGTTATTTTCTTTCACTTAAAATATTCAGAAAAGGTGATGGATTTGGTTGAAACTGCAATAAAACTATTGTATAAGTAAACAAAAATAAAATATGCTGGAGTAATAAAAACTAGAAAAGATTCTTTAAAAAAATATATTCAAATTTTCTATATTAAGTTCTATAAAATTTATTAATTTAGTTGATAGTTTCAAAAATACTATAATATGTTAGAGAGTGAAATAACATTTAGTAGAACAAATAAAAAAACTAAAAAAAAAAAAAACTGTGAAATTGGGAAAACAAGAGTTTTTGTTGAATGAAAATAATAGAAAAACAAACTGTGATTTTAAATCTAAGCTCAGGTTTGAGTTCCCACCTCATAAAATCCTACATAAATTTTGCATGATTTTTAAAATCTAGATTTTAAACTAGACACGTTAACCAATACTTGAGATTTGTTCATGTTAATTGGAATTTTATGCACCATTTTTTTCTATACTCTATCTATATACTTTTGAATATTACCTAAAAAAGAAATGATAATAAAAATAAAATAAAGTAAATATATTCATAAATGTAAAAATAATAGAGGAAGGTGGTATCTCCGTTTGTAAGGCAATTAAATTTTAGCTGTCAAACCCAGGTATGAGTTCAGATGTAGGAATAAAATTTATTTTCTATTATTTGAGCTGTGGCTTGACTTTGGGGTCAGGAGACTTCACGTGAGCAAACTAAGCCTGTATAAAGTGGGTGCCATTAATTGGTGGAAAACCTGGTGTTTAAACATGAATTTGGCCAAATTTTTACCTTTCATAACCGTTGGCCTTCATTCTATAAAACCAAGTACTAAACCCAAGACCTGTCATGGATTGTCAAGTACAGGTTTTTTAAATTAATAGATATGAATTAGAAATATCAGTCATGGCATTATAATATCATAGTTAACAAAATTTACTCTTGGAATACAATCAATGACTAGCTAGATAGGAAGAATAGTAACAAACAACATTGAAAATGATAATCTTGCATCTTTTACTCTATATTTCAAATGATCAGTGTTTATTAGATGAATTGGGATTTTCCATGTTATACATGATTGTTTTTGATCAGCCTGTTCAATTAGCACAGAATACAAAGAATATTTCCTGTTTAAAATCTCCTTTTACCACTAATATTCCCATGATCCTTCCTCCATCTAATATTTTTTAAATTTTGATTTCTTAAAATTAATTGATTTCTTATGTAACATAATTTGCTTGATCTGATATTTTATACAGCAGTCAATGATAGGTATATATTTTAGGTTATAGGTCCCAGAACAACTGGCTTTCCTAAGGGCAAATGGCAGCGTAGGGGTTCTTTTTTATCTGAACAGGATTCTGAAGAAAGTGCTTCATCTATAACTGAAAGTGTAAATGCAGCAGTGGCTGAAGTTTCTGAAGGGTCTTCCGACAGTTTAGTTGCTAAAGCAGCTGTAAACTGGTTTTTCAGATTATCCTTAGGGATGAAGTGAGTAACTAGTAATTCTATCTATGTATATGTTTGGTGCTACAACCCAGAAGTGGGTTCTGGCCTCCTCTGATAGCTTTTTCCATACTGCTCTGTATCTTCCAGTTCAATGAATGGAGTAGTATTCGTGAGCCACCCACCATACTTTCCACCCATCTTAGTCTAGGTCTACTTTCCATCTGTTTCTGTCAAGCCTGTCTTCATATGCTTTCCAAGACATGCTTTCGAATATCTTATTCTTCCATTCAGATCATGTGCAGGGTCCAAGATAACCTTCAGAGCTTTTTTAATTCTAGAACATTGATATCATTGTAAAAAGTATGAAACATCTGGTTCTTTTGTCTCCTACAGATTTCTCCATCTTTTATATGACCATAAATCTGCCACAAGATTTTTTATAGAAATATTGGCAGGACATTCTTTGTCAGTTTTTGTTATCATCCATGCTTGTGAATTTTAGGTCAACACAAGTCTAATCAAGGTTTCAAATAATCTGACTTTGGTTTTAAGAGCAGCCAGCTCCTTATCTTTCTAATTATGCCAAAATAACAATGGTTGACTGTCGTTATCCTCCTGGCTATTTCTCTGGACATTTTATTGGTGAACGTTGCTAGAGATCCGAGTTAGATGAACTCTAGCACTTTTTTAAATTTTTAAGGGTTCATCAAAAAAAATTTTAAATTTTTTGGGTCCCTTCTGCCTTTATGACCGTATATTTAGGTTATTTCTCATTTACCTAAAGATCATACTCAGATGCTACCCACTGGATGGTTAGAAAATCATTCTTTAGAAGGTCCTAGATCTTGCCTCTATACCAATATCATATGTAAAGCAGAAAGCTTCAATTGATAACAGTTGATTTCTGTAGTCCAGAGCTCATTTGTCTGTAGAGCTCTGTAGTCCTCATCACATTTGTTTCTTTATGAGGTAATAAGTGTCAGTTAGGTATTAATAAGGAAAACCATATCACAAATATTTAAAATTTGTTTTTCATTCACAGCAATTAAGTGGCATTAAAAATAGGTCTATGGCTGCAGCAGTCCAAACAATGCATTAGCATAACTGTTTGCAATATAATTGTTGTTAGACTTGTAATTTTTTTTTTCTCTGTGATACAATGATTTTCCAATGAAAGAACTTCAAATTGACCTTATTCTTCATAAAAATCCTAAGTCTTTACTCAGCTAATTATTTCAGAAAACCACAAATTTTTAGATCTCAAAGTCGAAAAGCAGACAGGGATGAGGAACTAACTCAGAAATTTCTTCATATGACCCCAGAGGAGGTGGAGAGATTGACTCAGAAAATCAAGCAGATCTTAGCTAAAAATGCTGCAAGAAGAGAAAGTGATATAAAGATAGACCCAGATGAGCCTGGACCAAGTCATCAAAATAAATGGACTGTAAATCCTGACATTGGTATCACAATAAAATCCAGAGAGGTTGTTCGTAACTCTATCAATTCTATTTTCCAAGATGATAGGATTCTTCCAACTACGGCACCTACAATCGCTAGTGAATCAGTGAATGCAGATCTTGATGCACCATACAGGAATGCTGGAACTCAGACTGATAAACTACCCAAAAAAATATTAAGAATCATTGAACGACAAGAACAAGTAATAAAAGAAAATGGCCTCAATGGTCAACAGGATAATAAATAAAATGAAAGTTTTGATATTTCTGTTTTATTTGATATTTAGTTATATTACAAAACATGAGAAATCAGAAAACACAAGTTTATTTTATTTTTTAAATTGGAAATCTGGTTTCTGTATATCATTACTTATGTAACCAAATTGGCAACAGTTCAAAGGTAAAAAAAAAATAAATCTTATTTATTTTTATTTTTTTTTAATAATAGAAGGGTTTGATGGATGAAGAGGCAATAAGTAATACGGATGGCTTAATGGATCCATTCACAAAATATGTACAATAAGAAATAAACACAAAGAAGAGATAAAAAAAATAAAAAATAATATAGAATAAAATAAAAATATAAATGCATTGACTATGACACATAATGCTTATCAAATTTTATTGCAAGCCAAGGCATTACAGATCATACAAGTTACACCATATTTTTGGATATACTGTACAGAGAAACACTCCTACAAGATGTATCCCTTGATAAGAGTAACATTGAAGAATTGAAACTGATACCATCAGGTAATAATGGGTCAAATGAGTGTCCAATCCTGAGATATCTGATAACTACCTCCCTAAAAATTGTGTAAGATGAGGCCAAGTCACTTATGAATGGCTTGATGTCTTTCTGTTTATTATGTTGTAATGTTTACTTTAGCTAAACTATTTTGCTAGCCTTATAAAATATGCATATGAGTCTGCCATTGTAGTGGTATCTATATCAGATTTTGGTGCACAAATCTTCCTGATTCACAGAGTTGGGCAACGTGTAATTATAACTACCAATTACAAACCAAAGCTTCTTCAGCTTAATTGCAGTTACATTGGTAATTAGAAGATAAAAATGTGCAACTAATGTTTTTAACTAGTACCTAGTTAATACATATATATATATATATATATATATATATATATATATATATATATATATATATGTGTGTGTGTGTGTGTGTGTATATATATTTTTTCTTTATTTAGAGAAAGTATTACAATCTGCTTCAATGTGGGCAATAAGTAATATGGATGGCTTAATGGATCCATTCACACAATATGTACAATAAGAAATAAACACAAAGAAGAGATTTAAAAAAAAAAAGAAGTGAATAATAAAAAAACAAGGAAAAAATCTCATAATATATAATAGAATAAATAATGTGAGAAAAAATAAAATAAACAGAGTACCTCAAACTATACAATACATAAAGTGAAAGAAAAAAATAATATAAATAATATAGATAAAAAAAAACTAAATTAATTCTTAAAAATACATTCATACTTATTTACGATATGTACACATCTGAGAGATCCCCCAATCAGACTTGTCCACAAGTGGAGGGACAAGCCAGGTCCCAACAGACCCCAGCGCTTCTCTCTAAGCTGTGTCGCTGGTGTAAAGATAATACCAGTGGAGGCTGAGTGAGAGTGTCATAAAACAGTCACTCAAAGCATGAGTGGAGAAACTAGGCCATTGCCAAGACTCCAAGTCAAAATTTATAATAGATCACGAGGCCGCTGCCTTTTTAATCTGTGAGGTGGATTATAGGGGTGAGTGGAACTGGATAGGGATTGTGCTAATGGATTAGGATGATGTAAAAGTTTTTGATAAAATTTTGAAAATTTGACAGGTATGGATTTTAGGACAAAAGGTATATTAAGATGGTTATATAAGGTTTTGTTGGAAACATAAAAGGGGGCATTGGTTATGGTTCTCAGGAATTTTGGACCTCTGATAAATGAAGGAAAGGGTGATTTAGGAACTGGTGATACAGATAGGCTTAAAATTAATGGGCTATGGTATGGTAATAGGTCGTTTAGGCGAGTAATGGAATGATTAATTGGTCCTAGGCCTTGGTGGATAAAAAAGTCTAGATAGGGATTGCAATTAGAATCGGTAGGCCAATATGTGGGAGAGTCGGGGGAGAGGATTTTGCAAGGACAAAAATTGAGGGCAGACAGCAATGTTTGTCCACAGGAAGTGGCTGTTCTGGCTCCCCGTTGCTGGTGTTTGGCATTTAGGTCTGTTCCTAAAATAAAGTGTTGTCCTAAGAAATTTAAAAAGGAAGATTGGGATTCAGAAGTGGGTTTTTTGGGAGGGGAATGCACTGACACAATAGTTACAGGAAAGGAAGGGGTTTGGATTTTTACAGCAGTGGATTGAAGGAAATCATGGACTGGTTGGGGGAATAAGTAGTGAGCGAGGGATTGGTGTATGATGACAGCGGATCCGGCATGAGCTGTTCCATCTACCCAGAGACCACCCATTCAGTCTGGTATGTTTTGTACTGACTACCTAGTTAATAGTTAGAATTTAGCAACTACTAACTATTAGTTTAAAAAAAAAATTAGTTGGACAATTTTTATCAACTTATTTAACTTATTTGAAAAAAAAATGTTAGAAATTTTCTACTTCAAACTATAAATGTAGGAGGTAGCTGCAACTGTTTGATTACTTAATTTTTTAAAATATTTAATAGCTTTTCCTTTATTGCTTCAAGTAAGTCAACTTTGTTGAAAACCAAGTATGTTAATGTTCGATTTTAGATATTATATTTCTTTCTCACAGGGTGGTTTTTATTTAAGAAAATAATTCTGACATTTTTGGAGTTTACATAGCCTAGCCATCTTTCCCTTCCTTGTTTGATGAATGCTTCTCCTTAAAAAATAAATTGAGACCTGTTTTTACCATTTTGTAGATGGATTGACTGAGTCTACAATCTCCCACCCCCCAAAAAAAATCTGTTGTCATTTTTAGAAGTGTAAATAATAGGTATTTAAAAAACTTAATACCAAAGTTCAAAGAAGTTTATTCATCCATTCCAAAATCCTGCAGAAACCAACAATACAGATTAATTAAGTAAACCAAAATCCACAAATAAAATATTGTAACTCGATGTAATCTTATATTTTCACAAGCTGAAGTTATTATACATTAATACAATTAGGTTTTATTCCAAAATATTTGTTATTAACTATTTACCACCACTATTTAGTTGTTACAACTATTTATCTTTGTTCTCTGCAAATCATTCCATGAGTTGCGGACAAAACATCAGCATAAAAAGAAGCATTTGTTAAACCAATATTTCTTATTTTCTTTTATTAAACTCATACATCTGCATTTTTTTTTTTTTTAATGAGCAACACCCTATTGCACTTTGATTATTAAAAAAAAATATATTACAGAAAAGGCTAAGAAACTCTTTTAGATTGGATTCGAGGGCTTTGGTCAAAATTTATTAGATGGTACTGAATAACATGGAATGTTTTAGGAGTTGCCCCCTTGACCGTCAATGTTCATATGTTTTCGATTTTTTTTTTTTTCTTACCTGTGATTCAGTTATCTGTAGAAGATAAATATTCAAATTAAATAGCTTAATGCTGCTGACCGTCTATGCCTTATATTCAATATTAAATCTGACCAATACAAACTGAGCTAGAGTGTGTCAAAAAATCCCCTACACTTAAAAATAGAGGTTTCAGATGTGACTTTTTGTATTCAAACCAATATAGTTCCTAAGCAGTAAGTCCTAGTGGCAAATGTTATATAGCAAAAAATATTTTTCATTAAATTTCTTAAAGGTTAGAAGTGAAACCTTCGATCCAAGTAACTCCAACAGAGCTAGTGCATGTCAAACTGCAGGTAACACCCTTCCGTTCTCCAAAAACGTATAACTTTTGACCATCTAGACCACTGATAAAACATGTTCCACCTTAAAAACAACAAGCAATATAAGTAAAATTTTAATCAGCATTATGCTGCTACAACAATAATGGTCTCTACAACCTTCAATATTTTATTGGAATAAATAAGTAATAAATTATTTTGGTGATTTGGCCGGGATTTGACTCAAATGTAAGATTTTCCGCATTTAAGGGGATTTACCTTATTGAGACTGGGGTTGCCCCAGGAACCTCTTGGTCAATCCTCAACTGGTACAACAGAAAAAATGATTATCTGCTGTAGCCAGAATCGAATCACGGCTCAATAGAAGTCCAGTGCTTTACACTAGGAGCTACAGTACCTCTCTATTAAATTTATAGAACATAATGATAGGGATCAATGGCTTTTGGTTTTTTAAAATAATAATACTTTCTAGAAAAAATCTCAATTATGTATTAAAAATAAATATATTTTATTGTTACAAGCTATGTACAATATTTTATTATTACCAAGAACATTCTATAGTACAATTTTATTTAATGATATTACAGAAATCTTAAATTACATTTTTTTTTCATAAAATACAATCGAGCACTTATTCACTAACTTTCTAAAACTTCTTTTTAATTAAACAGAAGTTTCTGATAGTTCAAGTTATTTGATAAGTATTAATAAATACAATAAATTAAATGGCTTATTAAAAATTAAAAATATATTTAATTCGCTACATACTTACAATTTATAAGCACTTTTAAAAATGAATATGGTTTTGTCCACATGCTCACATACAAATATATATAATAATTTAAAGTACATAATGTATACATTTCTTTTCTTTAGGATAATAATTAATTATTCAAATGGTACATCTTATAATATTTTCAAATACATTATTATATTATTGACACAAGAAAGAGTCTGAAAGTTATTTTGATTCCAATATTTACAAAAATATTATAAAATAAAAATAATAATTGCTGATTTAAAATTAATTTTACTTTTGTATTTTTTCACTCTTTAAATGCTGTATAATTGGTCAAATTTTAGTTCAAATTAAATTGGTATTATCTATTTAAACTCAAAAATGTCTGCTGAAACTATGGTAACTTACAATATTACTAACTTACTGACTATTTGAAATTCATTTTAAGGAAATTTCAATGAAACAAAAATTATCTTGATATTTATAAAATAACCTAGTTGTTTTACACAAAATATCCATTTTTCAAAATTACGTGTGAATCTGGCACTTGTTCAATGAAATATTTTAAACATCTAAACACTAATGTAATATTTCAACAAAATTTAAAATTCTCAATCATAAAAAAAAAAAAAATAAATAAAAAATAAATTAAAGTCGAACAAAAAAATACTATTTTATTGTAATGTGATCAATATTAAGTTATGGCATCACTCCAAAGGAGGCAGGTTCCTAGATATTCTGTAAGTATATCATCCATAACACTTTCCAGTTCTTCTAGGTGGTAAGACATAGGTGTCCTCGCAGGGAGTTCCTTTCACTGCTTCATCTACAGGCATTGTCATCACTCTAAAATTTACATCAGAAGGATCGAGTTTGGAATACAAATATTTGTGCAATCGGTTACTTAAAACCCACAATCTCTGAATGGGCTCTTTGTCAACTTTTAAATCATTAGGAAAGGAAAGCGTGACATTATTAGTTTCTACTATTCCTTGAGTCTCTGGATAATGTGGCAGCCTGGAGTTCCAACAACCGACAGAAGAAAGGGATACAAGATTGTAGAAGAGAACTCCATTTCTATCCATTGATGAGCCAGCAGCATGTCCTCTCTCCATTTTCCTCTCTTCTCCCAATAATTTCATCATTTCATCTGCTCTTTTAGCAAATGTTTCATTTTTAAGCATTTCAGTGTCAATGTGGAACTCTCTGAAACTGGACAATGGATGAAAGAACAAATATCTCCTTCCAGTTATATCTCTAGGTGACATTGCAAGACCGAATATACCATCATTCCAAGTAAACTTAATGTTATCGATATCATATCTCGATTTTAAAGGATCAGGGTAAAAGTAAGGGTGTTCAACTCTCCAAGAGCGATTATTCCTCAGGCTGAAAACTACTATTCCATATCGAAATACATCGCTGACGTAAGCAAACGTATCTTGGCAAGTGCCCATTACTTCAACTGCTATGTTAGTGAATAATGAGCCTACCGGCACTTGCCCCATTGGGATCTTGTATTGAAACAGCAATTTGTCGGTCCTAGTATCAAACACGAGGATTTGTGGAGGGCAGGCTCTCTTTACTGAGGTGACCAGCTCGACGGCCCCTGAGTCGATGGCCCAAAGGCGACCACATTCGTCCAGGGCCACCCTGAAGACAGACGTTATGCCATTGCAGTCACCATTGTGCCAGGCCCAATCAGGATACGGCTTGAGAAGTGGCGATCGTTGACCGGAATTGAGGTTGACAGTGGTTAGGCTGGCTGGGACTCCTTTCTTCCATCGCGGGAGTGTGATGAAGAGCCGGTCACCGACCCTCTCCAGCCCCAGCGGCAGGACGTCTGGAGGGTGATACTGCCCATGGGCTCGCGCCAAGTCCCGTGCTTGATGACTAGGATAGTCGAAGTCGACTGTTTTCCAAGAAAATACCTCCTGCAAGCCTTTCTTCCTGTTAGCGGCCAACCATGCGAGCGACATCAACCATGGCATATAGAATCCTGAAACAATTGGAATAAATAATTATTTTTATGCCATAAGACATTTTATGTGTAATATCTTAGATATAAGTCAAAATAAATTTCTTTCATCAATATTCTGTACACTGCACAAGCATTTCTTACTTAAATCTAAATTCAATACCGAGAAAGTGGAAAATCTTCTAATATGTATTCATTATACCTAGATTGAATGCTTATTTAACGAAATTAAATAAATGTAAGTAGAACATCAATCATTATCATGTTCACGTTTTACCTTCTGTTTACTTGTTTAACAAATCTAAACGCTAATTTATTAGACCACTTACTTTTACGGAACTATAACGGAATTTTTCATAGAACATTAACGAAATTAGGGGCAAGAAAATTTCAGATTTATGCCCTCTAGAGGCTCCTGTTAGATAGTGTTTTGTCACGAAACAATTATTAAGTGCTTCAATTAGAGTTAATATGCATTATTAATATATCGTGACCCGCAATAGTGGTTCAATTTCTCCTTAACATTTGTTGCGAAAATTGTAAAGTAAATGGATTATGGATATACCTATTTATATGTGAGTGTATATAGGATTATAGACATACCTGTAGTGTTCTCTTATGTGTTGTAATCATTGGGAAATATTGACGAAAAATTTATACAGGGTGTCCCGAATTTAAATGGCAAAACTTCAGGAACTTATAGGGGACCGAAAAACTAAGACAAAAAGTCCTTTAGAGATTTGCTCGTTTTTGCTTAGTTTTAGAGAAAATCGCAAAAAAAAGAAACAAAACAAAAATGTTGCAGGTAGTGAAAAATGTAAATACTTAATGTTATCCTTTACATTCTTTTATTTGTTTACATTTTGGCTTCCTTCTAGGATTATAATTCCTAAATCAGTCTTCAGTCAGTTACTCAGATATTTTTGTGTGAATAGCATCAGCCACAATGCCGGACACATATTCTAATGTTGAATACGCTGATATGAGTTTTGGGTATGGTTTCTGTAACGGTAATGCTTTAGAAGCGGTAAGGGAGTATGCGCGCCGATTTCCAAATAGAAGAGTGCCTAATCGACGAGTCTTTTCGTTAACTTTTAATAGACTACAAAAGACTGGGTCATTCTTAATACGTAATTAAGGCGACCGATTCCAGGCAGCAATAAGAGCAGATTATCGGAGAAGAAATTGTGTCCAACGCCATTTCGATAACAATCCTGAGACTAGCATCCGAAGAGCATCTGCTGCATTGGCAATATCGCGGCAAGCGATATGGTGAACTTTGAAAGGTAATGATCGCTGCCCATACCATCTTCAAAAAGTTCAGAATTTATTACCTCAAGATTATGTCAAGAGATTGAATTTTAGTAACTGGTTTATTGACAAAATTCGCGTTTAAATTTATTTCCATTAAAAATTATATAGACCGATGAAGCTACCTTTACTAGAGGAGGAATTGTTAATCAAGGAAATTATCATGTATGGGCTCTTGAAAATCCAAGAGCTATTAGAGAGAATAGGTTTCAGCATGAATTTGCTATTAACGTTTGGCTTGGAGTATGGTACGGATTACTGGTGGGACCATATTTTTTACCTGGAAGATTGAATAGTATCACATTTACACATTTTTTGGAGAACGACTGTTCTAATTATTTAGATGACATTCCCTTACAGCAGCGGATTGAAATGTGGTTCCAACTCGATGGATGTCCAGCTCATTATAGCAGAGTTACTCGAGCTTGGCTATATATAAATTATCCACAACGATGGATTGGACGTGGAGGAGTAACTAATATAACAGAACATAATTAAAAAAAGTCATTGCCGATGACCTTGAGCCGCACACTATTAAATTTTTATTCTCGGCGATTAAATTATCTAATCGGTTGAAAATTAACCATCATTGCTCCAAGCACACATTCGCAACCAAATAATTTCTTCAAATCAGTTTCTAATACTATAATTCTACGAATGTTGTAATTTTTATAATAAAAAATTAGGGTGGGGAACGGAAATTTTTCGATTCATTATGCAGGTACTGATACAAAAAATCGATTCGTGATTCTCGATATCTCGATACAAAAAATAATATGGGAGATGTAGATAGTTAGGGTAGGCAGTCATAGATACTCAGCAGATCAAAATAAAATGTTTATTTTATTTTAATTGTTAAAGCCAACGTTTCCACTTGCATTGCAAGTCTTAATCAGGGGTTCAGGTAATGGTAAACAAACAAACTGGGTTTGCTTGTTTGGTAATCTATATTGATTCAGTTTGTTTGTTTACCATTACCTGAACCCCTGATGAAGACTTGCAATGCAAGTCGAAACATTGGCTTTAACAATTAAAATAAAATAAACATTGTATTTTGATCTGCTGAGTATCTATGACTGCCTACCCTAACTATCTACATTTCCTATTTATCAAAGTCAACTATACCTTATGATTACAAAAAATAATATATATGAGGGCTATCAACGAAAAAAAAAAATATTAATTCAATAATTAAAGTAGAAACAGCAAACAACAAATAATATATTAGTGAACTACAATTTTGAGAATGTGCAAACAAAATATTCATTTCACAAATTCAAGAAGATAAATTTTTCGTAGATTCTGGATTTTATTTATTAATTAAGGAATCGCAAGTTTACAAAACGTTTTCAATAACACTATAGATGGAAGGATGCATTTTTATTTCTCTGAATGTTATTTTAATAAAGTATAGGGTTCAGAAGTATGAAAAGTATGAACATGTAATGAAATAGAAATTATTCTATATAATGAGATAAAAAAAATTAAATAAAATAAATCTAAGAATAACGAAAATTTATAATAAAATGTTGCTATTGACTGGCTCCATTTATTTCGTTAGTACTCCAGCTTTGGCAGATAGAATTTGTAATGAAATTTTTTTATTTTCCAAAAGCGAATACATATCATCAGCTTGACCTTTAGAAATACATACTAAGCACTGCTGATCTAATACATGAAAAATTGTTCTTTTATACAAAATGAAGTAGTATCTTTGTCATTAGGGAGAATAGTTGATAGAAAATAATTGCACTATCAAGCATTATAAAACTATGGAGAAAATCATTTTTATTCATCGATTGAGAGGAATCGAAATTAAGAATTGATACATTATAAATCGCATTTCGACACTACAGTTGTTTTTTTATTTGTTAGTATTTTCATCATAGCGTACCGCCTTTTTCAAATAATTTCATGTGTCCAAATAATTGAAATAATATGTTCTAATTCAGTGATTTGGTGGAAGCTGATACAGGAGATCAAGACTCGACATCTAGTTGTAGAGCCGAATGAATGAATTTATTGATTAAAAAGTTAATAGGCTAATGTTGTCAGTGAGTGCAAAACAAATAAGAAAAATGATTATGATAGGAAAATTTATTTATTTCACCAAAATTTCTACTACTTGTTTTTAGTTGAAGCAGATATCTACCTTGAAATACGGTTATTTAAAAAAGTAGAAATTCGCAAAAAAAAGGTAAGAATTTTGGACAAATAGATTAAGATTTGGCACATGGCGCGCCGGGTGATACGGTGGAACAACGCAGCACTGCTCAGTTGTGCAAGATAGTATACGTGCTTTGTGTAAGGGGTACTTGGTGTATTCAATGTGTAATCAGTGATGCCCCAAAAATACGGATACCTAACAATCCGGACGACGCGGTAGTCCGGACTACTCCCTCTAATTGGCTCACCTCCACCATATTGTTCTCCTATCTTTCCCGACACATATCACTGTTTGTTTTTTTTTGTTAGCATTACATATAGTATTGCAATGTTTACTAGTGAGTGTCATATTATAATGGTTATTGAATCAGTAGAAATAATATCATGCCATCGCGGGCGGGCTCTTCCGACACGTTTCTTACCACAGATCTACTAATCCAGGGCCTTGGCGTATGTTTCTCCGGACTTATTCCAGGAAATGATTGGCCCAGCGTAGCCAGCAGAGCTTGATGAGTTGGCAGACATCCATATCGGTACACAGACTTTTAGTCCAGTCAATGAGTGCTGAAATGAGGGGTGTAAAGTGCAAGAAATTATTTTGACTTCATTCTAAATGTCCCCGCCCCTGGGGGGTGAGCTAACGGTGGGGGAAGGGAAGATGTTCAATTTTTTTTGTTTTTTCGATTATATCCCGAAAACGGTGGACTCTAGAAAAATATATTACTGATAAAAATTAAAGCAAATTAAATTACCTATATGATTTTATAAATATTTGGCAAACTCTGAACGGTTTTTGAAATATACGTTATTGAAAACCAATAATGTTCGGGAAAAAAATTTGTTTACTTCACTTTTTGACCAACGTCTGCTTCTTGTGCCTTTCACGATCGTTTCTTAGAAAAATTGACAGAGTCAAAGTTGTAGAGCATTAAATTCACATCAATTTTATTTATATCTTTCTTTGCACTTGAAGCAAACGTTTGACCAAAAGTGAGGTAAACATTTTGTTTTTCTAAAATTATCGATTTTTAACCTTCCATTGGTCACGCTGTTGTATTTTGTACAACACTCGACTTGTTTTCTCTCTCTCGCTTCCGGCGAGCTTCCCGGAAAATTGGCTTTAGCTATTTCTCGAGATACTCTTCTATTTGCCACCAGTAATTTTTCAAAGTGGTAGTAGGAATAGTTTCCTGATTAAAAAATATTTAGTCCTCAGTGTTACACAAAGTACAACAAGCGACCGCTCTCGTTTTGTTTTTTTTCTCGTCTCTTTCTCGGTAATCGGCTGGATTTTATATAATGTAAGTTGGACTGTTTTGCATTTTTACTTTTGTTCATCTTAGTCAGCGAAGTATTAATTATTCGGAATGTTTTGATTAGGTGGGGACCTATAAAAGTGGAATGTATTTTTCGAATTTTGCAGAACTAGACGAGGAAGAAAAAAAAACAGGACAATCAAATAAAAATTTGGAATTGAAAAAACAGGAAATAGGAAATGTTCTAGATCTTGATACAGAAACCTATGTTGAGGGTAGTGATGGAGAGGACGCGGGGGGAGTGGATAGCCTGGGAATATCTACATTTTATTTGTAAAAATCATTCCTAAAAAATATTTGTTTACAATAATTTATCATAAAAACAACCATCGCCTATTTCATGCACTCCACAATGTGTTTATTGACTGGACTATTTAAATTTTCTCCTTCAAAGTCTTTCAAATATTTCTCTTGCTCCCTCACCCTCCCCAAAAACAAATAAAAAAATAGTGGCTCACAGTTCATATGATATACAAAAATATTTAATACACATTTTTGAATAAATTGTTTAAAAGTTATTTATATCTGTGAAGTTAAATATTTATATGATAAAGACTGCTTTGGAACGGTTTATTAAGCTCTTAAGCTTGGAGCTAAATTTATTTCTAGCCGTTCATCCGTAACTAATACAAGTGGGTGGAAGAAAATCAATCTGTAGTTTATGTGAAAGTTAAAGAGAGAATTTTCTTAGCCCGTAAAAAAAAAAAATACTTTTCTAAAGGTCAAGGGTTTAAAATTTAACTTAAATAAATACTGCTCCAATTAACATTAATAGTTCGTTATATTACAACTCCTTTAATTTCTCTATAGATAATCCCCTTATCAATAAATAAGGATATTTCATTTACTTTTAATTTCTATTTAGAAAGGACCAATATCATATATTATATCGATGATAATAATAGTAATAATAATAATAATTTATTTATAAATTTACAATTCAAAATTCATTTCAGCATACCTGTTCCGGCCTTACATCCTCTACATTAATATAGTTTTATTATTTAATAAATAGGTTTTATAATTCAAAGTTCATCTCTAAAATGTAGGAAAAATAAGACAAAACCCACATAACAAATTAATAAAAATAAAAATAACTAATATGTATATATAATTACAAATATAATTTTAAAAAACAACTAATATTTACATATAATAACACTTACACTTGACTAAAAAAGTGTTTAGGTCTTTTGTGAGTGTATCTTTTGAGAGATGTTTTATTGTAATTACATATAATTCTCAGACAAGTGAATTTTCTGAATTAGTTGGTTTCTCCTATTATGTTTTGGTTTAGTTATTGACATAAAGTTGAATAAGGAGTAAGTAAAGATCGTGGAGCATAGTTGATATTTTCGTACACTGGCAGTAATCATTGATGATACTTATACGCAAGTTTTGGATCCTTTCTTGTTTAATGTAGTTAGTTGCACAAGTTGAACTCTACACTGGTGAGACATGCGTAATTTGTACTCGAATAGCTGCTTTATACAATCTCAGTTCGTTTTAGGGACTTGATTTCTACTACAATTACTAGACTAATTTCGTTACCGGCTTTCATGAGCGTGGTTGTGTTTAATTTAATAGCTCCTTTATCTACAAACAACATTACCAAATCATCAGCGTAACCAAGGACCGGCTATTATGAGCATTTTATCACCGTATAGGAACAGAACTAGAAATGACATATCCTTGTGCTAAGTTATGTTGTTCCGGAGAAAGAGAATCTGCCTGTTCCAAAGCAAAACGTACCTCTAACTGTTCGAAATAAAAAGTACCGATTTGGAATTTATTATGATTATTTAATATTTTGGACATTAACATCTTTATGAGATTCACTAATAACTAGATTAACTTGGATTACACAGTTAAAAAAAAAAAAAAAAAAAAAAAAAAAAAAAAAAAAAAAAAAAAAAAAAAAAAAAAAAAAAAAAAAAAAAAAAAAAAAAAAAAAAAAAAAAAAACTTTGCTCCCTCAATGGTAAAAAAAATTCTGCAATTTGTTATAGATTTGAGGTAATTTAAAAGAAAAAAACACCTGAAATAGCACTTTTCCCATATATTTTTAATACTTTTTTTTGGTTAAAAAGAGTAATATATAAAATAATAATACTTGATACTGAACATTATTAATGTGTATAATTTTTCATTTTGTAATCTTCATCAGCTGTCTCCCGTTGTAGTGTCCAACAGTAGTCGACAAGCATCTTCTCATTGCATTTACCACTATTCTTTTTTTTTCTATTTGGGATATCTTTTGATGAAATCATTTTCCGCGTTCATTTTAAACTGTTTTCATGTTGGGAGGAAAGAAATTCCAATCGGAGTATAAAAAATGAATTTTTGAGGGCATGTTGCAACCCATGGCCGTATATGATAAAAGCAATTTTCCAACATGTCATCTATGCAACAAAGCCTAATACCTATGCTCTCCAATTTTTATTTTATTTTGTAATACATTATGAAAGTTTCAAAGTCAAATAGGTTTTTTAAGTTTTTTTTTTAAGTTTTCAACCATTAAAAAACGCTCGAAATGTCGAAAAACACCTCATTTTTTGACCTAAAACACAAATTTGACAAAAAATGGTGCCTGACTGAGGTTTTCTGACTTCGGATTCATGTTCAGCATACTTCGAAATATAATTACATTTTTGTTGAAGGGGAGTATTTTGAAGCAGAACAGTGTTATCTAATTATCGCTTTTCAAGTAATATGATTATACAGCCCTCCAATACTTCAGTTGTTAAATATACACGGCAAGTATAGGAGGCAAACGATACAATTATTGGCTCGTTGGATCGATACCAACATTTGTAAATTAAATATGTAAAGGTCAACAAAAGGGAATCCACTTTCCTCTTCCTTCCGTGGGTTTCGTTCTGAAAATATCATAATTTCACCTTTTCCAAACGATTTGATTAACATCCATGATTAAATTTACAAATGCAGATTGATTTTAAATTATGTACCTATATTCCAAAAATAATATTTATCGACTCAAATTATTGTATACGTGTTATCATAATAAGTAAATAATTTATGTATACGTAATTTTTTTATTATTGAGATATGCTTACTTCGACTTAACTTGATCAAGAATCATTGACTGGAGATAAAGAAACTCTTGGATCTCCTGTTTAACCTCTTACGTAGTGGGAAGTGAGTGAGAGCCTAAGTGTTTTCGAAATGAAATGGGCAAAGAATCCTATAAAGAAGAAGCGCGGATAATAAAGGATTTTTTGAAGGATGCAGTTCGATGCGCAGAAATGTGCAGGGTTGGGTTCTAGTACTTGAGATATATTTAGAACTTATTTTCCTTTAATTATGGAAGAAATTGGTACTAAAGAATCACTAGTCGGATGACAAAATGGCTTGTCACTGCTCCTGTTAGAATTAGGGTGACATCGGCAACGTTCGAGGCACTTCGTTTAATGCTTTAAAGACGTCTGCATATATAGCTACAAGTATTTGTATATCTTATATTTTTTTTATTCTGATTTTTAAAAAATCCAATTCGGGTGTGTAACGAATTTCATTTTTAGTAAAGTGAATCAAAACTCATAAATTTACTTGGTTTAGATAGTTATGGAATTTGGAATTCAGTCATGCCCAAAAATTATATCGTGTTTAAGGAATTATGAATGTATATAACACAAAAATATCATACATGTAATTGTAAATAAACACGTGTGTAAATCGATAAAATAGCTGTTTCTTTGGTGCTCTGACTTTTATATCACATTTTAATTAAGGATGGGAACATTATTCAATTAAAAACAGCTGATTAAGGTTCCATTTTATTCTCAAGTGAGTAAAAAATCCCATAAGCTTAACTTTAATTCCCTAGAGTGTAAAATAAAATTTCAGTGCCACCTTAATACATACCTTATACAAAGTTCATTATTATTTATTTTAAATTATATAATTATTATTTTATGTAAATGCACAGCATAGTATTTTACATAAAATGAAAAATTTAAAAACATTTAAAAAAAATATCAGGACAAATTTAAAAAAAGATTTAAAATAAAAGAAAAAAACTGCTAATTGCAACCATTAGAAAGGTTATTACTTTTATTCCTTATTGGATTGTACATATTTAAATTGAATTTCTATTAAGTTGAATTTAAATTAAATTAAGATGGATAGTGATTCAAGTTATGAAAACACTCCTCCTAAAATGAAAAAAAAAGAGCAGAAAATGTGATTAGTAATCTTTTACCCAATAAATCACAAAAAAAAATACAAAATAAGGTTTAACAATTATAAAAAAATGGTGTTTTTCGAAAAACAAAATTAAAAATACTTCAGAAAACATTCTTATTGCTTACTTTAATTTAATAGCTAAATCATACAGATCTTCATCATTATGGTCAATATATTCTATGTTGAAAAGTACTATATCAATAAATGAAAACATAGACATCAGTACTTAAATAAAACTCAAAACATTTATTAAAAGGAAATTAGATAATTATAGACCAAAAAAAATCTGAAATATTTTCAAGAGATGAAATTAAATAAATTTTTATTAGATGCTCCAAATAAAACATTTCTTATGATGAAGGTAAGCAAAAGATTCTTCTATTTAGACTTCTAAACATTTATGATAATAAAAATGTAAATGTACGGATTCAAGCATTGTTGCGATTTTTTTATTTTTTAGGTAGCTTTAATTATCGGAGTATCTGAAATTCTAAAAATGGAAATAAATCACATAAACCAAACAATGAATACATAATAATTAATATCCCAATTTCAATAAATTATGTACAGCCTACCTTTTTAGTTTCCAATAAAATAGGAACATATGATTTCCAACAAATATTCCAACAGTACTTAACACTTCGACCAAAACACACTCCGCATCCTCGTTTATTTATTAAATACAGCAAGGGTAAATGTACAACACAATCGGTAGGTATTAATTCACTTTCAGCAATTCCATCAAAAATAGCTACTTGAATAAAAATAACATTGATAACTATACTGGACACGAATTTCAGAGAACATCTGCATCCTTACTAGCTGAAGAGGGAGGTGATATTATACAGATTAAAAAACACGGAGGCTGGAAGAGTGCTAGTGTGGTAGAAGATTATGTAGACCGACCAATTGGCGCTAAAATGAATACTGCTCAGCTGATATTACAAGGAGGTCCACGAACCCATAAGCAATGTGTTTCTAACAGTACTACTCATTTCTAACAAATACTCATTTCAACAAAAATCTTAACTTCAATGCAAATAATTAAAATCAACCATTTATTTCTAATGCCAATAATTGTAATATTGCAATAAACATTTAGAATAAATAATAATATGAGTACTTGTATGGTACCTGAATAAAATTTCCATATTTGGTTTTTTTATAACGGTTGCAGAAAAAATGTAATTTTTCACTCGAGTATAAAGAATTTTACTCACTCTCGTCAATTTACAGTACTCGCTTCGCTTCGCTCGCTCGTGCGTGTAAACCTTGCTTCGAGTGAGTAAAAGTACTTCTTTATACTCTTGTCAAATAAATAACTATTAATTATGAAAGAAAACCAAAACTGTGATTAAAAAAAACAATAGCAGCTCACGAATGTTCTTTATTCAGTCATCTATTTAATTGTTTGTTAATATCATGACTTTTTTCTAATGTCTCATAATTCATAAATGTGAAAAACAAATAGATGTGACCGTGATATTTTTTATATTTATTATATCAAAGTTCAATTACAAAGTAATATTTTAAAATAACTACATGGCTTTTACATTTAGTTAAAAAAAAAAAAAAAAAAAATGATTTGGAACCTATTTATAGTTCATAGGGAGCGAGTAAAAATCTAGTTTTGTTATCTTTTGTTGAAAGGTAGTGGTTCTTTTGAACAATAAATTAAACGGTTTCAAGCCAAATCCCATTACCCCGGTATAGCAAAGCAAGCATTAAGAGGCTTTATTTCCTGGAATAGATTGCTACATTTTTCAATACTGGAAACTTTGACCGAAACCATTGTTCAGGATTAACAGAGCGCTTAAACGTCTAATCTAACAAAAAAAAACATCATATAACCTATATCTAAACCAAATGAATAAGTTTCCATACTGTGAAAAAAGTCATTTAAGACGGTTTGAAAGTTATATATATATATATAGAGAGAGAGAGAGAGAGAGAGAGAGAGAGAGAGAGAGAGAGAGAGAGAGAGAGAGAGAGAGATAATAAATTTATTCGTCTTCTACTTCCTTCTCTACTCTCAAATTGCCGCAAGGCGTGGAGATTTAACATCGCTCTGATATTTCGACCGAAATGAAAAAAAGAATCTTTAAAATAACCTTTAGATTCAGCGGCTCGAAAAAACGTATTAAGAAAAGTGGCATCTGTAATAAGATATTAAAAATAACATTATCAATTCAATTCATATTACTGTCAATTCTTTTATGAATGTTCTTGAACTAAATATGACGACTTCGCTAAATTAGTGACTAGAAAAAACTCGACAATTAATGAACAATTACTCGTCAACTTTCTCGCAAAACTTTCCTTCCATGGCACGTTTCATCTTAATAAGCTTCAGTATCACTCTGTCTCTTATTACTTCCATTATAGCTTCGTCGAATGGAGAAATTTCACTGCCAATTTCGATCGATTGTTCATTTCTATAAAAAATTCGTGTTTGTGTAGTATTAGTTGTTTATAATATACACACATGGATAATAATTTATTTATTACAATATTATTAGCAACGAGGTAACAATAGTGACTACTGATTTTAACTGAAATTTTTTTAAAAACATTTTTAAATTACAGTTTCATAAATTCCTTAATATTTGAATTTTTTGTTTCGCCATGCATACTTCTCAGCTTGATCATTTATCGTCATCTTAAACGTAGAATAACCTAAAACGAAATTAATTTATTACGTCTATGATCGAAACTCTTTGAGCTATTTAAAATTTACCATATTACATCTTAAGCCTCAGATCATAATCATCTCAAAACAGCTTTCTTATAATTTTTTGAAATTACGTCGAAACCTTCCCAACCATACCATTCCTTTGGCATAATAATTATGCTCTCCCGTTTGTAAATTTTTATAATTGAGTATTATCAGAAATAATTATAATGAACTGGTAATGGCCAGCTTCTCGATTCAAATCCTAAGTGACCATACTCATCCTCCTCTGGCTTTCCACACTGTCCTTTAAAATCGGGGAACAGACTTCGGTTTGGAGCTCAGATTGTATTATTTTCTCATTAAAAACAATTTTTTAAAAATAACACTTAATTTTTTTTCTATTATTATTATTTTTTTCAATATTTATTATTAGATTATTTCGTAATGTCAATTAAGAAAACTATTTTTTTTCCTATTAAACTGCCGAACTTAATTGAAGTATATTATTTGTTTTTTAGTTACACTGAAATTGTAATTAAAGTACTTTATTTAGTAAATAAAAAACAGTAACAATTTTTTTCTCTAATTGAGACTAGCAATAGATATATCTATGTAGATATATTGAATCTAGATATGTGAATCTATAATCTACTATTTTCATATACTGCTTCTGATTAGGCAAATTTTCAATCCGAACAACAACAGAGCAAGAGCGAATCAAAAAAGCCCTTAAAAGTAGGAAAAACGTGACTTTTTTCATTTAAACCAGTATAGCTCTTAAACGATAGGGTGTAGTGACAAATATTATATAACAAAAAATATTATGCATTAAATTTCTTATTAGAACAATATTGTCAAATTTTCGATTCGAGCAATTACAACAGAGATAGAGCGTGTCAAAATGTTACATTTTTGATTGCGAAAAAAACGTTACGCATTTTGAGGGTGACAAAAAAGTTGCACAAAGAAACTATAGACCCCAGCCAAAAGACATATCCATATCAACAAAAACTTCAGAAATCAATCAGGTACTTCAGAAAAAAATTAAAAAAATAGTTAATAACTTAATTCTCTGAATTGAAAAGTCCTAGTAACGAAATAAATCCTTAGAAGTAAATAATATTCATATTTCTTCTAAGGAAGTTTAAATTTATTTATATTTAAAACATGCCTGCTTTTAAAATGCAATAAAAAAAAAAAAAAAAAGTTTCGATTCAAGGTTAAGAAACGTTTTTCTTACAGCTACCAACTTAATAAAATATTTTATTAATAACTTAATGAAGTCATGGAACCAATACAAATTTATTATTGATAAGAAAAATCTGCTTAAATAAATTCTCTTTTAAGATATATTTTAAAGCTGACTCCCATATATAGTAATATGATGCCTAGAAGTAGTTTCGTAACAACCTCAAGAAAAAAATTTCATACTGCAGCTATTCTATGAGGATTCGTTACAAAGTTTTTTTCTGTTGTCACGTTCTCAGGAGATTATTCGCCTCGTTGCGAAAACTAATACAAGCAGAGATGTGCTAGTTACACGATAAATATGAATGCAATGAGTAATTCATATCCCTTTAATATTATTTTTTTCCGTTAACACTTAATAAGTAATGCACACAGTATCTCTGATTGTTTTATTTTCTCTTTATATTTTTAAACATGAAATATGTTCAATAACTTTACAAGACGTTATGAATAAAATTCTTTTTTTTTTTATTCCTAAGTTATTTTAATGACATTGAATTTCACATTAAAAATAAAATTATCAGCAAATTGTTTGGAAATAGAAAGAAAAAATCAGTTAAGACTATACAGATTTGAGTTAATTGTTTAGGAAGTCAACATAAGTGAGATCTCATTTTCCAAAAGTGGCATGATGTCATGCCACTAAAAAATCAATGTATTAATTTATTAACATTGAAATCATTTACATATTGAATCTGAGAATTAAATAGCAGTAAACTTTATGGTTTTATCGTGCATATTTAATTGGGGAATAGTTAACGAAATAATTTATAATTTATTAAAACATATTTTAAATTTTATTTTAGCCCAAACCAGATATCTGTCCTTTTATAGTAAGCTCCATAACCACTCAAATCCCCTAATCTCTCAACTTGCTTCCCACACCATTTCTGATGATCCTCCGAGGTGTCTGAAAAGAAGATGGCCCAGAGACCTTTTAGTGTAGAATTTTTATTAAAGTGCTATTGATGAGTAGTTCTTTTCAAGTTTTGTCACATTATTGTAATAGTTAACAGCACATTTACTTGATGTATAAATTTTGTACAGTTGTAAATTTCAATAAATTGTTATTAAAAAAAAAAAAAAATATATATATATATATATATATATATATATATATATATATATATATATAATTAAAAATGCTTATTTTTAAACTTTATTACTGCCAAATGAACGATTGAATTTAATTTTAAAATTTTAAATGAAATTAGAGAAAGAGAAGTATAATTTCCCTGCATTAAATTATCAACACCAGTATTATAAGGAATAATAGTTTAGGTCAATACAAATAGGTAACCTATAAGACAATTTTTAGGTATTTTAAATGTGCCTATTTGAATATAATGAAGTCGGTTTTGTAAATGGATATGAAAACTATTTTAGTTCATTTAAATTGACATTCAACAAATAAATTCGTTTCCAAGTGCGTCACATCTGAGACTTATCCATTTAGTTATGAAACGAAACTTCTACTTTATAAAAAGTCGCGTTTTGCCTAATTTTTTTGAGTGTTGGACTTTTTCGGCCCCCTATAGCTCTGTTGCTGGTGCTTGGACCGAAAATTTGCTTATAGTTTTCTTATGAGAAATTTAATGGGAACTTTTTATTTTGAATAACATCTGTCGCTAGGACCCACCATTGAGGAGATATGTTGGTTTGAATGAACAAAATCATGTTTAAAGCCAATTTTTTCTCTCAACTTGGTTTATTTCGAATATTTATTGGTTGATAGTTTGATTTAATTATTAATTTGAATAATTTGTTCCTTTTAATTATAAAATATAAATAGGGGAAAGCAGTAGATTATAGATAGACATGTTTATGATATATGTATTGTTTTTTTTCCCAGTCAAGGAGATATTGTTTTATTTATCGTTTGTTTTTTCTTGGTAATTAACTTATTTAGTTCAATCAGGGCAGGAAGGATAGGCAATTGAATAAGTTATCATTTCACTCTAGCCCGTGTTTGAAAGTCGAGATTTATTTAATATTTTTATTTATTTTTATAGAGTTTATCACATCGATATAACACTAATTGTACTACAATTAGTCAATGTACAATGTACTACCGGTACTACAATTTGTAGTACCGGTAGTACATAAGAACTTGTCCGTTTCTTTCTGATCCTAGATGGTAAGGTGATGTTCTTACTCGTTAGACCATCACGGTATATGTAAATGGCTTTTGATTCTTACAAAACACTAATCTATAACATTCGAAAATCGGGTGGAGTTTTTATCAGAATCGTGACTCTTTCAAAACTTGATATTTAGATACTCCTCTATTAGTCTCTTCCTTGGCCTAGATCCTCCAATTAGACCACGCCCGAACGAACTGCGCGGCTGACCGCCCCAAAATACCACCTGATGATGTCCATATTTTAGAAAAGGCCATTGGAAAAATTTGTGATCTTTGCATAATTCTATCCACTTATGGTGATGCAATCGTTACACCTTGAAACCAACCAGGTTCCAAATATAAATCGTTCACTATGATATACTTTTTGATTCACTTTCGGTCTTATAACTTTAGTTATATTAATGGTTTTAAAGTTACATTAAATATTAAATAAATTAGCTTTAGTATATAAAATGCTTATATAACTCAACAGATTGTAAATAATTTTATTATTATAATTTTTTACTAGCAATACCAGACGCAGCTTCCACCGCATTCATAAGTAAAGAAGTTCTAAACTAAAAAGAAGTAAAGAAGTAAAAAAGTTCTAAACTAAAAGGTCTCTTGGCCATCTTCTTTTCAGACACCTCGGTGGGTTATCAGGTATCGAATGAGAAGCAAGTTGGGAGACTAATGGATTCGTGTGGGAGTGCAGTTTACTATAAAAGGATTGGTATCTGGTTTGGGCTAAATCAGCAACATATGGAACATTGAGGTCTTTATGGATAAGTTTATTCGTGACAAAGTAAGGAGCATTAAAGATTTTTCTTAGGATTTTGGATTGCAAGGATTGGATTCGAGAAGAATTGGATGGTTTAGTGGAGCTCAACTCCGTATGTCCATATAGGTCTAATAACTGTCATGTAAATGAGTCTCTTGTAATTTAGCTTTGAACGTCTGTATAGTAATTGTTAACCTTAATTTTAAAAATTTCGCAGATTAGTAGGTTGAAAATTACATAAGAGCGTAATTTGACATCCAATTTGGAAATCTTGCGGATAATGGACTGCATTATCAGTACTTTACAAATAATATCAAAAAGCAAAGATCGAAATTTTGAATTGGTGATAATTATTATATGGCAGAAATAATTTTAATGATTTCATCTAGTTGGCTTTTGATTTCTAACCAAAAAATTATATGGCAGTATGACACCTTCTGCCTTCTGCCTTCAAATTTTCTGGCGCTCGTCACCTATCGGTAAATTTTTGTTATTTCTTCTTAAATAACAAATTAATTGAAAATTAGTAGATTATACTATTCCGAAACCTTCCTGGAACTATGAAGATAATGTGGTTAAAATTTGATACAGATTTGTTTAGTAGTTTTCGTGGTCAGTGATCACAAACGAAAAATGACTTGTCCTTTTATGCATTAGTATAGATTATATTTGAACTTGAAGATCTGTATTTAACTGAAATTACTACTTCTTAAACTTATATGTCTCATGTTTAATATCTTTGACTGTATTTTTTTCCTTTTATATAGTTGTATGGATTGACCCGTGCCATGGCAATCTATGAAGGTTCTCTGATTCAATATTTATGTTATAATAAGCCTAAGGTTGTTAAAAGTGCATATTTGGCCTAAGTCCCGCCGAACAACCAGATATTCCCCCTATTAAGGTTGCCCACATCATAGAGACTGAATGTACCTCAAAAAGATCTGCTAACCCCGAAGTGTAACCACCGCTAAAATAATAGAAAATAAATGTTCTGCCTATTGCTGGACCCTAGAGTTTGAATTCCAATGCCTTACCTCCTAAATTACCGCACATTCCAAGCCACACCTACGTACACTACAGATATACTATACCGATTTTTTAAATGCATTGTCACTATAGAGAAGTTGAGTATAAGAAAAAAAAAAACTAATAACTAATTCAATGAATAAATTGGTAACCAATTAGCAGCATTTACTATCAACAAGGTATACTATGTTTTAATATGTGATGATAATGCAGATGTGAAATAGTTCAGTAGTTCCAATAGGATTTTTAAAGACTGCTTAGAATGCTTTTCTCTAGACTAATGTTCTAAGAATTATCTTATTAGAACAGAGTGATTACTTCATGACTAATATTTTTAAACTAGTTCTTCAGGAATTTTCCATGTACATTCTCTTTCAAGCCTCTGTTTAATTACAGTTATAATTAGCGTTCTCAAACTAAATGGCAGAATTCCAGTCCCAAATGTTTTCTCTGAAACGCTTGGTGCGTTAACGTTAACAAAAAATAATTCAAAAAAAAAAAAACCTTGGGCTTAAGATATGACATGAAATATTTAAGTATGTACTGATATGTTCAGTATTAAATTAAGCAATGTACAAAAATGCATGTATATTATTTTGAATCCTTATTTTAAAATACCAACGTTGCCATAAGCTCTGGGTTTAATTTATTTCATATGAAATCTTACTGGAACGTTTCACCAAATACGTATCTGTTTTATACACAGATAAATGACTGCAAGTTGTTTTAATTGGCCATAAGTACTCGGGAACTAGTATAGAGGAATTTTTTCTGCGAGGCTTGTAATCTATTTTTTTTCTTATATTTCACCCTCTATAAGGAGAGTTTATATGTTATAAATACTTGGACCATTCCTTTTCCATTTGGCTTAATACTTGAGTGTAGAGTTAATTAAATTATAAAATTGTATTTAGTTATGTAATGAAAGAGATTTTAATGTTTAAGTATGTCAAAGTAACATTCACAGCGGCTATTCTCCTTTTTATTTCATGTGTTTTTTTAACACCTAATTTTTTAATGTAAAAATACATCAACAGACAGAGGTGAAAGTTCCAAAGGCGAGGAAGAGAAAAATGTAGTGAAGTTTTTTTTTATATGTATACAAGAACCTTAATAAACATATAAATAAATAAAGCCTTTTATTGAATGAGGAAACAAACAATATTTTGTAAAACAAATAATATCTTGCAACATGAATAAAATAAAATGCACTGCTTCTAAGATATTTACAATTCATAGTAATCTATTAAGAAATTATACTTACAATTAGTATATCAAAAACTGTTTGGAATATATTTACAATTTATGATTGAAGGATGTTGCCTCGTGCAGGCCTCCCCTTAAGGGGGTCATGGTCTAACTTCCCTGGAGACCAAAACCTACTGGGAAGTGTAATAAACATATATATATATATATATATATATATAATATATATATATATATATATATATGAAATGCATTATTTACAATAATATAAAACTACTGGATGCATATTCAGTTCATTCATTTCCTCTCCTGACTGCTCTATTATGTGATTGCCGAGGTGCCAGTCTCGTTTGGAGCACTAATTGAGTGTAAAGGGGTGAAGAAAGAGGCGTTGCACATTGTATGCCAAATAATATCTGTTAATAAGGGCCATTAGCCTCTTCATGGTCCTTTGCCACTGCTAACAGAATTATCCTGCTCTAACCAGTAAACAACTGGCAATGCCTAGAAAATATATATATCTACTTTTACATCAAGTATAGTTAGCCTAAATAAATATATCGTTGTAAATTTAAGGACAGTTAAATATTTATTATTATTTAAAAACATATTAAGCTAATGTGGCTTCTACTCTTTTGCAGGAATATGACTCTTTAATCAACGACTGAAACAGTCCTCTTAAACAATCACTAAAGTTTTATAAAATTTCTGAAAAATACCCTGATCTTCAAACTTGTTTTATTAAACAATTAATAATTCGATATTAGATGATGGTGCCTCAGGCCATGTTGTGGTGCAAGGTACCTTAAATTGTAACAAATAAAAAAATGAAAATACATAATAAATAACATTTCCTGATTTATGTCTGTAAATTAGAAGTTAACAAGTGACCTAGAAGATGTATTAGAGAAACAGGGAGCTTCAATATTTTGTGAGAAATATAAATTCATATACTAAAAACTATTGTATTTTATTATTATAGTAATAAAACAATGGTTTAAATGACCATTTAAACTTTCTAAAAAAGTAAAAAAGAATCTTCGAATTAATTTCGGAGTGGTATAAGATGTATCAGTGGAACATTGAGCTTTAATAATTTTTGATAAAGCTAACAGTGAATACACTACGGAGTGAATAATACCCAGAACTCATAGCTGTTGTACTCAAAATTGATTATTAAGACGGTGATTCGACTAATTGTGACATACGCCTTCGAGACATGGATCCTCTCCAAGGTAACGGAAAGAGTTCTTTTGGTGTGAGAGCGAAAGATTTTTGGTCCGGTTATTCGAAATGGAATTTGGAAGATCCACTCAGAGAGCTGAGAGCACTCTACGAAGAGATCGAAACAGTCAAGTACCTTAAGAATGCAAGATCGAAGTGGCTCAGTCACGTGGAACGGATACCAGAACATGAAGAATGTAACAGAGCCTGGTGGGCAGTGACTAAGGAGTGGACCGAGAATGACGTGGCTGCACCACATGGCGGAAAGGGCATCCCAAAGATGAGTGTATAAAGAATGCGGATAATTGTCAAAGATCGTCAGGAAACTTTGTGATCTCTGGAGGAAGTTCTTTAAGAGATTTAAAGTAAATGCGAAATTTTTTTTTTATTATTATTATTTTTAGCTCATAACAAACATCCTAATGATTAGCTTCGTACATAACATCTGTTAAGTTGTGCTAAGTACAGAAGGGTTAATTGACATTTTGATACCCCATGTTACCTTGAGATTTAATACTAGTGTTACCTCTCGGAAAGTACTTAAAAAATCTTTATTTTTATATCTTTATCTGTATATTTTTTAATTTTTAATAAAGAAACCAATATGAAAACAAAAATGTGAGTTACCCCATATAATATTATGAGCACAATGATATTATCGCAAATAGATTTTGTGTAATTAATCTTATTTATTTATTTTTTTAGGAAGCTTTTAATAATTAGTTATTAAAATCTGCTTCATTGAAGAGTGTTATGTAAAAAATATGATTATAAAAATCATCCGAAATGTACAACAAGAAATAAATGAAAACGAAAAAGAACCTCCAACGATACAATATATAGATTGAAATAAATATGTTAAAAAATATTTATTATAGTAAAATTAAAAGTCAATTACATTAAAAATCTATCATCCTCAATATAAAAAATATAATATCAGCCTTGGGATATCCGACACAAGCATGTCCCTCTACTTATGAAGGGACAAACCAGAACAAACGTGATCACAACGCTTCTCTCTTAGGCGTGTCACTGGTATAAAAGTGTAGACTGAGTGAGAGGTACTATATAGTAGTAAAATTAATATCTAGAAATCATAATACTCCCTCCATATATCAACCCTCCATTTTCCTTAATTTCATCGGTTATTTATAAAGTAAAAATTAAACCAAACTGTAATCAGTTTTTATAAATAATGCTTTATTTTGTGGCATCATTTTTACTTAAAATATGGTAGGAAGAACGGGTTATCCTACAGGTTAACAACCTATTCCAGCCAGATTGGGATGGTCGATTTATCCCTTGAGTCTGCTACAAAATAAATTTCAACTCGCTCAGAGTGGATTTGAACCTGAATCTCAGGTTATGAGAATGCTCAAGCCCCTAAAACTCCAACCAGCACTGCCACAGTTCTGTTTTAATAAAAGAATGCAATGATAGATGTATAAAATTAGCTCATTTTGTGATTAATTGATAATGAAAATAACTATTATTATATAAATGACATGTCTAATTATTTATATATTTTTTAAAACTTACTGCAAAAAAAAACGCTGAAAATTAAAAAAAAAATTCAATAATTTTATTACAGTAGGGCCATGGGTCAATTTTCTGATGAGATTGGTGCGTTGTAAAGAGCATTCACTCTAGTTTCCTTTCTTAAAATTAAAACTCGATAGAAAAATAGCGGAAAACTTCATAAATCGAGCTTCAATATTTCGGGGGTGTGATTGCCTGTTTCGCAAACTGGCTATTTTCAAGAGATTGAACACAGCCATTACAAAATGAAAACTTTACAAACTTTCTTTCTTTCGAAACATTGATATTTAAAGGTTTGCTTGATTGTTAAAATATTATACAACAGATGAATTGATAAAACTATATATCAATGACGAATGGACATGAATATGTTGATCGAATCGTCTGAAACCAGCTTAAAAGACACAAAATTAGGACAGCACCCAGTCACACCTCTTTTTGAAGGATATCGTCTAATTAATTAATCGTCTAATTCCTTTTCCATTTTCGTCTTGTGACACTGTGACTGTAACCATATGGTATATTAGTCACTTTGTAAGAAATCAAATAAAGGTCATATGTGTAAGCCGGTTCACATTTTATGTGAGCCAGCAAATTATTGAAAATTTATTTATCTTTTTATTGAATTTAACATATGTAAAAAGACTAAAGCGACAAGAAACTGCTCGTCGTTACAGACTACTTCGACATTTACTAGACAAACGATCAAAGCTCCCCATTCATTACAAAAGACTTATTTACAAGGCTGTGATTAGACATATTTGGAATCCTTCGAAAAATCCTAAACGCCCCTTACTTTGACACCAATAAACTTATCCATAAAGACCTTAATGTTCCATATGTTGCTGAGTTAGCCCAAACCTGATAACTATCCTTTCATCGTAAGCTCCATAAGCACTCAAAACCATTAGTTTCTCAACTTGATCCCTACTCCATTCCCGATAATCCTCCGAGGTGTCTGAAAAGAAGATGACACTAGTGTAGAATTTTTATTTAAGTGCTACTGATGATTAGTTCTTTTCAAGTTTTGACAGCTCATTTACTTAATGTATATATTTGCGCGGTTGTAAATTCCAATAAATTGATATAAGAAAAAAACAAATGTAAATAAAAAAAAAAGACACCAAGTAAATGTGATTACAATGTTCATAATTACGTGTGAATTGCTTGTAACCACCCACTGATAGCACTATAATAACAGTTTTATAAAAGAAGGTCCCGAAGCCATCTTCTCTTCAGAAGCCTCGGAGGACTATCAGGAATATAATGCAAAGAAATCTGAGACTAGATTTGAAAGTTTACAACGATAGAATAGGTATCTGGTTTGTGCTAAATCAGCAAAATATGCAACATTTATTTAGCTTAAAGAGCCTTAAGGATTTTTTATTGCAATGAATTAGATGGTTTAGTGAAGCCTCAGTTTCAACTCCGTATATCCAAATAGTTCTAATAACTATTGATTAAATGAGTATTTTGTAATTAGTCGGCATCTTAGAACGTTTGGTTAGTTGGTGAAGTCGAAAACGACAAGCAGTTTCTTGTCGTTTTAGTCTTGTATCTGGTTTCCAAGTTAAGCTTTTGTCCATTTGGAATAATTTTTAGAGAAGCTGTTAAACAGGGATCAATGGAACATTAAGTAAACATACAGGCAAGCAATTAAAGTGATTTTTACGATCCATATAGCTGTTATTATTAAGATTTGATATTTTTGATCAAAAATAGCTTTGTGATTCGGTCAGCGGGTTAGGGAACGCCCCACGTTTAAATAGCGGTTCCTTTATTGTACAATATATATGCTCGTAACATACCTTCTAAAGTGAAAAATTGACTGCTGCAAAGGCTTCCCAGAACTCCAAAAATCAATTACTGGTGTTTTGTGATCGCTACTCAATTAGGTAAATACTCTGAAAATATTAAAAATAAAAAACAATATATTATTTCAAACTAATTTGTAGTAGGTATGCCATATTACATTCTCTTACATTTGGGGGTTATAAAATTAAATTAGAAGTTCATGAATCATACGGCATAACGGTTCTACAATCGAGGAATGCGCAAAGAACGAACAGCAGGGAATACAAGCTGTTCCGAATTTTCGTGACTTGTTACCAGTAATGTGGCCACAAAGAATAACCGTCGAGCTAGGAAATTGCTGAGCTGCCGTTACACAATGTCATAGCGTAGCAATAGTGCGACAATACTTCTGGATCGTGTCTGTAACTGTCTAATCTGATGTAAGCTTAGTCTCGACGAACAATTTTGGGACTTTATAATAACGGTGTCAGTGAGGCAGCTACAGATGAAATTGAAAAGAAATTATTTCCTTGTTGCAACATTCTTAATTTCGGAAGAAGTTTGCGAAACATGTCTCATCACTCAATTTTACATCGACCTATTAGAAAAGAAAACGTGCCGGCAAAATCACATTACATCCACCTTGAGATTCGTAGAAAGGTCATCAAAGGTCATTACGTAGTATATAATTCCAGAAACAGTATATTACAAATACATACATATATATATATATAAAATTTGCAAATAGTCAACTTTAATTGGTTAAATAAGTATATTTAACCAATAAATTGACTATTTGGACAATTCCTTTGACTATTTACATAATCTATAGATGTGGGTTGACGGAATGAAGCAACTTTTTTTTTTAGAATGTCACGGAATAAATATCGTTGATTTAATGATAATCAAACCAACACCACAACGATGCCTTGTTTTTTGGGTCAATACTAAAACATAATCAGCCATCACAGTTTAGATACCAAGAATATAATAAGGGCGTATAAAAAAAATGACCTTTTTATCAAATTCCAGAGTTCAAAAGTTTGTTAATATCTTAATGCTATTTATTATTTACTTTATTTATTTTAATCCCTTTTTAGCATTCTCTAAGCTTATTTACTAACACTGGACTTCTTCAAAAAAAAGCCTCAGTTCAGTTATTTATTTCAAAGAAGAAACATGACAGGGTCCTGCGAAATTCTCGTAATTTTAAGACCTTACGGGACAAAAAATTTCACAGCCGCTGAAGAAACTCGTGAAATTATTAAATATGAAGGGGAAGGTGTCCTTGAAGAGCGCACTGAGCTCGTTGGTTTGAAAAATTTAGAAGTCGAGATACGACGTTGGAAAGTAAGGAAGGCTCCGGGCGGTCATTAATGGATATTGATGAGGTTCTGAAGGAAGCTGTTGAATCAAATACGTCCACAAGTACTCGCAAACTTGCCAGGGAGTGTGGTATGTCGAAAGATACTGTTAGTCGCCATCTTCTCTTCTTGGGGAAGGTGTAGACCTGTAGACTGGTCCCTCACGAACTTACTCCTCAACAATCAGCAGAAAAGTTTACAGAACTTCATGGGTTTGAACTCCTGCCTCATCCACCATATAGTCCAGGCCTCGTACCTTCGGATTACGACTTTTTAGATCCATGGCTCATTTTCTTCAAGGGAAAATCTTTGATAATTTTGAGGAAGTTGAAAATGCTGTTCAAGAGCTCTTTGACAGCCATCCCAAGGAATGGTATCAGCGTGGCATCGAGTAATTGGCTAGCAGATGGGTAATGACGGTAGATAAGAATGGACTGACTATACTTTGAGTATTAATTGTATTTTATATCAAAAAATAATAATACAAATATTTGTTTAAGAAACGGTCATTTTTTTTTATATCCTCATTAATATTTTAATTCAAGGCTATGTGATTTATGGAGTATTTATTTTTTATTTTTATAAAATATTGATACTATTACATTTATTATTTAATTCATAGAAAGAAACAAATGAATTTTCGGGTTTGTAGAATAGGAATTGACATTACTGTAATTGATAAAAGTAACGTTTCATTTTGTGAAGATCACATAAAAAGCTAATTGTACAAAATATGTTTAGTACAAATTAACTGAATTTTTAAATGATTCAAAGCCCCGTATAACCGGAAATTTATGAGTAGCTATTTAACTTCTACGGCTACTTAACAATGAAAATTAATGTTATTTGTTTAAGAACGTATAATGAAAACTCATGTTTACAAATTCATTACTCTTAGCCTAAATACATATTTTTTTTTCGTTTCTGTGTCACGGCTTATGGTAGTGGTTTTGTAAAGGAGACAATGGTACCGAAATGTCTGTTTGCCTAAGGACTAGACGAACGAACCTTGAAGTTAGGTTATCAACCCGATTTATTTTACAACGAAAACAGTACGCTCCAGTAAACGTGCTTGTAACCTACCGCGAAAAAAACAACAAGAATCTATTGCATAGAATATAGAAAAAAATATCGTCTGCTTTATATTGTTTTTGTAAAAAAAGAAATAATTCTAAGAATATAGTGGCCGACTCCAGCGCATTTCAGGAACCGTTGTTCATAGGCACATTCTTTGGGCCATGAATTTTCCAACTTCATCTGAAAAGAATTACTTGAATAAAAGTAAATTCCTACATTTGTTTTAATATACATAAAAATATTAACGTTAAAATAAAAATTTAGGATACTATGTTACCACCCACAATTGGTCCCACTTTTCAACTATATCAGAACTTATGTCCAGCTTTATATAGGATAAGGGAACTTTGTTATACGACGGTAACAAATCACCTTTAGCCGCCTCTTTGGCTAGGTAATCGGCCCTTTCGTTACCCTAAATTCCAGAGTGTGCCTTAACCTATTTTATAGAGACCATTTTCCCCTTTTTTGTTTAATGGTTATTAAATTTCGTATGCTTAGGTCAGTCAAATAGTCATGAATCTCTGTATTAATAATCGAGTTTATTAAAATTTTACTGTTTGTATGTATTGTAATATTTGTGTTAATCTTTTGAGGTTCGTTATTTATGTAATCCGTAAGTTTCAAAACAGCAAATTTCTCGGCTTGGTTATTCGAACAGTGCGATTCTAGTTTATATTGATGTTCTATGGTTCTGCCATCTTGAGCTATCAATAACCATGCACATCCAACGTTCTCGCTGTCCATACTACCGTCCGTATAGATTTCTGTTTTGTCGGTATTAAATGAATAACATTTGGGTGTAGTCCACAAATTTAATGCTGGATTTATCCAAAACTTGCAGTCTATTTTTTTTTTTTCAATTTTGTCTAATGTTAGGTCTTTATATCCTGTCTTTTTGTTTTTAATGTTAAACAATGTCGCTAGTTCGTCAATTTTTAATTGAACTGGCAAAAGACCCGCCAATAATGTCGCAGCATCAAATGACAACGTGCGATATCCTTTGCATATTTTGATTGCAATGATCCTTTGTAGCCTTTGTAGTTTTATAACATTTTTTTTACGAAGTACAGCTGGATGCCAAACATGTACAGCATAAAGCATTTTAGGGAGGATAGCTGCTTCATATATTACTTTTAAGACCTCCGATATAGGAACCCATGTTGCTCTAGCAGCTATATGTCCCCTTAAGAAGGCATATCTAAACATTATTACTACTCAACTTTCCCTTTCATTTAATTTTTCCGTTTTTTATTTTATTTTTTATTTTCTTAAATTTTTTTTTGGGTGGGGGTCAGAGAAGGGCGTCTGAAAAATTTTAATACGAAACAATAACGTAATTATTTGATGTGTTAACAACCGGTTATTATCATATTATGAAAACCATAAAAACACAAATTTTTTTATTTTTATATAGTTCTTTGTCTATCGTCTTAGTGAAGTGATTTATTTCGTTTTAATTTTACTTATTACAAAACAATGAGAAAATTTTACTTTCTCTTTTTTTTTCTTTCTTTTTTTTCAAATGCATGTGAAAGTTTGTCTGCCGACTTTCAATGCCGCACTCTTTTATTCCATTCTAATTCTTACTCTACTTTAAAACAGTTTCAAATAGTTGAACGTTTCTCCTTCTAAATTATATTCATCTATTAAGATAATTTCCGGGATTTTCAATTATTGTACAAATTTTACAGTCCAGTCAATAAACACATTGTAGAGTGCATGGAATATGCGATAATTTTTTACTTCATAGCTTCGTTAGGAATAGTTGGAAGGTAAACATACTAAAAGTCCCCACCGCTGGGGGGTGAACTAACGGTGGGGGGGGGAGGGGAGAAGGTCCATTTTTTGGTTTTTCGATAATATCTCGAAAACTGTTGGCTCTAGAAAAATATGTTTAAAATAAACATAAAATCTAATTAAATTTACTATAGAATTTATTATATATAAATTTGTCGTAATTCTAACCGTTTACGAGATATACGTTATTGAAAATAGGTGATTTTCGGTAAAAAACAAATGTCACCTCACTTTTTGTCAAACATTTGCTTCTATTACGTTCCACAATCGTTTCTCAGAAAAAACATCAGAATCAAAATTGTAGAGCATTAAATGTACTTTCGTTTCATATATACGTTTTTGGTATTTGCTTCAAATGTTTAGCAAAAAGTATGGTAAAAATTTTTTATTTCTAAAATTGTCGATTTTTAATAACGTATATCTCGAAAACCGTTGGAATTTCTACAAATATATATATAATTAATTTTATAGAAAATTTAATGAGCTTTAATTTTGATCTGCTACATATTTTTCTAGAGTCCACCGTTTTCGAGATATAATCGAAAAACAAAATTGGGGCCTTCTCCCCCCCCCCTTTAGCTCACCTCCCAGGGGCGGGGACTTTTAATATGTTTACCTTCTAACTACTTCTAACAAAGCTGCGAAGTCAAAAATTATCGCATATTCCATGTACTCTACATCCCTCATACAAAAAATTTTGATCGCACTTCTCTGAAAAAACGCTATATATGAAACTAAAGAACATTTTTCGATGCTCTACAATTTTGATTAATGAAAAAGAAAGTTTTTTTCTGAGAAACGATTGTGGAACGTAATAGAAGCAAAAGTTTGACAAAAAGTGAGGTTTTAAGCCATTTGTTATTTTTCTCGAAAATCACCTATTTTTTTTCAATAACGTATAAAATCTCGTAAACGGTTAGAAACATAAGCAAATACGACAAATTTATATATTCTAAATTTTGAGGTGACATTTGTTTCTTTATAGTAAATAAATTACGACAAATTTAATTAGATTTTATGTTTTATTTTTAAAAAACATATTTTTCTAGAACCAACAGTTTTCGAGATATTATCGAAAAACCAAAAAAATGGAACTTCTCCCCTCCCCCCCCCACCGTTAGCTCACCCCCCAGCGGTGGGGACTTCTAGTATGTTTACCTTCCAACTATTCCTAACGAAGCTATGAAGTCAAAAATTATCGCATATTCCATGCACTCTACACCCCTCATTTCAGCACTCATTGACTGGACTATTAATCAAAGAAATGACTGTTGAAGAGGAATATTTACAATGTTTTATTTATTTATTTGAATAATATTTTAGGTGCCGTGTACAACTCAGGTTAAAGGCACCATTGTTTTACAATTTTTTAAACACACATATAATGTGATTATTATCGACTGGACTATTATATATGAAGTGAAAGATTAAGAGACGCACTTACTATACATAATATAAATTTAAATTATATTCATAATGATTTTTTTTTATCACGTAACGGCCACTAAGACTACGCAAATATCATTGGTTAGGCTTCTTAGGGAATCTTGATTTTCTTTCTTCCCATCGCAGTTTCATGATTTTCGACTCCATTTCTTTTCTTTCTCCGGACAACTTTTATACCCCTCTTTTTTTCTGTTCTAATATTGTTGAGATTTTTCAGTGTTTTCCTGTATGTGTCTCTATCCAGATAGTTGATATCTGAAATTTTAAGGTTCTTTAATTTTTCTCTTATTTGCTTCGTGTATCCTCCCATGCTTTATTAGATAAAAATTTTGTTAATGACCTTTTTGTTCAATATTTCCTCCTGCATCCTTTTCACGTGCCCACAGAACATCAGCCTTTGGTTATCTCCGTTTCCAGGTCTTTGTTTTGAATGAAAACAGCCACGTTTTCCCTACATTTTTTAGTTTTGGGAGATTTATCTTTTAGGAGCTGTATTTGTTTGAATAAAAAAATTACGTTTGAAACCCCTATTTTCTACATACTTGATTTATTTAGGATAATCATTAATTGTTAATTTTATTTTATTATTAATTTAAGTAATTTGATACTTTCGATTCTAAAATGTAAATTAGGAAAAGCAGGATATTATATAGATTTTAAAGAAAATAGGTGTTTCAAACGTGAATTTTTTTATTTAAACCAATACAGCTCCTATGAAACGAACAATATTCTACATTAAATTTTAGACTAGAGAACTGCTGTCCAATTTTCTATCCGAGTAACCCCAACAGAGTAGAGCCAGTCAAAAAGCCCCAACACTTAAAAAATGTATGAAAACGTGATTTTTTTTTCATTCAAACCAATATAGATCCTACACGGTAGGTCCTGACAACTAATGTTATGTAACAAAAAATATTCTCTATATCTATTCTCTCTTCGATCTAACCAACATCAACACATCTAAAGTGTGTCAAAATGAGTGAAAAAACGTCACACCAAAAAATTTAAAGACCCCCAGCCAAAAAACAATATCCATGTCAGTATTGACATGTATTAAGCAGATAGTAAAGAAGCATATAATTTAAATAGTTGATGTATGAAAACATGCTAAAATATAATACTCTCAAGCACGTTGAAACGAATCATCCGTGCATGCACTAGTGGTTCCAGTCGAGAAAGACAAGATCTGTTGCGGTGAGACGATATTGAATACGGCGTGTAATTCGTCCGCTTAAAGGTTATTAGTGGTTTCGAAGGAAATATGCATTTTATGGTAGGCTTTTCCCAGTGTTTCAGAGAAATCAAAAAAGAGAAACTCAACGGAAAATATTTTAGTATCGTATTAGTGTTTTAGTGAAATGATAAAATTATAAATTGACTAAATTATTCACGAAATTGGAAGGCTTTTTTTCGAAAGCTTTAATGAGGCACGGAATAGTGCTTGTTGTCTGGATGGACCAAAAAAACATTAAAATCCGAAATATATGGTTCCTATTCATTTGACAGAGATAAAGCTAAATTAATAATAAATTAATGGTGAACAGAGGTAACTTGGTTTTATCTGGGCCCAGCTTTTGGAAAACATAGAGTAAAAAACACAAACTGAAAGTAACATGTAAATGTTCTGACTACAACAGAAGAGAAGTAGAAATCTTTCTAAAACGGAATGCTGTGAGTCCGACCATATATTTACAGTTTGACAGGTTTCCGTTTTAGACAGGTTTCGTTTTGATTTCTGTTTTTTCAGTCCTAGGAATTTATTAGGTAATATTTTGTAAAAAAAAAAAAAAAAAAAAAAAAAAAAAAAAACGGTTTCATAGCTATTAAATATATTTTTTCGCTTATAACCGTCTATGATTTTGTAAATCATTTCTGGACCGTAAGAATCTGCGTCTTTTAATTCTCCAGAAATATTATTTCTATAAGTTTTCTAGAGCTATAAAACCATCCACAGGATGCTTTAAAATCCAATTTATCTATTTTATGGGCGACCTCCAATGCTTCTGTTGGAATCATGGGTCTAGGGATTGACATTCCTTTTGCACGGAAACTAACAAACCAATCCAAAACAGCATCATTGATTTCTTCATTTGTGCCACATTTCTAGCCTTTTTTTGATTGTTCTACTGATCCTTAATTTTATTCTTATTTTTAATGCCTTCATAAACGTTTTGGCGATGTTTTGTTCCTCTCGTGCTCTTCAATAAGTTTTACTTATTTTACAAGATAATGGTTTTTGTTTACTTACTGACATGGCGAATCAATTAATAATTTAGTTTCAATCAAAGAAACTGTTAAACCGTACATCCAGTATCTTATCACATATTCCACAAGTTTACTATTCAAAAGCTAAAAAGGGACTAAATATAAAAGTGAAAGAAATGGAAAATCGGTCGAGTGTTATCTGTAAAACCAACACAAGGCAATACTACGAAAATTCCCTCCCGCGACAGGCGTGCTATAGAGCTCGTAAATGCTTAGTATCTAAGACTACAGAAATGGTTCTCCGAACATTGTCCCGTCAGTATAAACATGGCTATTTTCCGTTATAAATATTTTTATACAATCCATCTTTCTGTAAGTTTACTACAGAAAAAAAAACCCCAAATAATATTTTTTTTTTAAATTTTGTATCATGTATAGTCATAATGTATCATTTTTAAATGATCCTGTTAATATTAATTATATATTCTTCTGAGTGCAATAAAAACCAACTGTATTTGGCAAGCAATATTTGATCAACATTCTTTTTTTTAAAATAACAAGAAAATGTTATGATAGACAATTTATTAATAATAGAATCTCTTTAATTTTTTATATAATTAATTAATGAATTTTCAATGTTCAATTTATTAAAAAAAGAACCCCCTCCCAAAAAAAAAACCCTCCATACCTCCCTGACTGCGATAACATTAGATCATGGATATGTTAAATTACATATAATATCCTAATTTTCTCAATTTGAATTTTAGAAAGGATCGAATAACTTAAATTATTAATTTAATTAAATTAAAAAAAAATTAATGATAATACGTTGAGGGGAAACGGTGGTTTCAAACGTGACTTTTTTCATTCAAAACAATATAGCTCTTAAACGGTAGGTCCTAGCGACAAATGTTATTCAACAAAACATATTTTCCATTAAATTTCTAATTAGTGAACTATTGTCAAATATTCGATCCGAACAACATCAAAAGAGCTAGAACGTGGCAAAAAAGCCCATATTCTTAAAGAAATGTTTGTAAAACATGACTTTTTTCATTCGAATAAGCTTATAAAACTTATATCAAAACCTTTTCAGCCAAAACTAATAAGATGAAAACGATTAGATTTTCTAATTATGTTTAATGAATCTTAGAGTACTGATTGAAATATTCCAACACCCATAAACCACAATTCTCAACAAACAGAAAAATAGAGAAAGGTAGTTGTACGTAAAATAGCCAACATAGGGTTAAGATAAAATAGTTTATATTCAATAGTTTAGCTGTTTAAAGATATATTAGTAAGCTAAGGTAGAATGCTAAATGATTCGATTCTGAATTTTTGCACACGGATACACTATACTTTATTTGCTTATAATGATCCTTCTCTATCAGTTTAACCATTTATTGATAGTATTAGTACTAAACATGTTCAAATTTAAGATAAAGTAAAATAAAATACGGCAAATTTTGTTGTAAGACTCTGTAGAGAATTCGGGGACCAACTTTCCAATCGAAGGAAGCTTCTAATCGATGTTTAAGGTCGAGTTGCTTTAAATAAAAGGTAATAGTTATCTCTGAAACCCGTTTGTAGAAAGTCAGTTTTTTTTAAAATATGAATTTATTACATCAACAATTAGTTAGTAAACATTGAGCATAAGGGAATTATCGAGAAAGTCGTTCTACTTGTTACATATTGGGTAATGATATCGAATTTCTCCTGTATTTCGTATTGCATCTAATTAATCCTATTTCCTAATTCGATTGAAATCTCAACCAGTACGAAACGAAACCGTGCACAAAATGTCTAAGGTTGGTGAGTTTATTATATTACTAATTAATTAGAAACAACAAAATAAAAAAGGCTTATAATTATCTAGGAGTACCATTTACCTCAACAGGAAAGTTTGCAAAAGCAGCTGATCACTTTGTACACAAAGCAACTATTGCAAGCGCAAAAGTAAAAGCAATACTTATAAAGGGTAAAAGAGATTCCTGGGAATCAAATATGGTTCTTTTTGATGCTATGGTCTCATCAACACTTCTGTATGCAGCTCAGATCTGGAGTTTAAACTACCTGGAAACTATCGAAAATATTCAACTTAAATTTCTAAAAATGCTATATTTTTGGCCCAAATGAACACCAAATTATATTGTAAGATTAGAAACAAGACGGAATCCGTTATTCATCCCAGTACTAAAAAAAATAATAAATTTTTCAATTAAAATCATGGTATTACCAGAAAATCGGCTACCCCGTATCTGCCTCAAAAGACTTTTAGATTTACATACCAATAAACCAGATTTTCAATATAACTGGGTATCTCAAATTAAACAATTAACCATTAACGGCAATATCCCAGAACACTTTCAAGATTTTTTCAATCCACAAAAATTATTATCTAATAAAAATAACATAATAGAAAAAGCCACTAATCATTTATTATCAAAAGACATTGATCGTACTTTAAATACAAAATATAACTCATTATTTATGAAAATTTCAAATTTTAATAACCCTCAGCCGGAAAATTATTTAAAATATAACATTAATATAACCAAAATAAGAACCGTTAGCCAACTGAGAATAGCCAAATGTGACTACTTGAAAATATTTTTTAAAAATAACAGTTTACAAATTAAAGCTAATGAAAAATGTGAAGATTGTTGCTTATTCATCGTAAATATCTTAAAACATCTGTTGTTAGAGTGCCAAAGACACGATAATTCTCGAAAAAAAAATACCTAAAAGACTATATAGTTCAAACAGATGAAAGTCTATCTTTGGAAAATATTTTATCCTACAATAACATTGAAAAGATAAATAACGTGTTCCTATTTATTTCAAATGTTTTAAACGCTGGCAAAAAGTAATTGATTTATTTCTTTTGAATTAACTAAATAAAATATTGGATTCTATTGCAATTGCTGCTACAACTTCTGTGACCCTAGACTATAATCAATATCGAATATTATAAATTGTAAAAATGTATGTTTTTTTTTTCATTTTATTTTTTTTATTTGTTTGTATAAATCATTATAGCTTGTAAGAAAAAAAAAAATCTTTTTGTTCGTATAAATTATTATAATATGAAGAAATGCTTTTTCTGTTAGTATTAATTATATAACATGTGAAACTCTTTCTCTATTTGTATTTATTGTTTATTTACTATTATGTAATTATTATTGTTATTGGCTAACCATAAAGTTTATACTTTAAAGCAATCAATAAAAAAAAAAAAAAAAAAAAAAAAAAAAAATTAGAAACAACAAATAAATTTAGTCGATACACATTGTAGTATTTGCATATAATGCACATACACATATTTTATATTCTATTTGCTTTATATTTTATATTTAAAACTATTTGCTATTCAGTATAGACGGGCCAACTAGTCGGTAAAGCCGACTAATCGGCTGCTTTTGTTGTTAAAGATTTAATTTAACAAAGGATTTAAATTTAATTTAATTTAAGAAAAGCTGTATTTTATATTGAAGTTATCGTTTAGATTATATTTTAACGCAAGGTAAACGCCACGGAAGTGTCCACTACTCCAGTAGAGATTAAATTGTTATACATTAACAGAACATAAATTCAATAACTTCTATAATTATAAATAAAAATGCATATAACCAATATATATATATTTTGGAATTATGTATATACATTTTAAATATTGAAATGTAATATAAGGTAAAAGGAAACTGTATATATATATAAATCCATAAACGTAATTGAATTTCGCCATGATTGAATTCCATATTTCATAATTTTGGTACTATCTAAGTTAAGTAAAATAAATTGCTGACTTTTGCTTTATTTTTAACTAAATAAAATACTCCGTTTCTCAGCGGCCCACTTGCAAAAAACAGAAAACAAATATATGATAAACAAAAAACTGCAGCTGCATGTACAGGCAGCTATATAGTCATAAACATTGTTCAAATGTCCAACAGAAGCAATGATCAGTTTGGCCTCAATTTTCGGCCCATCTCTACTATATAGTTTATTAGAATGTTATTTTGAATCGTAAAGAATCAGCTTCCATTGCAGCTCTCAGGAGTATATTTTTATTGAAGTTATGATCGTTCAGTTCATATTTTACCGTAAAGTAAACGCCACGGCAGTGTCTACTACTCCAGTAGAGAGTGAATTGTTATACTGAGTCCGCTTCAAAATTATAGCAATTGTAAACGCCACCACTTCATGTAAAATTCAGCCTCTTCAGGCTACCATGGGGAACCATTGAATAATATATCTGGGATTGTGTTTATTCTTTTATAGACTTAATCAATGAGATAGGTACAAAATGTAATGTTTTATTTAAAGACCAGCTACCGTTATAGAAAATACAATGTAGCTAATAATGAATTAGAATGTGCAGATTACCAAATTTCCACTATTAGTTTAAATTGCAAAATTGCTTTTGCAGTCGACGACTAGTTGGCAAAAAGCGCTGATTAATTGGTAATTTTTATTTATTTATTTAAGTTCCAGGAAATTTAAAACATGACCTGTATCGATTATATATATATATATATATATATATATATATATATATATATATATATATATATATATATAGTTAAATAAGCTTACTCCAACTTAGACTTTTAAAAAAAGGTTTATTTCAAATACAATAAATACAAAAATTCTGTCTAACAATGACTGACTGATAGCTATAAGACGGGTCGTACTGACCGCGACAATCCTAACTTACTTCTCCCTTTCGTCCTAAAAGACGAGATCATATATAGGGGTTGTTATCGGTGTGAAAGCAAATAGTGAATAAGGAATCGAAGGGCGTAGGATAAGAGGTGATGACCTTTTATAAAGATTACTGTCTTAACTTATAGGGGTTGTTATCGATGTGAAAGCAAATAGTGAATAAGGAATCGAAGGGCGTAGGATAAGAGGTGATGACCTTTTATAAAGATTACTGTCTTAACTTATAGGGGTTGTTATCGATGGGAAAGCAAATAGTGAATAAGGAATCGAAGGGCGTAGGATAAGAGGTGATGACCCCTTTTACAAAGGTTACTGTCTTAACTATATATTTATATATATTTTTTTTTAATTCTCAATTTTTATTTTTTATCATAATTAGCAAAATATTAATTCATAACTTAAATGGAATACAAAGATAATAACACGAAAAGGAAACTCTTATTTTAGAAATTTACATTAGAAATAACACTCCTTTACATACCGGCCCGTTTGTAAAAAAACAGAAGAAATGATACAAGATAAACAAGAACTTGTAGCTACATGTACAGACGCCTATTAAGCTGTAAACGAAATTACACGAAAATTGCTGATGTTACACGAATTCTAACCGAAGCAATGTCTGGGTGGTTATAATAATGTCAGTAAATCACAGAAACCTCAGTGATTCCCTGATTCCCATCCGTATTTATTCCTTTAATATTTAGTCAGAAGTTAATATGTCCGAGTTTTTTAAGGTTTGCGACTAAGAAAATGGATTCGGTAAGTAACACCTTCTTGGATATGTAGATTAGTTGTGCTAGGAAATCTTTTATAACGAGTGGATATGCACATCAGTTTATCTCACTGAACATCTTGGAGTCCACTCAGTTCAACTGTTGGTATTCAGGTTGTTAAATATTTGAGAATCCTATAATTTAGCGAATGCTAAATACCACTTGTTAAATGTGTATTCCATTGATGAGACTCTAGAAGGAACCAAAGCTCACCCTGTTACCACCAACATCAATATTCAAACGAGGCACATTAACCTTAGCCAATGTATTGTCGGGGTCGTTGCGGATCGATATCCTCGTATGTAGGACAAAACATGCTCAAGTTGGTTAAAAAATTATTGTTACCTGTGGAATGTAATCTTTTATTAATATGCTATTAACATTTTATCTTAATATATACCAACATTAAAGATGTTGGTAAAATATCTCAATTTTTTATTATTGTTTTTTATGACTTTAATTCATGTTTGTAAGGTTGGAAAAATGACATTGCACAGTCATTTGTTTTTAAAGCTTTTTTTTTTTTTTTTTTTTTTTTTTTTTTTTTTTTTTTTTTTTTTTTTTTTTTTTTTTTTTTTTTTTTTACCGTTTTCTTTCATGTTCACAAAAAGAAAAAAAAGCTATAAGTTTAGCTATAAAAACACTTGTCATGGTGGATGGACTTCTGGCAGAAACTTTTGAAAATATAATTTAACTCTTTTGCTTTTTAACTTTACTACTTGTATTAAAACATATATAAAAAATCAAAAATGTTTTTCAATAGCAATAGACTTTTCTTTTTCTTTTTTTTTTACTGAAAAATATATGTGACTCGTCTATACTAAGATTTGACCCCTGATAACAATAATAATATTTATTAACCATACATGTATAAAAAAAGATGGCTTGTCAACGTCTGTGATTCTTTATTGAGATTGGACTTTGTTCAAACAAATATCAAAATGTGAGTTCGTATTAAGCCTCATGCACAGTAACAGTATTTCTTTTATGGTACAACAGTTTATTTTTTTGTTATTTGGTTGATAAATCTAATCCAAGTTTTTTTGTTAGAACCATGAATAGAAATATATAGTTTTAGTGAAATTATACCGTAAGCAAAACAAGCCAGATAAATTTGGTATAAAATTCTGCCTGGGATCTGATTTCAAATATGTTATAGTTGGATTTCCATATTTAGGTAATAATAAAAACCGAAAATCTTCAGCTTCACCCGGGAAATAGAATTTAGATAGATTTCTCGAAAAGTTCTACTATTTTAAGTTCGAAATCAAAAGCAAGAAAAAATTTGTCAAAAAAAATTCGAACATCTGTTTTAATTAAAAAATGCGATTAAAACAAATAAGCTTTATAGATCATTTTGTTCAAATTTGTAATCTTTTATGTTTCTTTAAATTTTAATAAATAAAGAAGTTTGAATTTTAAGTTAAATTAGTATTATTATCGTATCCTAAATCGAGCTAACAAATATTTTTTTCCTGAAAATCTTAAAACATATAATTTTTAAACACTTTTCATTTGACCGGTTGTGGTAAAAATAGGTATATACGAAATTTCGTTACTGGAACTTATTGGGGACCGAAAAACTAAGTCCTTTAGAGACCCAGTCTCTCGTAGTCTATTAAAAGTTAACGAAAAGACTCGTCGATTAGGCACTCTTCTATTTGGAAATCGGCGCGCATACTCCCGCACAGCTTCTAAAATATTACCGTTACAGAAACCATACACAAAAATCATATCAGCGTATACAACATTAGAATATGTATGCGGCATTGTGGCTGATGCTATTCACACAAAAATATCTGAGCAACTGACAGAAGACTGATTTAGGAATTATAATCCTAGAAGTAAGCAAAATGTATACAAATAAAATAATGTGAAGGATAACCTTAAGTGTTTACATATCTCACTGCCTAGCCTTACGAACTTTGAAAGGTGATAATCGCTACCTGTAACATTTTTGTTTTGTTTCTTTTTTTGCGATTTTCTCTAAAACTAAGAAAAACTATCAAATTTCTAAAGGACTTTTTGTCTTAGTTTTTCGGTCCCCTATCAGTTCCTGAAGTTTTGCCATTTAAATTCGGGACACCCTGTGTGTATATATATATATATATATATATATATATATATATATATATATAGAGAGAGAGAGAGAGAGAGAGAGAGAGAGAGAGAGAGGGAGAGAGAGATTACAAAAAGACGATACTTTTGTATATGAATAATAAAACAAAAAAAATTGAGAAAAAATCTAGTTAATAATAATGAAAAATATACTCAGTTCTGAGGTAATTATTTTACATAATAGAGAAAAACATAATAGAGAAATTTACATAATACAGAAAAACGATATGCACCAGTCGTAACTGCATATTCGATCCGAGTGCTAAATAGTATATTTTATTTTAAAAGAGGAAGTGAAAGGCATTTTTGAAACTCGGCCGTCTCTCGCCAGTGAGCATGCTTGCATTACTAAATAGTACTCCGGAACCTAACCGATATCGATTCTAAACTTCGACAGGATTTATATCTCGCATTTTCAAGAAAATTCCCCTTAAATAATTCAAGTAGCAGTAAAATAAATGGCAAATATTAAGTTATTAATCTCTTAAAATTAATTTTTTTTTAGCTTCTTAACAGTTTTATATTGTATGGATATGAAAAATTGTCAGACTCAATGACAATTAGTAATATAGATGACATTGTGATGCATATTACTTATTTTTACATGGAAGTTTATTCATACAATACATTGAAAAAAAAATTGAAATAAAAGAAAATTAATAAAAATGTATGCAAATAAACTAGGTCCGAAGAAACCAACCTCTTCTTTCTCTAGATCCGTGGTTCCCAATCCAGGGTTTGAATAAAGGATTTTTTATTTTATTATTATTTTTTTTTATGATTGCAACTCAAATAACTGAAGACGAGCTAGATGGAAATTATCCCCCGCAATTTTTTTTTTTTTTTTTACTTAAGAGTTATTATACATTTTAATCTTTTAAGATGTGTTATATCAGAAATGAATCATTCTTTCAGTTTCAGGTCATTGTATAATGTTTTATTAATTACTTTTAAGTTCAATCTTTATAGCAATTGAGTTAGCCAATACTATTTCCATTTTACCATTTCAAAAAAAATAAAAAATAAAAATGAATACATAATAATAAATAAAAAAAAAGGACATTTTTATATGTTATAACAATTAATACTAACCAAAGAAAATTTGTACATTTTACAATAACTGATTTAAACAAAAGAATTTTTTCCTATATTCATTTTTTTTCTTCTTACTGACTAATTATAATGGTTTATACAAAAAAAATAAAGAAAAAAAAATTTCATAAGTTATGAAGAGGCTCCACTAAACCATCCAATTCATCTCGTATCCAATCCTTACAATCCAAAATTATCCGAAAAACCTCAATGCTCCATACTTTGTCACCAATAAACAAACTTATTCATAGTGATCTTAATGTTTGATATGTTGCTGATTTAGCCCAAACCAGATACCTATCATTTCATAGTAAGCTCCTTAACCTCTCAAATCCACTAGATTGACAACTTGCTTCCCACTCAATTCCAGACAAGCCTCCAAGGCGTCTGAAGAGAAGATGGCCTAGAGACGTTCTAGTGTAGAATTTTATTGAAGTGCTACTGATGAGTGGTTTTTTTGAAGTTTTGACATGTTGTTGTAATCGTTATCAACACTTGATGTACATAAATATTTTGTACGGTTGTAAATTTCAATAACTTGATGTATTAAAAAAAAAGCTGTAATAACTAATATTTACTTTGAAAACAATACTATCCTATCAATTGCAGCAATTGCAATAGAATCAAAATAACACCTTTTGATTGTAATTTCGTCAATCTAATCGATTTTTTTCTTCTCTAATTTCTTTCTTCATTGTTCTGCAAGCATTTAAAATAAAAAGAAAATGTTGTTTCTTTTTTCTACGCTACTGAAGTTCCAAATATTTCTAATGATAAAAATTCATCTGTTTGAACTATATTAAAATATTTCCTTCGGCTGTTATCAAGTCTTTGATACTCTAATAACAGATGTTTCAAGCTATTTAAGATGTATAACTTGCAATTTTCACATTTGTCATGAGATTTAATTAGGAAACTATTATATTGAAAGAATATTTTTATGTAGTCATCTTTGGCTATAACAGTTTTTTATTGTACTCATATGACAATAAATCTCATTCAAGTAAAATAAGTAATATGGATAACTTTGTCTTACATATTACTCATTGTCACACGGAAGTCTATTCATACAATATAATGAAAAAAAAAATACAAAATGAATAATCATTGGTGTTAATAACTTGTTGCAACTAACTTTTCGCTTAATAATTACTACTCAAATAGCTAACTGAAAACGAACTAGAAATTATAGCCCATTTAACAAGCCTTAACTGCTCACTAGCCAACAAAATTAATAGCTTCACTCATTGCTTTGCATAACTGCTCAGTTAATTGGACTACGTGGACACGTAACGCATTTCCCTCGCATTTGCAGGGAAAGTACAGTTAGCGTATCGAAGTAGTAACACAATGCCGCCATAACGCACTTGACATCTCTGTACCTAGTCTACCTTTGAATTCTCGATATTTCAAACGGACATCCGGCTGTTCTTGTCAATGTAATCCTGTAAAAATAGAAAACTCGCAGACAAAATGCACGACAAACTATTGCAAAGAAATGGGAGAAAAGTACCAACGTACAAAGGAAGTGTGATAAATAGACGATCCTCTTTTAAAAGGAGTAAAGTTTCTCCGTTTGAAAACTTTGTGAATGATACATTTATGATTCAGGGAAAAATCTGAGAACAATTGTATTGTAGAAATGAAGGTCCGACAATTTTGATAATATAATAAAGCTTTGAAACTGAGGTGAAATAATGGGGAAAACATTAGATACAGGTCTTAATAAATTTATAATATCATACGATGCATGTATTTTAAATGTGACACAATTAAAAAAAAACTGTGTTTCGAGATATAAAACAGAAAAAGCGTACCGAAATAGCTACAATCTCCATTAATCAAGCACAGTAGTAACTATATTTTGTGTTAGGAAATCTATGCAAGTGTTACAACGAAAAATGAAATCAGTGGTATTTATGTAATAAACCTTTTTTTTTTTTTTTTTTTTTTTTTTTTTTTTTTTTTTTTTTTTTTTTTTTTTTTTTTTTTTTTTTTTTTTTCTAGCCTTTTTCAGGCATACGTTGTTATATTTTATGTAATGAACCAAGTTCTTTTATGTATTTTTGGAGCATTGTTAGGTTGAAAAAATGTGATACAAGCTAGCAGTAGAATGCGGGACTTAAAGCTGATATCATACACTAATAAAACGTCTGAGATGACTATTTATACAATTTTCACATAATACTTATAGCTCAAAAGTAAGTATTTTAGGTTTGTGTCACTTGAAAAATACATGAGCAAAATAGTTCAAAACTTTATTAACGGTATGGACCATATTCTATTATGGTAGTCGTAAAGGAATTATCTGATATTTTTGGTAACGGAACATTATGTACATTTTGTCAAAACTCTTCAACTAGATAAAATTAAATCAATTAAACAAAATTAAAAAATAAAAAATAATAAAACCAATACTGCTGCAACCCATGAAATGTTCTGAGTTCAGTACTAGGAAGTAAGTAATTGTTTCGTGACCAACGGTTATAAGAGGAGGTAATGTGGTCAGCAATCACGCTAATACGCAAAGTTTTCTCCAATTAAGAGTGCCCATATTATAGAGGCTGGGTGTGCCACTGAAGGGTTCCCAGACCCTAAAGTCGATTCACGGCCGAACAAACATAATTTACTTCATAAAATAAAATATATCTATTCAATTTGAGTAATTGTTTAATAAAAAATATTTTTTATGAAATAGTGCATAAATACCAAAAGCAGATCTCGCGCAAATTTTATTCTTGATATATAGTTATAGCAAATTAAAGACTACAAATTACCGACTGGTTAACCTTTTGATTGACTGAACCGATAGGCACAATGTGACACCAGTGTCAAATGTCAAAGTAAATTAGACTGTCATATTGTATCTAGTGTAAATGTGATCAGCAGACTGTAAAGGATTACACACCTTTGCACTAGCATTGCAGGCCACTCGAACTAGACATAACCTAGAATGGAAAGTCATGGATGGATTGTCCTGACCTATACTTCAGCAGATCTTGACGTGATTATTTACTTTTACCGATAGTATACATATCATAGAACATTTTAAATATGTATTATTGAATAATTGAATATCCCTACATTAAATCGTGCTTATGGGCTTTTAATAGATTGTCTCGATTTGGGAAAAAAAAAAAAACTTTTCTACCATACGGGAAAAAGTACAGTTTAGGGAGCCTTCATTCTTGTATAAGTACAAATGAGGTATTGTTTTGCTTGTTTTTGAATTATTGTTTTATTATTTTTATTCTTATCCAATCCTTTTGTAAATTTATAGTTTTCCAATCCTTTTGTTAATTTATACATTATACTTGAATGTAATCAAGATGGTTATTTTGATTTAACTTGGCTGATGGTAAATTTTTTTTTTAAATTACGTTTTTTGCTTTTTAAGATATAATCTGCCAATCTGCTCATCCTTTAAATTTCTTTATTACTATTATCATAATAATTTTTATTGGGGGGCTTAACTTCCTTATGTACTCCAATTAGGGCTAGAAGGACGGGTTATTCTATAAGTTACCAACTTATTCCAGTCATGCTGGGAAGGTAGAGATTTATTTCGTGGGTCCGCTATAAAATAAATTTTAACCTACGCAGGTGGGATTCCAACCCACGACCTTGAGTACCGAGCACACTGAGGGCCTCGCCCCAACTCACTCGGCCGTCGGTAATAGTTTATAAAGTAATAGAATTGTATCCATCGGATATTGCATGAAGCGTATTGTAACTAAAAAAAAAATCCTGATAAGCTCCTACATTTTGACGTCATTACATAACCAGAAACACTCAATTGTGAATAGTACCTGTACTATTATACAAGTAACTTTCATATAACAGAGGATCAAATGTATGAAATATCATCTAATGCAAGGATTCCCAAACCTATAATACACCACTCACTTCTGTAGAAACGGAAGTCTACCATAATCCCCTCCCACCTTGAACACAATAAACTAATTGTGTAGGAATGCGAAAGCAGTTCTTCGAAGAAAAACAAAATTCTACCGTTACAATATATATCATTAGATTCAATTTAAATTTAAGGAGTACTGGAAAGAGAAAAAACGCAAGCCACTAGCAACAAGATTGTTCCTTTCTTTGTTTTTATTGCTACAAGGTTTGAAAATACATTATCTCTTTAACAATTGCTTGAAAAAGGTGAATATAGTTAGTTATTTTATAACTTGGTAGAAAGTGATACAATGGGATAAAGTATTTTATCCAAAACAATGATTTTGTCAAAGTAATATTTTAAAGAGGAATCATTCTTTTTATCAAAACCTTCTTCTTGCAGTGCCTCTAACTGGGAGTCTACATTGATATTGAATGGTTCAGTTGACAATCTGTAAATATTTTCGTTACAATTGTTTGGAAAGGATATCATCGACTACAGTGAGTGTCTCCAAATGGATTCGAGACATGCAACGGATTTCTGATACTGATATCTTGTGATAGGATTATTTTCAAGCTCTCAGTTTTAATATTAAATTGAGAAAAATTTTCATTAAAAAATATTTTTTTTAATAAATATTTAATTGGATTATATTAATTTTCTTCATATGAAATGAAATGAAAAATAACCTTTATGCACAATTACTACATCAAATGAAACATAATAAAATAAAATACAATCATATATGGTATAAAAAGATAAAATAAATCTAAATATTTTCCCAACTGTTTAAATATTTGTGCAAGACTGATTATCCAGGAGGTGTAAAAGTAATTTATGTTTAAGGGGAGGAAGGGAAGAAGCTTTATGAATAGGAATGGGTAAGGAATTCCAGAAAGAGGAAGCACGAATGACATGGGATTTTTTTAAAGAAGCGGTTCTATTTGAGGGGGTATACGTGTTAAAATGTTGGGAGCTTGTGGTTAGGTGGAGAGAATAATGCAGAGTTATTAGGTCAAGTATTTAGAAAGGCTTTTGGTTTTTAGTGATTGAAATAGGAAAGTACCCAGGAAGTATCACCGTCGGAAATATAGAAAAAAGCCACCCAAGCTCAGAACATCGGCAAGTAACGTATGACCGCCTGGGGGTCCCAAAGATGAATCTTATGAAACAGTTCGTCAGTTTTCTCAATTTCATCTCGAGATCACTTGAAAGCCCCCATAAACTAAGTATTCGTAGTAAAAACAAGTGAAAATAAGAGAGGAAGTGTTCATTAAAAAAACACTACAACTTAAATTTAGCTTTAATAAATTTTGTACTAAAATTTTGACTAATTGAGAATTTTTTTTTGCGCGCACCTTTGACTTTTTATCAAACCCCAGATTGAGAACCACAGATCTAGAGTAAGAAGAGGTTCGTTTCTTCGGACCTAGTTTGTATGCACAATCATAGTTTATTATAGCAAACTAAGGAAGTTATCAAAAGTTTTAATCCTTTCTCGAGACGGTTCTATATAAACTTTTCAGGTTGTTGACCCTAACTAAGGGAAGCAAAGCCCTGGACAGAGCTGATCTGAATTATTCATCGAAGGACAGGAACCCTCTGGTCACTATTTACACTTCTGATCATGAAGGGATGATATAAAAATCAATACCTGCTATGGTGTCATGGTTTCTTCACTTTACGAATCCATTAAGTTCATATATTTCAAAACGTTTTCGATAAAATCTGGTTAAATAATATTACGATAGAGAATTAAAATCTGATAAAGGTAGCAGCATTATTCAGCTCCTTTCCTATTATAAAGGAATTTTTAAAGACGTTAATTAAATAATTATTTTCTAATCTATAGGTAAAAGGATTGTTACCTGCTGGCACAGCCTGTGGCAATGAAGGGCCCGTGAACATTTCCTCTGTAACAATAAATAGTATAATTAGAGAGAGAATTCATAGAGTATGTTTTTGTGTAAGTTTTAGTTATATAACTGTAATCGATTCCAGCTAATACAATAAAAATAACGTATTAATTATCTGTAAAAGATATGAATTAAAGATTAATATAACTCAATTAAATTAAAAATATAATCAGCTGTTGATGAATGATTTATTACTTTTATATTTAGTAAATTAGGGGATAAATTTCAAACGTTCGACGTTTTCTTCAGTTCCAAAAGCTTAAAAACTTGCAAGAAATAAGAAATTTAATGTACAGTTTATATTTATTATATATTTGCAAAACTGTAAGACAAGAAATTAAATGCATATTGGAACAAATTAAATAAGCAGCATATATCTTATTTCTCGAGGACTGGCTCAACGCGCAAAACAATTTACAGAAATGTATCTAATGAGTCCAGATAATTTTCATCTGCTAGTGAAAATAGTTTCAGCGATTTTTCAGAAGCAGGGTACGATATTTGTACTTGCAGTTTCACCAATATGACGAAATATCGCGAAACACTACTCATCTTCGAGTCCAGCACGCCGTGTTACTAAAAGATACATTGCTGACAGGTGTCACTATAGAATCACTATCGTACAAGTGTGCTAAATTGTTGTCGCTTTAACTCATCTTCACGCTTTTCACATGTTCACGTTCCGTTCATATCGCTTTATATATCATATCACTTGTTGCAACGCATATCCTCTTAGTGTGCACCGCACCTTAAACCTTAACACGTTATTTCACTTATATTGTGAATATATAAAATCTATCTATTTTTAATTTTGTCTTCATGCGCAATACTTTTCTTTTTCCCACTCTCTCTCTCTCTCTCTCTCTCTCTATATATATATATATATATATATATATATATATATATATATATGTGTGTGTGTGTGTGTGTGTGTGTGTGTGTGTGTGTGTGTGTGTGTGTGTGTAGAAAAAGAGAGAGAGAGAGAGAGAGAGAGAGAGAGAGAGAGAGAGAGAGAGAGAGAGAGAGAGAGAGAGAGAGAGAGAGAGAGAGAGAGAGAGAGAGAGAGAGAGAGAGAGAGAGAGAGAGAGTGAGGGAGAAATATGGGATCCAGGAGAATCGAAGGTTCGATTAGGATGGGTCGACACATTACAGCATTGGGCTCGTCAAAAATCGCTATGAACTACTAACTATTCATTCTTATTGGATAACTGCAAGTTATATCGTACATAAAAAGATGTGTTCATACGGGGATAGTTTTCTACTATACTATAAGAAAAACTACTCTAAAGTTCAACTAAAGGAATAGTTTTGCGTTATACGGAACCGTCACACTGTTAATAGTCACACTATCCAATAACTATACGCTAATTTTCTATCCCGAGTATACGAACATAAATACAATATCTAAAACACTATAATTCAACATCATAAATATTATTCTATTTAACTAAACTTCCTTGAAGAATTAACAAGTGTATGCGAGAGTCGTGCATCTCCTGCTATGCAATAGGCCTAGATATTGGATTACACAATCCACGATCCGTTGCAGCGGCTGCAGTTCTATTCTTCGCCGATATCCAATCAGCGACCATCTGCGGGCCTTTGTCCTAGTAGGAGACTGTCCCCAAGTTATGTAAATTATTCACTAAAGACCCAGTTAACATTCTGCCTGCGGACTCCTTTCACCAGGCACTTGGATCCGGAGTTAGCTCGCCTTGAAAGAGAAATTGTCGTTACGGTCCCGTCTCTTCCTCTCTCATTGTGTAATTATCGATTGAACTCTCCGCACAAACTCTATTTCCTCTAGTCGTATATTTACAGTTATTAAGCTAATAAATATTCAGCTCTAATTAACTAATAGTTAATTATTAATTTTAATAACCGTCTTGATCAGTTCTTATTCGTCTATTTGGCAAGGACAACACGAATTTCTTATTGGAAGCCCAGCTTTAAATATTTTCAGACACTGTTTACTGTCACACAACATATATACTACTCTGGTATTATTTTATTTGAGTATTTTGGTTATTTCTTTCACTGTTCCTTAGAAATTAGTTTATCTTTGATTTTATGTGAATCGAAATTCTAGTTTTACCCCTTTCCAAAGCTTCAATAGAAATATCTTCGTAATTTATTTAATACTTGCATAGATATATGTGAATTAACATATATTTTACATAACTTTGATTAAGAATAGGTATAAAATTGTCTTGTAGAATTTAAAATATAAGGAATTTTCATATTTATTACGGTATTTAGTTAAGTAAATAATGAGAAAATCCAGTTTTTTTTTTTTACATCCATTAATTTTCCAAAAAAGATTTTATAATAGATTAATCAGAAAATGTTAATGACCAAACTAGTATGTTAATAGAACATAGAAATAGGCTTGTTTTGCGGCTATAGAATTAATTAGTTGAAAGGTTTATAATTAACGTGAGAAGTCGAGTTTTCTGTTTATAGGCTAGCTAATATTTCAATCAATATACGTTTAGGTTTCGTATTCGAATCCCCTTCACTCCTCGTGAAGAAAAAAAACAGTAATAATGAAACGATACTTATCTTATAAATTTTAAATAAGTCAAGTTGAAATCGACATTTTTTTTTTTTTTTCAAAAATAAACACTGACTTAGTTAACTTTCGTGTAAAAGAAATTTTCCTTGATTTTGGCGTATATTGTGTCATTTTCTGTTTGAACAAAAATATCAAACATTTATATGAAAATTGGAAAAATAAATATTCTTATTCAAAATTACAAAACGTAGTTCTTCAGACGTTTCACAAAAATTCAAAATCTTGAACTATTGAAAAAGGGGTCTCTTATCTAGTTAACCTTAATAAAATACTCAGAGGATTATGACCGATTGCACAGAACGTTTAGACACTAATAGATTTGTGTGTTCATGGCTTTTATAATGAAATTATAGGTGTCTTATTTGATCTAAATCAGCAATATTTTGGCCATTAAAATTGTTACACTGAAGGTTATTCGTTATCAACTGGCATAAATATAAAAAGGCGACGTGAAATAGACATGCCACTGCCGCATTAATTTTACTGTTTCATACTTTTTATTTAGATGACATTTTATTTTATAATTATTTTCCATAACAGTATCGTATAAATTTATTTTAATACCCTGCAGTGGCCAAATACATTAGGTACTCACCCAAGCTGATGACTACTTCTTCAGGCTTAATATATTGTAATTGGTAAATAATGGTATTGAGTAAAGCATTATATCCGAACATTTTTGTCTTCCCTACCACTCCAGTAAACTATCATTTTGGATAAGTTTATGTGTGACACAGTAAGTAGCATTAAGGATTTCTTTAGGGGTTATGTATTAGAAGAATTGGATAGGACATATAATGTTAGAGTACAGGATTCCTTGCGATACTCCTGTTTAAACACCATACTTAAATGTTTGTGATACGCGATTGAAATAATTAGGGTACAATAAGCGGAAAACTATTTACTCAATAGTTACAAGTTTCATTGGTGTATGCATGATCGGTATGAGGTGAGGACGGTGTTGAGGATAGGTTGGAAAAACAGCTGTATACAATGCACAGATCATAAGACCAACGATACTACCTTGAGGGACAGAAGTTTATTTTTATTGTAAAGAAATATGGTTTGAACGATTTTTATTTAGAGATTTTTTTAATTTATCTATTTATAGAAATGTATAAAAACAAATATATATATGCACATGTAGTTACTGAAATTATAGCATTTATAATAATATCAATTAGTTGTAAAACAACTACTACGCACAGCATCTCAATAAAAGTTCTATATAAGAAGGTTCCGAGACAATTTTCTTTTTATACGCCACGAAGGGTTAATGGGAATACAATGGGAAGCTAAGAGACTAGTGGATCTGAATGGTTATAGAGTTTAGTATTATTGGTGAGGTATCTAGTTTCAGCTAAATGAGTAATATATAGAACATTAAGGTATTTTACAATTACTTTTACATAGTAAGGAGCATAAGGATTTTTCGAAGGATTTTGGATTGCGAGAATTGGATCGAAAAATAAAATAAAATAAAAAATCAATTTACTATCGGTTAATAATTTTAAGTTGACAATTTTTAATTTTTTTTAAATTTTATTTTACTTTGTTTTTTTAGTTCATCTTAAAGCTTATGCTTGTAAACCATCGTGGATCTAGCGCCACGGCCATGGGAACTGGCGAGATTGCTCCAAAAGAAACGTGAGTGAAAGTCAGGACGACGATCTAGCCTTTGTCAATGGCATAATTATCCCACAATGGCTCAGAATCAAACTTGCGAATTTCGGACATTATTTCCATCTCTAAATTTTGATGTAAAATATGAAACCGCGATTTATGCGGTGATGAGATTATTAGTACGAGCACTGGTTTCGGAACATTGAGCTGGGATTTTCCTGAACTGTTTGGCTATTTTTCAAATTAGGTTTCAAATCCGGTAGAGCAATTCCGTTACTTAATCGGTCCGTCAAAGCAGAACATTTGTGAACGCTACAGGAAGTTTTGCATAGTAGTGAAATTTTATATTCAAATAAATATTATGCCCCTACCGGGTTTGGAAATCTCCGAAAGATTACTTCAGATATGGGGCACATCTTGATATGTATTAGATTCAAAAAAATGGTCCCTATGAAAACCTATATAATAGTAATCTTATGAATTTGTATAGAGGGGATAGCAGAGATAAAATAAAACATTTTTAATATAATCCTGTGGTTATGTAGACAGTTGAGATATGCAGTCATACATACACAATTAGAAAATTCAATTTTTATTTATGGTGTAGACGTTTTCGTAGGCCGAAACGTCAGTCCAATAAATTAATATTTATTTTTTAATCGTGTATCTATGGCTACATATCCCAACTACTTACATTTTCATTAGTCATACAGTCAACAATTACCTCATCATTCCTATGGTTTTACAGTGAGTTATTAAATAAGATAAAAGTTTTATTATACACTGTCGACATTTACTAATTTTTTTTTTGGTGTAGAGTTACAAATTTCGATAAATAAATAATACAATATGCACAGTTATACATTTTTCTGTATGCTACAGGTCAATTAAATTAGAGCGATTTCAACTAAAAAACATTATTGCAACAATAACTAAATGAACCTATCCCTCTTTCATTGTAACCATTACTAAAAGTCATAACTACATAATTTTGTAACAAATATGAAGATATGCTTTCAATATTCACTTTGCTTTCATTTCATTTAATATATCTGAACAGCTGAGGAATGCCCATATCAAATTATAGTTTCTTTAATGCAGTAATAGATTACTTATATTTTACAACTAGTAGGCCTTCTCAGAGGAAATGAATGAAAATGCATCCCATTAGCGTGCAATAGAAGTCATTCAGCACAGATTAAGTTGGTAACATAGTAGCGGATAGCAGTATCGAATTGTAAAACAGCAGGGAATTCTAGTTTCTATTTCGTCACCTATAATTTTAACAACCTAATAGGTAAATTATTTCATACTCACTGAACTATTGGTTACACAATCTGTGCAATACGTCTCTTCCAGTCTTGGTTAGAAGCTACGAATGAAGAGATATTGCCTATGGTAATGAATGATCTGTATAGCCATGAATATTTTGCAGAAATAAAATAAACTTATGAAAAGAAGAGGACCGACATAAAACAAGCTTATTAGTTAGCTTTGGTGCTTCAAGTCCTACCTATTCCCGGTTTTATTTTATTTTATTTTTTTCCTGGCGTTCAGAATAAGTTTTTTAAAGAATCTGCCGTTAATGACGGAGAAAAATAAAACAACTATGCCAAATAAGGGTGCTGGTAAAGGGTCAAATCCTTATTCCAGAGTTATCTTACGCTTAAATACTAACTCAAAAATTATTGATTCAATCAAAAAGGATGCTATTAACGAAAAATTGTTTGCTCAGTGGTATTTCATCACGACTAGGGGCTTTGGAAAATGGTGGGCTTGACCATATAGTTAGTTCACTGGAGACTAATTGTGCATCACTGGAACGTTATTTCTGCTGTCATAAACATACCCAATCTAGTCGGCCTCTTTTCAACGTTGTTATTCAAATTGGTCATCGATCATCTGTACCAAGAACTGTCTGACCATCTGCTGATAGGTATCGATACGATGATTCACAGAAGTATCAAGTCTGTGTCAGTTTTCCAGCGAATACAACGACGGCGATGTGTTATGCAACAAGGAGGTACCGAAGATTTTGACTGATACGGTATCGAGAGGAGGCATTGGTCCATCGCCTAGCAGCTGGTCAATGTGTTGGGTACCCAGCTCCAATCTGCTATCTACTATTCAGCAAAAATCTCCACACAACCCTGTGCGGAGTCCCAGGCATCACAGAGAAGAAGATAGAATTTAGATCCATTTGTCACAAGTGCTAGAATTTTCCTCTAACTCCCTCTTAATGTAATGACTTAATTAGTGTAATGTATCGACTCTACACAATATGCTGACATTGTTGCATTTCATAAATAGGAGAATCAGTTTCCATTCTGAATTCAGATAAAGCAGGTATTCATCATTATGGCTTAACAAAAAAAAAAGAATATTTAATTTATCTTTAAATTAAACAACTCTAAATATATTTATTTGAAGAAAAAATAATTGTTTTAACTAATTCTAGCCTTGTCTATTAAATAGGTTATTATAGTGTCTCACTTTTTAATGTTTCAATTCCGTTTTTTTTCTCTATTACGAAACATAGAACATATCCAATTGAAAATTAATACAAACGTTTTTAGTACTGTATTTTCCAATATCGAAAACTAAGATCAATATAATAATTTCATACTACTCTCCGAATCATTTTATTATTTATTGAATAAAATTCATATTTGACACCAAAAGAAAGCAGCAGCAATTTAACGCCATTCTCTAGATACAATATAGCACAATCGAGAAATAACTGTATCAGGAGGCTAGTTGGCTCATGACAGGTTCTTATAAACGTTTCACTTGAACTGGTTACATGCTCTAACACGCTGTACTAACAGCCGGACATTTCACGGTGGCAGCTGTTGTTGCTAATAATGTTTCCTACCCTATCGTATATTTTACTATGCTTAAGAAACATTCACAGGATGATACAATCGTGCAACAGACAGCATGCTGCGTTCAGACTATTTATATGTTCTACATTAGTTAAAGAACAATGCATCTTATGCAGCTAGTAGTTGCACACAGCAAATCGGATCTAATTGTCTGTAGCATGATTTGGTGGGTAGAACCCTGAGGTATGTTCTTCTGTATTAACATATAATTTAGTGAATCAGTCAATGCATTGACATAAAATGTATCATTGTAGAATATATATCCATATTCATATTTGTTAGTGTATACAGCCATTCATGCAGTCCTAGTCAGTTTTCAGTGAATGTTCACCTTTTAATTTTCCATCATTATGAAGAGTTAGATAGCATTACCTTCCATTCCTTAATGCCATAACTTCTTAAACTAATCATCCTTTAGCTTTGCTACATCATATTAATTCCTTCATTATTTTTCATTTGGTTTATGTAATAATCATAGTATTATTATGATAAATTTTGATTATTCTGTTTGAGTATAAATGGTGCTAAGATCAAAATAATATGTGTGTGTGTGCGTGCGTGTGTAAATATTCTGTATACTAAAACAGAATAAAAGTACCTTTGCCCAAAATACTACCTTGGACCCTAGGTTAAGTGCACTAGTAGTTGACAGTTTGATAATAAATCTCAGATAATAATGTTTCTGTTTGCACTTTCGTTTCATTTTAAATTTTGGCGGGGAGTTCAGTTATTTCTGTGTGCAAGGAGTGACAGCCATGTCTTCCTGGACAGGAAAACTGTTTTCAACACCATATTTGTTGTCACGACTCCAGTTCAGTTCACTAAACGCCTCCATCCTTATACAATCGGCTGAGGATGCTCTGGTATGTATTCTGTTTTTTCTCTAACAAATGCTTATATCTGTCCAACTGATGAATATACTTTAGAATAGTAGGTATTCTAGGTAGTAGTAGGTAGGTATTAGGTAGGTATTAGTAGGTAGGTTGACACCTCTGTCAACTACTAGGTATTTCTCATTATGGAATGTGCGTTCTCTGCAAAGGAAAAATCAGGGGTAGAGGAAAGAATCAGATTTGGCTAAATTAGAGCTCAAAATTCAGTAGTTGACAGGGGGTGGGTTGTCAACTACTAATGCTGCACGAAATTAGGTCCCTCTTTTTTATTTTTTTTCAGTTTTAAAAAAGCACTAACAAAAAAAACAACACGATTATGAGCCTCGGCAAATGCAGAAGGCCCTTGATGACGTCAAAAGGGGAATTTCTGTTGCAGCGGCAGCATGAAGCAACGGAGTACCTCGGAAACTAGTACCCTGTAGAGTACTAAAAACTGGCATCCAGTGCGTGTCAACAACTATTGCAAAAAGGTAATTTGGAAAATTAACAATTTTTCAACATTCTATTAATACCATTTCAAATTAAAAAAATAGGATAACGGGCGGTATTTTCATGTATCTGAGGAGGGGAGAAAGAAATTTTTCACATGATCAACCGAGGAAATATAGTTAAAAGCGTGTGATATCTTTCTAAAAGTGTCACCTACTGGTGCACTTACCCTACGTAAGTTTTTTATTATTTGTTTTTTTACTGTTAATTTTTTTTTATTGATTGTGGCGTCAAGACAACATATGAAGTTGGCTTAAGAGCAAGAAGATTTTAAATTTTTATTAAATTGACAAATTTCTTAAATGAAATTTATGATAAATGAAATACATTAAAAGAGGTAATTTAAATGTTGGTTATACAATTATCATGTTAATATTTAAATATTGTTAATATATTACTGTAAATTAATAATTATATGTTTTATATGTATTTTATGCCCAACGATGGGAAACTAAGCCCCGAAACATGTATCTAAAACCTAGTTAATTTATAAATCTCTACTTAGTTTACTTGCGAGTTTGAATGTTGAATATATGAATATATCAAGTGACATACATAATATTTCCAAACCATAAGATTTCACTTTGGAGGAGAGTTAACTGTTTCGGGGTATTTGTTGGAGAGTATTAGGCAGTAACGATCCCTACTAAGAGGTCTTGATTTTAATGAACCTTTTCGGATCGCTCCTATAAGTACATTATCTGGAATTTTCTTCCAATAATGCTTTTACCTTAAGATGTAATGGTATTCAGTTTTTTTTAAGTTACCGTTTTTATTGTAAACATATATCGTTTATTTCTTTATTTTTAATTTATAATTTTTTTTTTTTTTTTTTCTTATTGAACGTAGTACCTAATGAAATTTAAAAAAGTATCTATTCATTGAATAATTGTTAGTATATGTTTTAATTAGTTTATTTAACATATCTCCTAGTTATTTATACATGATCTGGTTACATAGAAATATTAGTCGTTTGTGTTTTGAAATGATTTTTTATTTCCTATATCGATATTTTAATTTTGCTCTATTTTTATAACTTTTTGTTTATGCACATAAGTGCATTCCAATAGGGGAAAAAACAATGAAAAAAAAATCTCTCAATGATATTTCAAAATATTCTGAGCACATATTGTATGAATTATAATTGGATTGGGATCAAGGTTGAGACATAAAATAAAAGTAATAATACAGGATACAGTATTAATAACTGCAAGACTAATTCAAACTTAAAAAGTTTTAGATAACCAAAATGACTCGTAACTGTTAAAAAATCGTCATGCCTTTCTTGGCATTTCCAGCACAACACACTTACTTCTGTCCCTTGATAATTACGGTCTACGGAGAGTGGGCCACTGAATTCACTGGTTTGGAACCTCTTCGTGAAGGTGAGATCGTAGTCTGATGACAATGAGATCTTATCTTGACCTGCCTTTTTTGGCACACAACATTTATAATTCCTATTATGTAATAGGGGACTTTCACTGTTTCACAGACATTGACCTTGTGAAAGTTGTATACATGTTTGGGTAATTTTAAGAACGAATAATGCACTTTTAAAAATAGAACTGAAGTCAATGTTTCCAATGTGGCAATCCTTCCCATTATGATTTTCAATCTCTGTCCAGTCAGGTGGAAACCTCAATTCGAAACCGCTCTGTCTCTGCCTGACCCCAGGATTAGTACCATTTACCGATTAGCGAAATCGTTTACCATTCGCAAATCGTAAACAATTTGCATATTTCTGCGATGTAAATTCATAACTGGTACACAACGTAACTATGTAAGTAGCAACGGTAATAGCTAAAGAAGAGATAATACATATGGCAATGAATGATCCGTACTATTCAAGAATATGTAAATAAGTAATATTTTGGCAAACAGGATCGAATAATAAATTTCATACAGGATAAGACGAAGCCAAAAAACAGAATTCTAGAAGTCATCTTTGCTCCATCACGTCCTATTCCAGGTTCTCTTTGAAGCAAGTCACGACCTGTCATTAGTCTAGTTAGTAGGGGCATTAGGTGAACAGAATGGGAGAATGGACTCCTCAGGTTACTAAAACCCGGTCGGAATCCTGGAGCAATACTCTAAATTTACTGAAAGACTAATAATAATAATTAATGTTTTTTTATAATTATATTTAATGGATTTATATTGACGGAGTTGTATCTTTGACCACCGTATATAATACAAGACTGTTTGTTTTTTATATGATTTTTATTCACATGTTTATTTCATTTATAAATATTCAATTGAAGTCATAAACATATTACTTAATCAGATATAAACAGAGAACTCAGTGTATTGTAACTGAACAAAACAGTTACATGTTTTTGTAATTTATTTAAATAGATAAATATATGTTTTTAAAAATACATTACCATATCTTTCATATAGTTATGAAAAGGTTTACATAAATAATTGTTTAAATTTGTAGTAAAATCAAAATATGAAATGTAAAGAGTCAAAATATATTGTAAAAGATAAAATATAATAGAATAATGTAGTTGACTAAAACAGAAGTAGTGATTTAACAAAAGGTATGGTACTGGTTAGGAAGGCAGTAAAGAAAATAAGAATTTTTTGGAGCTAGGGGGACTTGGAGATTAGAATCCAGTCAAAGAACATCTCTTGGCCCCAAAGCAGCATTAAGAGAAAATCATTTGAAGATTAATAATGCAGTAAATTACACATGTGAATGTATGGCTTATAGGAGAATGGCTGATTATTCAAAAGAAGAAAATAAAAGTTTAAAAACAATATTAATTTATTTCTTAGTCTATGAACTAATAAATATAAGAAAGTAGTAAATTGGGTAACAAAAACTTTTAATTATCAAAAGGGTGTGTTACCTATAAATATAATTTTATGTTCATGGTAAATATTTATTGTTATAGTAGTTTTAATTTAATTGTTCCAGTATATTAAATTTGTGCTTAGATATTTTTTTTTTTAATGTTTTAATTTCATATATATAATAAAATAATTTTGAGATGTAGAGGTTTTTTTTGGGTTGAGGTCAACATCTCGTTTGTTGACTTTAAGAAAGCTAACGACTCAGTGGATAGAAAATCGTTACTGGAAATACTAAAAGAATACGGAGTAGATCAAAAGACTCGAAAACTAATAGAACTTACACTAACGGACACCAAATCCAAGGTAAGATTTAGAGGGATCAGCAGCAAACCTTTCCAAATAGAAAGGTTTGCCTACGCAGACGATCTTGCCCTGGATAAAATAGAAAGAACGGAAAACGGATGTGCGATTATAGGGAACAAGAAGAAACCATGAACAAATAAATGCATCCTGACAGAAATTTATAGGAAAAAAGAAGAAGGGTCTACGAATCTCCTACTAAAATCTCCTAAAAAAACAGAACTAATGAATACTGACCCAGACTTAAAAAAAAAAATCAGTGGAAACCAAATACGGAACAATAAAAGTAACAAACAAATTTAAGTACCTAGGTGAGACTATATGTAGCAACGGTTCGGAAAATGAAAGTATAAAGGAAAGAATAACTAAACCTTAGAAACTATCTTTTGCAACCACCAACGTTCACAACAAAAAAACCCTGTCCACAAAAGCAAAAATAAGACACTACAACACTTTCGTTAAACCTGTGATTTTATACGGGACAGAAACCACTTGCATTCCTAGTCTGGAAGAACTACTAAGGATTGAACGGAGAATTCTGAGAAGGATCTATGGCCCAAAAAAGACTCAAGAAGGATACAGGCTTAGACCCAACCGGGAAATCTATAAAGATACAAAGGACATAGAAACGGAAATCCGGGTCAGAAGACTGAAATTCTATGGACATATGATAAGAATGGTTCCGGCAAGACTAAAAAAGTAAATATTTCAGAAAATCCGTGGATATAAAAGCTCAGGAGGATATATGAAACAGACGAAAGAAGAAACGGAAAGATTAGGTATAACGGACCAGGACTGTCAGGACAGAGAAAGATATAGAAACAGACTTAAGGAATTGAAGGTTGTTGTGGGCAGAAGAAGTTCAAAAAAGGGAGTGGCGTAGACAGAAGAAAGAAAAAAGAGACACGGAGAAATAATGAAAGAAAAATGGAAGGAGAGAAAAAATAAGAGAGGAGCCAAAAATTGATATTCGCGTGGTCTCCAAGGCCGTTTCGTGAAAAAAAAAAAAAAAAAATTGAAATCTTTTTTTGTATACAGTGCATTTATAATTTGTTTTTATTTATAATTTATACATGTAACTAGTTCAAAAAACGTAAACATTACCTCACTTTAGGCTGATCCCTCTCAACATCCTACTTTTTATAATACTCATTCAATAATTTAACACAGCTCCTCAGTAAATTAAATGGACATGTTAACAGATATGTAAAAAATATCGCGACTACAGATATCCCGAAGAGCTGAATAAGGGATTTCCTGTATAAGAATATAAATCAGTAGATGTTCAGGAGTAGGAACCAAATTACAGCTTGCCTTTGTAATCAATGTTACAAGAGATGACACTTTATTTTATTTTGTTAATTTTAAAAAATAAACAACATAGAGTTGTAATGTTTGGGAAATGCTGCGCAAGCTGATACATTCTGAAACATAAACATTTTTAAAACTTCAGCACTTTATTACATAGATATTAATTGTTTTAAATGATCAATAAAATAAATGAAATGAGCTGGTGGATAGTGGTGTAAGTCAAGTTTCCTTCATTTCGGGAAAATTAGGGTTTTGCTACGGTTCATATTAATAATTGCATAAGCAAGATAGAATAGACTGTTTTTCAATTTTAGACAACAATGCTTTAAAGTTTAAAAAAAAAAATGGGTGGTGCAAGTTTTAATAATTTATTAGTTGGGTTCAACGGGCTAAAATCTATTACGCCAGTTTCATTTTTAAGCATAATAAAAATCCGTTGAGAGTGATAGTGGTGTAAGTCAAATTTCCTTAATTTCGAGAAAAACCAATGTTTTGCGAATGTTCTTATTGTACCCAAAAATTGCATACATTAAAGAAAACAAATCACGGATGCTTAAGCTCAGTTATTTAATTTTTTTTTTTTTTTTTTGGAAATTTTTTATTCTATTTCATTTTTGATTTCGAGTCTGGAAGCATGTCCAACACAACTCAAAGTTATGTTTCTAGTAACTATCTTCGAAGCGGCAAGTGCAATAACACTTAAGACCATTCTCATAATTAACGAGGAAAAATAAGGAATAATAAAAATTATCTTAGTCACCTTTGGTGCGAAACGAGATAAGTAAGGACTTCTTCTAAATCCTAGTATAACCTAAAACCCAAGATACAATTTAACTAATTAGTTTTTGGTAAAATATTGTAAATGTTTTATATAACATTAAATTCTTCGCTAAAGTTGCTACTAATGAATATTACGTGGTTTACTAGATTTACTTTAGCGCCGCGTACCTTTTTTACATTAAACGATATAAATTTATTTTTACTTTTATCCTAATGCCAGCAAATTTAGTTGGATTTACAGTACGTAAATGCACTTTGCGCAGTTTGTGCATTTATAGCGCATGCTAGATCCCACATTATAACTTAAACAAGGTATTCACTTAAATTTCATGAAAAATATCTAAGAATCTAAAATAAAAATAGGGATTCTTATACGAAAAAAGATTTCGCACGTTTGCGCACTTTTATGTAATGCGCGCTTGTGCTAAGTATATCCAAGAAATCTATGTAAAATATTAAAGGGGGTTACATGAAAAACTTTTACTCTGTCTCATAAAATTAAATAAATTAATGGGGAATAAAATTTAGAGGGATACCCGGCAGAACATGTCGTCCGATTTGCTCGCTTCGCTAATTTGATATAAAAAAATATAATTGAATAAAAATATCTCAACAAGAAATTATATACAATTTGACACCAAATTTGAGTCTTTACGAAGTTCAGTAGTTGATTTACAGAGCTTATAAGAACAGTGCCACATCGACCCCCCCTCCTCCTTCCTAAACCTGCCACATTCCCAGTTAGAAACATGCACTTTCATGGTCAGTAAGACCCTCTGAACAATAATCAAATGAGAAACATTTGTGCGTAATTTTTGTGTATTTAACCACATTCAGCGCCTAGACTATACCTATTGACTTACGCCACTCTCATTCTTAACATATATCCGTTTTTTTTTTAAATTTAATTATGATATTCTCTCTCCCGACTCTCCCACATATTGGCCTACCGATCCTAATCGTAATCCCGATCTCCTTGACTTTTTTATCCTCAAAGGCCTAGGACCTCTTAATCATTCCATAACTCGCCTAGACGACCTATCATCAGACCATAGCCCATTAATATTAAACCTATCCATATCACCAGTTCCTAAATCACCCTTTTCCTCATTTATCAGAGGTCCAGTCAACTGGAAGCTCTTCCAACAAATCCTGACCGATCAAATAGGCCTCAGAGTTTCCTTGAAAACCCGTGAAAACCTGGATGATGCTGTTCACTCCTTCCTTCACTACTCAATCCAGCAAGCCGCTTGGGCAGCATCTTCACCGAATAATACCCCAAAAAACCCTAAAACAAACCCATTACCACAAAACCTTTTAGACCTCATCCATGCCAAGCGCTATTATAGAGCAGTATGGCAACGCACAAGACATCCATCTGATCGTTGCACGTATAACTACTACACGAAACTAGTCAAGCGCGAATTGGCTTCCTTTAGATCCCGGTTATTCAATACACACCTCTCGTCCCTTTCCGCTCATGATAATTCCCTCTGGAACATAACAAAAAAGATCCTAAAATCCAAGCCCATCTCCCATCCCCTCCGACGAGGTGATGGCTCATGGGCCGCATCTGACATGGAAAAAGCAGAGGAACAAGCCAATCACCTTTCCCAACACATTTACTCCAAACCCTGGACTTTATCCTAATCAATCCATTACAGTTGAATATTTCCTATCTTCTCCCATTCCACTTTCCTTACCTCCTAGAGCTGTTACCCCCTCTGAGGTCAAATTCCTACTTCGAAAACTAAACAAAAGAAAATCCCCTGGCTATGACCTCCTTACTCCTCAAATCCTCCGCCAACTTCCACATAAAGCAATAATGTTCCTTACCTATATTTACAACTGCATCCTACGCACAACCCACTTTCCTGTTTTGTGGAAACATTCCGTCATAATAACTTTCCTAAAACCAGGCAAACCTCCTAACAGCACTTCATCATATAGACCAATTAGCCTACTTCCTATTCTATCTAAAATATTCGAAAAAATCCTCATTAAACGTATCCTATCCAAACTTGACACACATAGTTTCCCCTCCCACCAATTTGGATTCCGACCAATGCATTCTACAGTCCAACAAGGACTCCGTCTTGTTGACCAAGTATCTTCTGCTCTGGAAAGGAAGCAATATTGCTCGGGTGCCTTTCTGGACATTGCTCAGGCTTTTGACCGGGTTTGGCACACCGGATTGCTTTTTAAACTTAAGAGCATACTACCACAAACCCTCTACCTCGTCCTTCATTCCTACCTTACAAATCGCTCCTTCCGAGTTCGATGCGGCTCCGATTTTTCCGACTGCTATCCTATCCGAGCCGGAGTTCCTCAAGGCAGCGTTTTGGGTCCTGTCATCTACATCCTCTTCACTGCTGACATTCCTACCTCTCCCGACACGTTCCTTGCAACTTTCGCTGATGATACAGCTATACTTTCATCACATCCTGATCCTAAAACAGCCTCTTCCAACCTACAAAATCACCTTTCAATGATAGAACTATGGTGCAACAGATGGAGAATAAAAGTCAATGAATCGAAATGCAGCCACATGACTTTTACTCTACGCCGTAGTTCCTGCCCAACTGTCCTATTCAATAAGATCCCATTACCCAGATCTGATACAGTGCGATATCTTGGTTTCATCTTAGACAAAAGACTCACTTGGAACCCACATACTTGACTTAAAAGACAAGAACTTAACAGAAGATTCAGCCAACTATACCCCATACTATGCAAAATTTCAAAACTTTCAATAGACAACAAGCTTCTGATTTACAAGACTATCCTAAAGCCTATCTGGACCTACGGACTAAAAATTTGGGGAACAGTAAAACACTCGAACATCAAACGTATCCAATCCTTCCAATCCAAATTCCTAAGAACCATAACCAATGCCCCATATTATGTCTCCAACAAAACCTTACATAACGATCTAAATATACCTTTTGTCCTAGAATCCATACCTGTCAAATTTTCAAAATTTCATCAAAAACTTTCTCATCATCCTAATCCACTAGCACAATCCCTATCCAGCTCCACTCACCCCTATAATCCTCCTCGCAGGTTAAAAAGGCAGTGGCCTCGTGACCTATTATAAATTTCGTCATGGAGTCCTGGCAATGGCCAGCTTCTCCGCTCATGCTGTGAGTGACTGTAGTTTAGCGCTCTCACACAGCCTCCACTGGTGTTATATTATACTAGTGACGCAGCTGAGAGAGAAGCGCTGGGATCTCATGGGGCCTGGCTTGTCCCTCCAAAAGTGGAGGGACAAGTCTGGTTGGGGGATCCCTCAGATTTGAATATAGTGTAAATAAAGTATGAATGTATTTTAAGATTTAATTTAATTTAATTTTTTTATTTTTTTTTTTTTTTTTTTTTTTGTCTTGTTACTTATTTTATAGATTATTTATTTTTTATTTTCTTAGCTTTATGTAATGTATAGTTTGAGATACTTTGTTTATTTTCTTATTATTATTTTATTTTATTTTTTTATCTATTCTTTGCATTTATTTTTTATTGTAAATAGTGTGTGAATGGATCCATTTAGTCATCCATATTACCTATTGCCCACTTTGAGGCAGATTGTAATACTTTCTCAATAAAGAAAAAAAAAAAAAAAAAAAAAAAAAAATTATGATATTGTGTTTTTACTGGAGTTTGGTAAAGATTTCAACAAAATCGACTCTATCAATTAATAGAGCAGTGGGAAAGGAGCAATAATAGAGAATAATTCCAATTTTGATATTTTTTTACTTACAGCACTATCATTCTCACCAGCGTAAATATATCGGTACTCACGTGAGGATCGGTACTCGCAGAAATCAGAAACCCCGCTAACAAAGTAATGTTCAAAACTCAATAAATAATAGTATTTTTATACCCAAAATTAAAAATTATAGGCTCATTAAAATGAACTCTACGGAAATCCAAATTAGACCGATAGTTACCTACATCAATAGCTCTATTTACAAACTTTCCCATTACTTGAACAACACATTCCAAGCTCAACATTCCTATCTCCACACGCACGATAAATAACTCGATAGAATTATTCACCAAAATTAAAAACGTAAAAATTCCAGACTATACCAAATTAATATCTTTCAATATCACTTATCTGTCCAAAGTATCCCACCTTCAGAAACTATAGAAAATTTAGGTCCTATTTTAATCATTAGAAAAATTATTGCATAAAATTTTAATAATGTTTTATGCAAACTAATTATTAATGACGGTTTGGATAAAGCATAATTACTTCCAATTCGACAATAAATTCTATAATAGGAAAAATGGTTGCCTATGGGGTCTCCCTTTCACCCTTTCTGGCATACCTTTTTACATTAGGCAAAAAAATAGGTTTTTATCTTATATAAATGGAATCCAGCCATCAATTAAATACGCACTAGAAATAGAGAAAAACAAAAACTTTTTAAACTTGAAGTTGGTAATATATGAATTTGGAATATATAAAAAACCCACACTCAGAAATTTTCGTAAGTGTTTTTGAACATAAGAAATTTGTGCACGTTTTAGAAGTGATGATGAATGTAGAACATTCGAAATTTAAATTAAATACTTGATTACTGACACGCCAGGCTCATCAGAGTAACCAATCTTAAAATGCTGGAAAGGCAAAACGAGATCCTTCCATACCGATTATTATTTATTAGCTTTGTTTATTTTAATATTAATGAACATGGTGGATAAGAACATTCAAAACTAGTTTTCAAATAAAATAATTCTAATTTGCAAATAGAAGCTAATTCGTCAATCCTAATTGTGTCGACCCTTCTTTACTATCGTGTGTACCTCAAGTGTAAAACATCAGTTTTCGAAAACTAAAAAATTTTACTTTTTTCAAAATAAAATTTTAAATTTTAATATTAAATTATCAGGTGACTTCAAAGGTACCCTTTTTGTGGTTTCTTACAATGTGGGTGGAATTAATATTCCATGACACACTAAAACATCCAAAATAATAATAGTGTTATACGTTTATCTTATAAGTCATCCATCATTAATTGGTATAATTGTAGACGCATTAAGACACACACTGACGATCAGCACACCGATGGGAACTCTCCCAAAAATAAGTGTTGAAATGTTTACTATCAGTATGTAAGTATTTAAATTATGGGAACTGACCTGCCTAATTGCTGTTTTGGTAACCTTTGTACAACAGAACCAGGCAACAGGTAATTATAAATCAGTAGTCTTAGTAATGTAACGCAAATGCTAGAGCAAGAAGGAAATCTGGTATTGATCTTCCATTTTATGTACCTAAGCTATACCTTTTTAGTTTTTTTTATTATAGTCTTCATATGGAGTCGTTTAATTTAAAACTATAAGGAAAAAATTCTTATGTAAATATGAGAAATATAGAATATAATGACACAACAATGACACATTTTACATTTTATACCACAAATAACTTTTCAGCGTTTTTCAAGATATAATCCGTATCCTTGCACTGCGTAACTTACTATCCTTGGCAGTAACCTGCCTACAGAAACTATATTGGAATAATTATTATACTCCATAAGTCTGCATATAAATAAAATTTATAATTAGATTGGAATTTTTTTCTTTTTAAGGATTTTTTTTCTTTTAAGGAATTTTCTTCCTTATATTTAATTTAATTTAACATATTGTATCAATGAATTATTTGTCATCCGTATTATTCATTGCCTTTTAATATTTATTCAATAAAAAAAACAAAACATTATGTACTGTAGAAGTTTAGATCAAATTATTCACTTTTTAGAACTCTTCTTTCAATAGAAATTTAAAGATGGAATAACGTAAGAAATCATCTTTCATAATGAATAAAGCGTTGCATATATTGTTTTTTCTCATCTTACCATCTTATTTTATATTAAATAAATAAATTTTTAGAGTCCTGACATTGTTATAAAATATTTTTACAGAAGGTAAATATTAAAATCAAAATATATAAATATCAATATTAAAATGTACGATGATGCATATGGAACATATTAAGATTACTAAAAAGTTTATTAAATAAAAGCATTTAAAAATTTATTAAATTTTTGATAAGTAAGGTTGATAAGTTGGGGTATAGATCTAATAAATTCTAATAAAAAAACTTTAATTTTAATTAGAATTCTGCTTTCTTTTATTTAATTAATGATTTTAATAATCGTAATAAGTTTCTTATATCCTGGTCAAAAAATATGGTGAAGTAAAAAACTAAAGAATTTGAAACTACACCTGAAGAAATATTAAACTTTTAGCACAGAAAATTAAAAAACCATATTGGGTGGAATTTTATAATAGAATTAAAATATTGTTGTATGTTTGTTCGTAATACCTAGATATTGCGCGTCTAAAAAGAACGCAGAAAAAATTAATTGATTAATAGCAAAATAGCAATTATTAGTTTAAGAAGTTAACGAAATAGCTTTAAAAAACAATAACTTTTGATAAATATAAATAATACCACTGTGAGATATTAGGAATTATTAGAAAGCAAAATTGACTTATATAAAAAAATAAGCCAAAAGAAGTACCATTTACATTAGGAAATCCGAAGAAAAAAGTTCAAAAACTACTATACCCAGTTTGATTGATCATTCTCAAAGATTTTTTTTTGTCTCCGTGAATTCCTCCTTGTTCAAAGTCATTTATGCGTATGCGATTTTCTCTTCGTACAACGGAGGGCAACCCCGTATGTGATCTAAATTAAAACACTTGTTTTGTACCTTAAAATTCAACTAATATGTTTAAAAACATTTATCACGGTGAATGGAGGTAAAATGAAGTAAATTTAATGGGAAAAAAAAATCCGTCACTGAGATTCGAGTTTCTGTCCACGTGTTATAACGTAATGTATGATATTATATAATGAAAATATAATTTCCATCAAGACGCCTATATATAGTTATAAATTTCTGATTAAAAAAACCTAACAACTTAATAACCAAAACGCAGAATGTTCTACACAATTTACTGGTAATTTACTTGGCAGACAGTTTTCAGATTACCATAGGAGAAAACTCCAGGACATCTGTCTAGACTGCAGAAACCAAATTAAAACTGACATTTAACTTTCGACATACAGCATTTACTGAAGGTTCCGTTTCTGAGCAAACTCAATCATTTAATCAGTAACTAAAATGACATTACACTTATTGATTATCGAAAGTATTTGTACATTTCATATTGCTTAAGAAATATTGGGCATTCTTGAGAAATAAAGTGTAATAATAAAGGACGTCTACGAAATTCCTCGAAATCTTGCAATTACTCAGCAAGAAAGCGTTCGTGAACGATTATTCACGGTGAATGGACGGTCCGCGTCTAGCCTAGGTCAAGGCTTCCCTGAAGCTTCCTTGCTCAATGTAGGTCACCTTTCGCTACCTCGCTGCATCATCTCGATCCATATTACACCATAGTGTTCGGTAGGGTTCGAATTCGTACAACTATTTGTTATACAATAACAAGGATACTAAACAACCATTATTTTTTAGTCGACTTATAAGGAAATATTCGGCTTTTAAGGTCATCTATAGAAGCGTTGCCTAAAACTAGAAATTGGCAACACCCTTATATTCGAACCACCTGATCTTGTTGCAGAATATGTTTAGTTAAGTTATTGTTGATTTAAAAAAAAAAAACAAAAAAAAAACAGGATAAAAACCATGGATCATTAAGTAATTTTACGTTGTTGTAAGTTTGTATCAAACAAGTGGATGTACACACTTACATATAAATAGACAAACAAACAAAATTTTGGATTCTGTAGATGCATGACCTCAATTTATGGAAGAGCCTTCCTTATACGACCAAAGATAACCTAATTAAATTTCTCCCTGACTGTGAAACTCAATTGATTATGGATATGTACATCTATTATCTACTGTACGAATTTACATTTAAGAATTAAAATGATAAAATTAAATAATTTTTTTTTTTTAACCCTTTTTCTTCTAGTATTCATCATAAATAAAGTTTTTCACATTTTCCACTTGCTGCTTTATAGCATTTTAAGTAGTCATAGGCAGTTTAACATAATTAAATTAATAATTTTTCATGATGAAAACTATATTGTTCGAAAACTATTATGGCGACGTTTCGAGACTATATTGTTCTCATAATTATACTAATGTTACTAGCGGATATGAATAGACTAACAGTTGCGTACTAGAATTGTTAGTCTATGCATATCCACTAGTAATATTGGCATAATTATGAGAACAATATAGTCTCGAAACGTCGCCATAATAGTTGTTTTTTATTTATTGACTGAACCTCAAGAACCTTACTAAACACACACACATATATATATATATATATATATATATATATATATATATATATATATATATATATATATATATATATATATATATATATATTTCTTCCGGGCACTTAAATGTTAGTTACCGATACTTAACCTATTACACAGTTTTTATTATTTTCCTATCTAACTTATTTTTAAAGTATTATTTCAACTACACAATAAATTAATTGTTATATTTATTTTTTTTAATTTAATTTTAATTTAATTTATTTTATTTTTTTTTATTATTTTTTTTTTTGGAAAGAAATCGAAATGTTTTAATATGGGGCAAAGGGGTTTGAATCAAGACTTTGGACACAAACTATAAACCCATAAAATTCTATTCGCATGAAAATCACAACTAACTAAATGATCGAGGCAGTTAATTATTGATATTAACAAAACAAAAGTGTGTTATAATTACAACTTTTTCGGTGCACCTTCCTTTTTTTGAAAGTTTAAAATATTATATATTTAAATGACTATGTATTACTTTATAGAACTACAAAATTTATTCGGTTACCGAAAGAATGGCACTAAAATTCCTAGCACAAAATGCAATTATCTACAGTCTTAGAAGCTTTCTTTTAAAAATATTAGCAAAACTTTTATCGAGCATAAAAATAATAATATTGTATATTATATACATTTCAAAGCATAAATTTGGCGAACGTATTAAGTTACACAACACTATAAAACATGAAGTTAGACACTCCAAATTAGAGAAATAATGAACTTGCATTATCAATTGTGATAAATGATAGTTTATATCAGAACTTCCTTCTGTAAATGTTGTTATTCAATGTTCGCTATAGAGATCTCTTATAACATAAAGGTCAATGCATATGACTCTGAAATTTGAACTTGACTTTAGCAGTTACTTCTTGCTAACAGTAAAGGATTTGCCGAATGAGATCGATAGAAAAGTGCTAGGAAGAGGCCGGCACGCAACATTCCATGATTATCACATTTAGCCGCTGCTGTTCCCCTCCCTACAGTGCCTGCTACACCATAATTATCTAAATGGAAATTTAGAGAGCTTACTATCCAATTTATATAATGGCGGAAAATAACTTCTTATTGCTTGGTAATGACGTTTTCTAGTTTTGACTTTGATTACTAATTGATTCTATTCTATCCATTCAGTTCAGATCCTGTAACTAGGAATGAATAAATAACGAACGTGCTTAGATAATTTAACAGGGCTTTCATTCTAGTGGCTATTCATGATGAACAGCTGAACGCGTTAGTCAGTAAAGCTATTATTCTCCAACCTATTTATAGAGTGTTTGTTTAAAATGCTTAGATATTTTTGATAATGTGAATGGATTTTTTGATCAAATATTATTATATTTACATCCTATTTTTATTATGCGTTTTTTTATTCATAAGATCGAATTACCTCGTCAATCGTAAAAGTCTTCAGAAGACTATTCACATAATTCAAAAGACACCATAAAACCCAATCAAACCATTAAGGCTAGAATTAGTTTAAACTTTTGATTTTTTTTACAAAGAAATATGTTTCGGATAGTTTAATTTAAAGAATTGTTTCCTTTTTTTTTGTACAGCTGTGTCGACTGTCGATTCCACGAATTCTTGAGAAAAGAATATGTATCGAGAATAATGATCTAAAGTTCCTTAGGATTCGATCGGTACCTCATCATATAATGTTATATATAATAACATAATAATTATATATTCATGAGAATTATTTATGAACTGTATCACAAGATTCATCTTGGGGATCTCCTGGCGGTCACAAATTGCCGATATTCTGGGTGGCTTTTTCCTAAATTCCGACAGAAATACTTACTGGGTGCATTTCTATTCCAATCTCTAAAAACAAAAAACCCTTCCTCTATTCTCGAACTATTAACTCTGCGTTCATCTATCCACCTCTAGAGAGAGTTAATTAATTAATTAATTAGAAGTCATTATTGACAACCTCAAGAACCTTACTAAACATATGTATATATATATATATTATATATATATATATATATATATATATATATATATATATGATTATATTTTATGCTATTGTTTTTTGGGTTGTTTTTTTTTTCCTGTCGGCAATATATCCCGTAATTACTGAAGATTATACGGCCAAACAATTGTACATGTAATTGTGCATTATTATTATTCCTTGGGCACAGTAAGTTCCTGAATAAAATTTATTTTTTCATTTCATTTTTCTCATTGATATTAAAAAAAAAATTGTAAGAAAGTTTATTTTAAAATATCGTTTGTATCCTTAAAAAAAAACCAGCAATTTTTCATATACTAGATCTATCCTGCTCGATACAGAATTCTTGACACACATTTGAAAAATTAGCTTGCAAACGTCAATTGTTGGAAACATATATTCTCATTTAGAAAATAAAGAAATAGGAGTACTATTTCCAACACCAAAACTGAAGCACTAAAAAGAAAAAAATCAGCAAGATAATATCACTGTTTATTATACTTTTAGTATATTTTTAGAGGATTTTGGTTATCCCAGAATAATGATTATTTTTCATTTTATTAAATGCTCATGCTGGTTTTCAAACCCTAATAAACTATTAAAATCCACATCCATATAAATATTAGTACATCTTCCCATCTACAGTGTTTACTGAGTTCTGTTAGTTGAATATTTGTGCCTCCTTTAAGCAATAAATTAAATTTAGAACCTATAAAATATTAAACTTTTTAAAGAATAGTAAATAAAAATAATTATTTTCTGTACATTTTTAAACAAGATAAAATTGTTTTGGTTAGTTTCTTTAGAAAACGTTTTTATAAAACCATTTAAACAAATGCACAACAGAGATTTATTAGAATTATTTAATGCAATTATATAACATATTTTAAATTTCAAGTTCAATTTTACGCCTTTTCCGTTTTGAAATATATCCTATAGTTTTAATGTTTTTTTATTGCCCACTAAAATCAGAATTTATGAATTTAGAGGTCTTGAAAAATAATAAATAGCTGCAGATCTAACTGGCTAAAACTTTTATGCCTGAGATAAAATTGGGCTGTAAAATCTTTAACGACCAGCTTTATTTCAGACGTCTTATATTTAGTCATCAATTCCTACCATTAACCAACATATTTAAAACACAGAAATGAAAAATATATCCCATCTCACTATTTAACTTTTAAAATTAAAACGTATTTGTCTCTCTCTCTCTCTCTCTCTCTCTCTCTCTCTCTCTCTCTCTCTCTCTCTCTCTCTCTCTCTCTCTCTCTCTCTCTCTTTCTCTCTTCTCTCTCTCTCTCTCTCTCTCTCTCTCTCTCTCTCTCTCTCTCTCTCTCTCTCTCTCTCTCTCTCTCTCTCTCTCTCTCTCTCTCTCTCTCTCTCTCTCTCTCTCTCTTTATTTTTTCTTTTGTTTATTTACAGGAAACTGATAAGCCACAGATCTAATATAAAATGGCCTTTTATTACTTCTACTAGACAATAGACAACATTATGCTTATTTTCTAGTAACTCCTGATTGTTAAGGAATGTGATAAAATTACTAACATTTTAGTCTTACTTATTATCTTACGTGTTGGATTGATTTATAGCTGGTTGACCAATATAAGTTTGATTGATGTTCCAAAAAAATAATAAATTGTGAATCTACTTAACTATTATAATCTAACTAGCATCCCCAGTCACGGCTTCGCCCGCCCATATAAGTAACGAACTTAGATAGGTTTATCTAATAACAGAAGTTTTTTTTTTAACAATAAAAATCATATAATGCAGTTGAGAATTATTTTCCCACAATTTTTCTATATATTTTCACTCAAAGCTGTAACCCGGTATTATTGCAATGATTTACTCAAAAGCATTATTGGATATTCAATCCTTAAATCTAATTTATGAGTTGGTAACTTAGATGGACAGAGACGTTTTAGGAAGAAACTCTGGCGGATAATTGACTGCATTATCAGTGCTTACAACCCTATCAATAGAGAAATTTTCTCTGTCAATTTCCTTTTTAATAATAATGTTGTTAATATTCTCTGCTATAGTATCTGTTGGTAATATTACTGCTCTTTCACACAACCAATGGTACAATTTATTAAATAAACCTGAAACATTAAAATGAATTTGAAATCATTGAAATATCAGTCTTCTTAAAACCTTCATAAAAAGCTATGGTTAGGTCGCCCATTTTTTAAACACAATATCAAAAAATAATCGATATTTTGATAAGGCAATAATGTTTAGTGCAGCAAAAATAATTTTATTGATTTCATTTGGTTGGATTTTAATTTCTATCTAACTATAAAAGTTAATGACAGAGTAACAAACTTCTGCCACTTAACACTGTGAATTTAAATTATTATTATAGTAAACTATACTATTTAAAATCTTCCTAGAATTATGAAGATTTTGTAGTTGAAATTTGGTACAGAGGGGTTTAATAATTTTACCATTGCAAACTCTGGTGTAGAATGCCGCTAACCACATATCGTTCGATTATTAAACATCCATAGGATCCACACGTCACACTAAATATTTATATATTTTTTTATAACAATTTATTTGAATCAATCCAATTTTATTACCAATTTCTAGCTCTATATAACATTGTACCATTATAACCAACGAAAAATGGCTTGTCTTTTATATAAAAGTAGTATTTATAAAAATAAATTAGTATAGATATAGATTAATTTAGAACATATGTTTTATTGCTAATTTTATACAAACACCTGCTCTAAAGTAGTATTTATAAAAAATAAATGTTATTTTGATATTTACATACACCTAGAACCCCAACTCTGATTCAAATTTTTTTTTTTCAAAAACCTTCCCGGGGATATACCTAATAATTTCCCAAATTTGCACGGCGATAGGATGTATAGACTGAATCTATCGAGTACAGACATACACACATTCATTTATAAATATATAGATAGATAACTTAACAAGACACAGGCTGGGGTTTGATATTTTTTTTCTAATTGTTTTATTGAATAAAGATTAAAAGCTGCCTCTCATAAGAGTAGTGAGTAACATAGATGGCAATGCAAACACATAAAAAAATGTACAATGAAAGAAGTAAAAAATATTTTTAAAAAAAATAATAATAAAATTTAAAAAAACTCTAGCTATAGAATATACGACATATTTCAAATAATAATATTATATAATAAATTTAAAATAATTGTAGAAAAAAAGAAGTAAACTAAATACAATCACACTATAGGTACAATATACACAAGCATCCAGCAAAACCCTTGAACCAAGCTTGTTCCTCCACTTAAAGGAGGGCAAGCCAGTCCCACAGTAATCACAATGATGAGTTAAAATCAAAGACAAAAGTTTAAACCAGCTAGTTTAACAAGGAGACTAGTTCCTTAGGATTTAACCTAAAAAGTCTCAAACATTTTTCGTAATTAGTAAAGAATTTCGCCTTATGATATGTTCACAGGAAAGAGTTTTGCCCGCAATCTAAAATAATTGTTTACTTATAGGCTATTGCTCATTCTTTAAATGATATTTAAAAAGAAGCTCTAGTTACTTACCTACTTACCTAGTTAGTACTTACCGTTTGAATAAAAAAAAACCGCAATGGGGTTGTTAGAAAGCTTTCAATATTTTTTTAAAAAACCTTATTGGTTGGCGGAAACATAATATATTCCGGGAAGATTTTGAACGTTTATTGTTTCAGTATATAAAGCGTTAGTAAAGGGTTCAATTTAAGTATCTAGAAGAAATCATCCAGACTAATTGAGTGGAAAAAGAAAATATCCAAGCGAGATTCCAAAAGACGGACTTAGCATTCCGCTCAACTAAAGATGTTTACAATAAAAATCACTCTCCAGAAACTAAAAAATTCGTCATTACAAGACAGTAATTCGGCCAGAATGTTTATATGCAGCTGAATCACTAATTTTAGGAACGATAAAAGAAAGTGAAGAAACCAGGAAAAAGGAAAGAAACATATTAGGAAACAGGACGATGGAAGAAACTTCCAAATTAAGAAGTAACGCAGAAGTATACAAACTTGTATACAAAATAAAAGATAAAATTAGTAAAATGAGACTAATTTTTTATGAGCACATACAAGGAATGAGTCCAAGTAGATTAACAAGAAAAATTGTTTAAAAAAAATATAAAAAAGATAAAAGGCAAACCCAATTGGCTTCAGAAGGTGCATGAAGATGCAGATGAAAAGAAATTGGCTTAAATAACAAATACATTGAAGAAAGAGCAAACTATAGAAACAAAATTAAAGAGTGGGAAGGATTCCAAGACAAAACAGCTCGAAAAAGACAGGTTAGAAAATAGACGGCAGAAGTGATGAAAGAGAAGAGTAAACCTTAGCTAGCCTGTAACACACACAAAAACGGGTTCAAGGACAGGTTTCATGTTTTATGTTTCTGTCAATATATTCATGTAAGTGTTTTAAAAAAATAGAAGCTTGTTGTCTAGTGAAATATAGGTTACTAGGTGATTCGAAGGAGTCTTAGTTGTTAGCTTAATTATCCTTTCAGTTAATTAATTAGATTTTATCGAGTTCGGGATCCATTCACCAAATTATATCGAAGTTGACAAGACTCATCTACAACTACAAAGGTAAAAAATTGTTAAAAAATACTTAACAACCCATTTTAATGAACTTAAACAAATTAGATCTCCCTAAGGATAAGTGATTTCATTATTGGAACGTCTTTCATTCGCTTCATTCAACTATCAAATTCTTTCAATTCATAATGCTTACATAAACTAGGAATATCATAAATTCCACTTATATTTTGTTCATAATCAAAATATAAAACTATTGTGATCCATCGAGATAAATTAAATAAATATAATATCCCGGCTTTACTTGTGTTTTCTTTAAATGTATGTTTTGTTTAGGGCATTGATTGTAAACAACTGCACCAATTTATCTGCATCGGATCAAGTCACCATAATTCTCAGTTTTTCCCGAAGGAAGCAAACGGAAAATCGCAAACAGTGAACGGCAATCTGTGGAAATCTTGGATAATAGAATTATGAAATAGTGGACTCTATAGAAAATAGTAGCTGACACAACACAATAAAGACACTTTTGGAACGTATCAAGGAAACGCTTGGTGTGAGGGTATGCCCACTTTTTGCTGTTTAGTTCCGTAAGCCTTCAAGTGTGATGTAGTGAATGGCTTGTTATAAACTGTCTACTGTTGATAATTCTTTAAGTAGTAGAGATATATATCGTTTATAAGGTTTATTTACTTTTAAGTTACGGTTAATTAATTATTAAAACATCATACAACTAAATCTAACCTTATGTTCTGAGAAAGTAGTCATTCTGATATCATGTGATTAGACAAGTATCCTTATCTTAATCGACTAAGGTGAAGTCGAAAATTAATTAATTTTAATTCAGCCATTTATAATTTTTTTTTTTTTAATTTTAGCTTTGGGGCTCAACTAAACCTTCTAATTCTTCCCGTATCCAATCCTTCGAGAAATCCTTATGCTCCTTACTTTGTTACAAATATACTTCTTCGTAAAGATCTTAATGTCCCATATGTTGCTGATTTAGCCCAAATCAGATACTATCTTTTCATAGTAAACTCCATAACCACACAAATTCATTAGTCTCTCAACTTGCTTTCCATTCTATTCCCGATAACCCTGCGAGGCATCTGAAAATAAGATGGCATAGAGACCTTCTAGTGTAGAATAGACAATGAAATGCTACTTATGAGTAGTTCTCTTTAAGTTTTGGCATGTTATTGTAATTATTAACAACACATTTAATAGATGTGCAATTTTGTACAGTTATAAATTTCAATAAATGAGAAAGAAAAAAATGGCATAAATATAAAAATAGCTTATAAATTGGGTTATTAATCCACGTGCTGTTATTCTACGTGCAATAAATGAAAACTTTTTCTGTTAGTACATATGTTTTTAGAAATTTATAACAATCTATAAAGAAAAGAAAAAATGTAGTAAATGTGAAGACTAATGATTATAATTACTGGCTATTGACTTTTGAAACAATTATCTATAGCATCAATAAAATATCTATAATTTAAATTATTGAACCTTGTTTATATATTTGTAATAAATCATGTTTGTGATAACATAAAGTAATAGTAAGTAATATGACAAAAATAAGTAACTTTCTTTGTTTAGCTGCAAGGTTAGTCAATGATAAACTAACATTATTTATTAGATAAGGATTTATTAAATAAATCAGAGGAAATTTTTAATATATGGGTGGAGAAAGACATAAAAGGAGTGCTTCACTAGGTTAGACGAAGTATAATAAGTACGAGATAACACCACCCGCAGTGTCAGAACCGTGTCGGCTGAGATTGACTTCTATCCACAATAAAAAGTTAATTACGTCGGCAGGTAACTGGTCCTCTAAACATGCAAACCTGACCACAAACATCAAATAGCAATGCTCGTTTAATAAATATTGAATTGAAAATTCAAAGATGGGGGAGCTGTAAAGCGGACCCACGAAATGAATCATGGCCTCCCCACTCTAGTTAAAATAGGTTGGTAACCTGTAGGATAACCCGTCCTTCCTGTCCTAGTTGGAGTACATAAGGACGCTAAGCCCGAATAAGCAAAAAACTTATAAAACCCTTAGGTGTTCGTAGTAGGATGGCGATACTTTTATTTATCTTCGGTTTGACCTTTAAAAATGTTAGTTAATATTTAAAATGAAAGGTTATGCGTCCTCTAAAATACCGTGAAATTAGATATACTTCTTAGATAATTGAATTTTTATTAATTTCTCCTTTTAAACAAGAAAGGAAAAAAATACAAATAGGTCATCAGAAAACTATTCAAAACTACAGACAGTTGTGACATTGATATCGGCTACCTTTCGTTTTAGTGTTGTGAAATATGCTACAAACATACTTTGGGTCACATTTTATTTTTCTTAACCAGAACCAAACCATCAGTATCGATGTTTCTCATTTCAGGCAAAGCAGAAAAGTGAAATATAATATATTGTGAAATGTAAAATAAAAAACCGGGTTTACAATAAAGTACAGCCGAAGAAGACATCTTCCTATATGCGTGTGCTTTTTACCCCTATATCGTAAATTTTGGTCAGTGTAACGATTACCGTATATATAAGTAACGTTTTTGAATAGTTAAATAGTGATATTTGTTTTTTATCGTATATAGGCCTTATAGTTGATTGATTGATGCAATGTACCAAAACCCAAAGATACTATGAGCAACTGCGATGTCAGGCTGAATACTTTTCTATAATATATATACAGCTAGTGTAGAAAGTATTGGAACATCAACAGACATTTTGGGTTTACTAGTTTTACTAATACTAGCCCTGACAGGATAAAAGGTGTTTCAGCTGCTATATTCTTAAATATAGGCATTACACCATAAAACATTCCCACACTGTGTCTATTTACAATATTTAGGATGGTTAAGGGACTTAAATTCAACAATTGTCATATTTCTAACAAATTTTAGCACTCATTATCGATTCTATTTATTATTTTTGGGAATTTAGTTGAAATTCCTTGCCTACTCCACCCCATCGTTAAACATGAATGACAGTAAATATATATAGGTCCTGATAAGTGTGCCTAAGACCACTGACCATAGTTCCACTCATAACACATCGATAATGCGCAGTAATTCCCTTCTTTTATACATCAATATCGTAGTGTTCCAATACTTTTTGCGCATGTTTATTAGGCATTTTCCTATAATAATACAATTAATTCTGGATATAGCTGAAATGTCGTGATTTCTTTCATATATAGGTAACCAAGATTCTATTCCCATTTAATTGATGTGCACTCTTCGGACATTTTTTCTAGTTAAAAAATGGGTAAAACCACGTTTTTTCCACCCAAAGTATTGTTCCACTACTTTTTAAACTAGCTGTATATTTCAAATAAAAAAAAAGGACATAGTTCAATTAGTTGTTTAAAAACCGGTAGTTCCACTAGTTTCAATTTTTATTGGGTATTTACTTCTACTTATTATAAGTCTAAAGTATATGATTAGAATAAAGCTCAAACAGTTTCAATTCTTGTCGTTTTCATTAGGGTTTATAAAGCTTTAGAAGATAAGAATTTTTTTTTTTTAGGAACAATTATGAACCAAGTTTTTAAACTCGCCACTAGTAAGCCCTCGTTTAGTACTGGGTATTCCTAAGCTCTTCACGACTCCAGCAATACATTTAGTACAGTAAGCCTTATTAGAGTGACACTTATTCACATATGGATGACCTACGAGATATGGGCTGAATCACCAATATCTAGAAATTTTAGATCTTTATGGATAAGTTTATTTATCTCAAAGTATGGATCATTGAGGACTTTTCAAAGAGTTTTGAATGGTAAAGGTTTGATACGAGATGGGTTGATGGCTAGGGTAGACCCCAAAAATCAACTTCTATATTGAAATATCGCTCATGGGCCTTAATAGCGGCACAACTCAAAAAATCATGTTCAGAGATAAGTGGGTTTAATGTTTTCATTGCAAAGGTAAATACATAGGAAATGCTTTAGTTTGCTTAAACGAAATTACCTTCAAGTTGATACCTTCTCTAAAGGGTCATTTAATAATGTGTGTATAATTTTGATTTTTTTTTTTTTTTTAATTTATTTTTCAAATGCCAGTTTTGAAAAAATGTTTCGAGTTGTGCCACTATTGCAGCCTTATAACTCTCACGTAAATTAATCTAAAGAAAATGAATAAAGAATAATACAACAAAGCCATTACATAAACAAAATAAAACAGAAAACTCATTAATTGTTAACAATACATAGAAAATTTCATATTCCTAGAATAGAATGTCCGGAAATAGCCTGAATAATACCGTGACCAAACTCCAAAAACCTTGGAAAAGGAGCGGAAGAACTCTCTTTATCAATGGCACGTTATGGTAGTCAGTTCACTATATTTTGACAGTTGTCAATCCAAAAAAGATGAAAATAACGGATATTTCCTACAGTTATACAGTGGTATTTTGTTTTATGATACGAAAAACATGACCCTCCAAAAAAAAAAAAAAAATGAGGCGTGGATAAACCATAAATAGCGGGTCATGTATTTCCTAAAAATTGATCATTCACTTCGATTGTGTCACACTATTCCCTCGCTTACTTTTTCTTACGAAATCGAAGTAAAATATTTCACTATTGTATAGAATGCTGCTGCTAGGCCGGTCTGTAACTGCAGCAAGAGCATTTTACTTCTTTGTGAAAGATTTTGTGAAAAGAAGTGCAACAGCTTACTGCTTTCCATTTAAATCAATCATCTATTTATCATTCTACAAAATGACAATAGCCAAGGATGGAGACATCAATTAATAGGCTTTTTCCATTTCTTTTTTTCAATGGTGGAAGATGTTAAAAAACTATCTTGGCTCGAAAGCAACAATTATTTCTATCAGCGATAGTCTGATATAATTAATGCATGAAGGAACTTTAGAAGAAATGTTTATAGCAAACAATCAACAGAAGGATAAATAATGACTAATGTTGATTATAAAAGGCAGACACATTTGTTTTTTCTCTTGAATGGTTTAGAAATATTGAATCCATAGAAAAATCTAGAAGTTAGGTAATAAGAAACTTTAACATTTACTTGTTCTTATTTGAACTAGAGAAGGGCAGACTAGTCGGTAAAGCTGGTTAGTCAGATGCTTTTGTAGTCGGCGATTATTTGGAAAAAAGCGGCGACTAGTCGGCTATTTTATTCACTTATATTTCTACGCTTAAAATTAGGTTTATTGAAATGTCAAAATGGCCTTTAATAATTAGAATTTTTATTTTGGATTCATCTTTACAGTTTGTTATTTATTATAAGAATAGAATTATATTTTTTTTTCTTACTATTTATCTAACATTAAGAAATATATTAGACTAAAATATAGAAAAATAAAATCAAGACAGGAGGTGCCGCTAGGTTCTGCTCCCACTCATAATTGTAATAGAAAAAAAAAAACAAACAAAAACTATCCAATCAAAGTAAAGGAAATTTCTGAATTTTGCTGTATTAAAAAACATAACTAAAACATAAACATAACACTCCATTTGCAAAATACAAAAGAAAACATATAAGATAAACAAAACTTTAGCTTACATGCAAAGACGGTTAAAAAGCTATAAACGAAGAACCTCGGGTATTGCCGATGTCACCCGAATCCCCACGGAAGCTATCTATGATTGGTCTTTTTGCCAGCCGTCTGCCCATCTCTAATTTAAACGATTATTTACTGATAGTTGAGTACTAAAAAAAATGTAATACACTTATATAATTACATTATGATTGTTTTATTAAAGGGTGTTATTTCTACATTGATTTTTAATATTTTTTTTAATTATTTTCTTTCATCATATAATGTCAATGTCTAAAAAAATAATTTATTATTCTTATACTATGTTCTAAAATAAAAATCAGCAACTTGATAGCTACCTTTACAGTATATTTTGAATAACAATAATTAATTTTCATTGAAACTTTGCCTTTACAAATGAACGTGAATCTATTAATTTTGAAAAAAAAAATGCATTGTAAATAAGGCAGTTACTTGCTAAGACCCACCACCACTATCTACACTCTTGTTTCATGTAAATGGATATTAATTCTATTAATTCAACAACGTAATTTCTCTACAAAGTATCGAGCCAGACGCTATGTGTAAGGCATTTGCAATGCGTGAGCCATCAATGAATGTATTTTGAAATGACAGCCGTAAAAGGTATTTCCCTACCAATGGAATCATAAACTGCTGTGTATTAGCAATGCAGATTGGATTCGGTATCGGCCACGTGATTGAAACCTTTCCAGTTACCCAGTAGCATAGTTAAGTAAAAGAGTTACGGATTTCCACTTGTCCATCCTCAACTGATTGAACTCACTATCTGTTAAATCCTCTTGCAACTGTTTACAAAACACTATGCACAATCCTATGGTCCAATGATCAGGTAAAATAATAAATCCACCCTTTGAGTGAAAAAGTTTAGCTAATTTGTATCTCTTGTAATAATAGTGCAAGCATTCCTGCGGGATTCTCTTGTTTACATAAAACGACGTTTTAAAAGAGATTTTCTGTTTTTTATTTCCTGCAGTATATATTTCTATTTCTGAAATTAGGGTTATGAAAAAATGTTACGGTAATGGCCTAGTAAATTAAACTACATTCATCCATAATACACCAACATTTAGGAACGTGTTTAGATTTCACGGAAATGGTATAATTTTCGTATTATGGTATAACTAGGCGGTTTTGGGGTTTCAAATTATATCGTTATAAAAACTTCGATTTTGGAAAATGTTGGTACTCGCTGAGAATGCAAGTTTGGATTCATACGAAAGTTAACCCGACAATAACATCATCAGTAGGAGAAAACAGAAAAATGATGTAGAATAATATTATTGAAATATTATTATGCTTGATTCTTCCCAATATACCTTATCTATGCATGTACCTTAATATATGTATATACTTATATACCTTAATATACCTACATATATCAAACGATTTCTATAAAGTGCTGGACCCAACTTTCATTTTCTTTTTTAGATAGAAGCTTTCATGTGAAACCCCAGAAATATGGACTTGATCGGAAAAGAAACTAACCCTGAAAAAATTAACTAGTTATGATTTATTTATTTATTTATTTTTATGTATCTGGTTTTCGCCCTTTTTTACTTAGCGGGACAACTATATAGACACTCTTATTAGCATCCAACAAAATTTTCACAAAACTTTGTGTCAGTAATGATTTGTTTACCTGTTGTAACTTGATAAACATTTAAAATTGATCAATTAAAATTATTCATTTCACCATTTAAACGATATTCTTTAAATATTAGACTAAAACTAATACACTAACTTTTCAGAAAAAAAAAATCAAAATTACAGATAAGGAAAAAAAATAATGACCTACATACACATAATAAAATCTTTATGGCCTTGCCCATCACAAATTAATGGCCCTGCTAAACAGGCACATATAGAAAGATTACAAACTTTTCAGTCCAAGACATTAAGATTAATAACCCAAGCACCATGGTATGTTAACGATAAACACTCACCTACGCATAACAGTCAATGGACACATACACCACTATCTGTTTCATTAAAAATTAAATGGCAACCCAAACAAACTCATCGATATTATGGCAAATTTTCTCATGCCGGAGAATACCAGGACGAGACGGAAAAGAAACTGGATGAGAGACCTACATAAAAGTAAAACTAAATCAAAGGCAAAGGAGGGGTACTATTGGGCACTATCTCTCGTTATGCCTAACATACTTTTTTGGTTTATACTTATGTCTCAGTACACCCACTGATTGCCAGTAGTGTATTTAAAGGTGTGGGTTTTAAAAATAAGAGTGCAAAAACACAAGAATAGAATTTTGTTTCATAAAACTCAAGTAGGTACTGTAAATAAATAATTAAGTATTGATTTGTACCAGAAAAAAAAAATGTTTACGAATAATATGCTGTTGTACTTAGATAAAATTAATTCGCTTACTTTGATATTCACTAAATCTAAATAAAGTTTGAAATCCTGAGATACGTTATCAAACAGAAAAAAATTGTGTTATCACAATGCCGTTTAGACTCGTTTTAACACTTCTAAAGGCATACCTGCATATACAGGTCGTGCTACAATTCCGTCTGTAACTTTCCTCATGCACTTTCTATGTCTGCAGGAAGTGAGTTGTAATAACGTTATAAAGTTCACGTATTTTTAGCAATCCTGGTCGGGTTTGTTACACGTGGCTGAAATGATGGACGCATGTCGTAGGTGCAACAGAAATTACATAATGCATACCAAAACTGATAAGGTTGCATCACACGAGCTTTAAATTTGCATTTAAATGATCCAATCTCCCACATAATCTTTTCCTAACAGCTAATTAATATAGATTTTTAATATGGTATTCGGTAAGTTTCAATAATTGACTGGTGAAGTAATTTATTTTATGATCTGCGTTCTGTTGATTTACTAAAAATTAGTAATCTCTAATCAGATTAATTGAAAAATGTTTCCTAAGTCCTAAAGCTGAATTTCATCGCGAATGTTTTTCTTGATACGATATAAAGCTTAATTTGATAGCTTTGAATTATTTTCGAATTCTAAAACATTTCCCGAACAAATGGTAAAACCTTCCAATTAATCAAAAGAGAATCATTTATTAAGTTGGTGCAAAAATAATTCTGGTTTTTAAATGTGACGAAAAAAGCTTCTTAACCTTCCACCGATCGCTCCAATTTCCGTAACACGAGCGGTCGCGCGTTGTACAAGGTACAACACCCTGCTTTTTATCTGTTTTTGTCCAATTTTTTTACTAAATCCTTTTTCTTCCTCGTCTAGTTCTGCATTATTCGAGTAATATATTTCAATTTTATAGGTTTCCACGTAATTAAAACATTCCGATAAATTAATACTTCGCTGACTAAGATAAACAAAATTAGAAATGCAAAAGAATCCTACCTACATTATATGTAATTAAGCTGATTGCCGAGAAAGGAACGAAAAAAAAATAAAACGACTGCGGTCGCTTGTTGTACTTTGTGTAACACTAAGGACTATATATATTTTTAATCAGGAAACTATCCCTCCTAACACATGGAAAATTACTGGCGGCAAATAGAGAATCATCTCGATGAATAGCGAAAGTCAATTTTCCGGGATGCTCACCGGAAGCGAGAGAGAGAGAAAACAATTCGAGTGTTGTACAAAATACAACACAAGGTGGAAGGTTAACACTTACTTCACTCTCAATGTCCGGAGGAGTTCTGGAAGGGTTTTCTTCTGCCAAAGTCCTCATATGGTCGTGATCAGCAACAGAAGCTCTACCTAGACCTTGCTTGTCTTCGAGATCAAAATCTCCAGGACTAATTTTTTTTAAAACCATCGTTACGCTGTGCATTAACTGACGCTGTATACTATTGATTATACGCACGGTTTGGGCCGCACTTCAGACTGACCAAGTTTGAACTCGTAAAAATAAATTTCAGAGGTCCTAACTTATAGAAAATGTAACTCAAACTAAACTAATCTCTAAGAAACAGCATTTATAATCATTGTATATAATCAATAAATTACACTGGGGGATTATCTCTGATTACTTTGCAAACACTTGCCTGAACTAAATGAATATTTATCTTTGAACCCTCAGTACTTTGACCAATTTGGACACACAGATTTGAGCGTTGGGATTCTACTAAGCCATTAAATTCTTCTAGTATCCAAATTCTAATTATTTCAAAAATCCTCAATGCTTTTTTCTTTGCCACAAACAAACTTATTCACTTAGATCTGAATGCACCACTTGCTGTTGATTTAGCCCAAACCAGATACCTATCCCTTCATAGCAATCACCATAACCATTTAAATTCTTAGTCTCTCAATATGCTTCCTCTTCTGTTCCTGAAAACAATCTGTGCCTTCTGAAAGGAGATGGTCTCAGGACCTTCTAATATAGTAATTTTGTTATATAAACTTTTATAAGTGCTACCAATGGGTAGTTGCTTTACAAGCAATTGACATGCCATTTTTATCATTATCATTTACTTGATTATTTTCTTTTATATTGTATAAAGTTGTAAATTCCAACAAGTAGCTAAAAATAGCTTTGACTTCAAGATTCTAACTCTTAAGTATGTTAAACATGCAGAAATTTTTAATTCAGATTACTAAGAAAGGATTTGTATGGATCTCATAATGCAGTAATAATTCATTATGATTGATGAGTGAAATTATTTCACAGGGAAAACGCGATGTGGTAAATTATTGAATAACTAACGAGGTGAGCTGTTCCCTTACCTGGAAACGGAGCGAGCGCTTAACTTATTCAAACGGTTTTACCTTGCTGTCGAGATAGGAATCTCTTAAGTTCTCCGCTCATGTTCTAAGATTAAGCCGCTCTCTGGGATTGTTTTTACAGGTCGTTAGACCAATTTAAATTGGCAGTTCGATGGTTGGTTCAAGGAAATCATTAGTAAGCGACATCTACATTGTTAAATCTCAGAAAGCAGGGAATGGTTACCAGACGTTCACTTGTAAAAGGAACTTCAGAAATCTAGACCCAAACTACCAGAATAAAATTAATATAGTCGGTTATAAGATATTTGAGCACTGATTTAGTTTTCATACTGCTTTAAGAATAATTCGTTCTATCTACCTTCTTACTCGATATGAGGAACCTACCAATCTGCTGAAAAATCGTGGAGAAATTCATCATTTAAGTATTTCTCTTACCGGACGATCTCTAGACTTTCTTTTATTTTGTATTCTTAGTAATTGGCGTAGATTCTTATTTGTGCACATACAATGCAAATGTGACTTATTTAGATATTTATAAAAAAAGTTTATATCGATTTAATTTAATGCTACATGGAAAAATAAACAATGATAATTTGTAAGAAAAACATAACTTTTTTAGAGAATGTTACTTATTAAAAAATATAGAGGGTGCGTTAACTCTGCGGAAAAAGGACCAGGACTTCAAGATCCCACGCTCGGGTTCGAATTTTTGCAAACGATCTATTTCCATTTATAACTGTCGTGAATCGAAATCATTGAAAAGGTTCATATTATTCTCTTCAAACGGTTGATAGATCTTTTAAAGTTATGCAGTTATGAAGTCAATTTTAAAAATTGTGTTGAATATACTTTTCAAGATGATCGAGAAAGAAAACTTAATTATGTAATGTAAAGGTGCCTAGAGCTGACGACTTGCCTGCCTGAAGTGCGAGGGTGAAAAGCTAATAAAGAGGACACAGGATCAGAACCTAACCGTCTGTGAAGAAGAGGTTCTCATATTTTATGCATTTAAAAAAAAAGGGATAAACTTCAACGTAAAAATTACAGGGGAATCTCTCTTCTCTATTGCGGATATAAGATTATCCCTGACATTCTGTTCCTGCATCTCCTTGGGAACGGAATCTTGGACCCTACTTATACAATTAAAGGCCGGGAAGATCTACAATCAATCAAGTATTTTGCCTCGGGACAATCCCAGAGAGAGGATAAATGAGGCGCTAGGATTCTGTGGACTGAGATACGAGGGGTATACTGGGAGCACTGAACTGGATGACGACTGCACGAAATAGAGAAGACTAGAGGAAGCTGGTGGAGGAGGCCAGGGCTCGTCACCAAGTTTTCCTTTAAATTAAAAAAAAAAAAAGTAAAGGCAATGAGTACGTGTTAGTAAGGCTGAATCTTCTGTGTACATTGCATGTCAAAGTTGATTATTATATTTTCATTGGTACTAGAGCAAGTAACCCATGAAATACTCCTTATAAGGAATGAATTTTGAGCAATGACGAACTATGAAGAAAAAAGGAATAAGTGAAGAATAAGATAATAGTTACAAAGAAGTTTCGCATCATGTTTAAAGAGCAATAAATAGTATCAAACACTATTAAACGTGAAGTATGAAAGCGTTATTCATGTATTTATGTTATTCGTATACTGATTTTATTAATATATTAATTTTATTTATGGTTATATAACGTAATGTTTATGTTGGAAACGATACTTCCATTTCCAACATAAATGTAACTAAACAAGTTATAAGCCCTTCAATGTTTCACTAAATGGCTAAACATTATTAGCTACACACTGCCTACTTGCCAGAAGTCCGTAATCTCGTTAGCACTCACAATATGTGTGAACTTATTTTCCACTTTTTTCTCGCAATGGATTACATGCTTTTCAGAAACTAGAAGCTGTTATATTTTGTACACTTGCACATTATACTATAGCAGTAAAAAGACAACGGTAAAGATCTGCCACGGAATAAAATATATATGGGTAGGAATTGAAAGTGAAAAGTGAACCAATTAAACACTAAATTATTTTATTATATATTTAATTAAACTATTGTAAACAATATTTTAAATATTTATAGAGGTTATGGAGAGTTTATTATTATTTATTATTTATAGAAAATTATTATTAAATTAGAAGAGAAACTTTTAAAAATGTTTAAAGTGTGAAGTGGTGCAAAAAGGCTAAAAATGGGTATAAGTTATATAATAGAAAATGAAAATAAGTTAGATCTTTATATTAGATGAAGACACTTTGAAAATTCTTAGCAGTCACGGTTTACAAAATAAGGATCCACTATAAACCAAAACAAATCTATGGTGATGTTGAAATAGTTTTGTAATATTGTGGTATAAAATTCAGACGAATACTGTAAAAGAAATTTAGAAACGCGTTATTTTCTTTACTTCAGAAAAGTGCAACATCGAAGATGTGTACAGATCTAAAATTGGAAAATTTTGTCCAGAACCCTATTCTACATTTGTATATAAATATTCTGAAACAATAAAAATAGCATTATTTTTTTATAACTTTTTATTTTGAATAATTGCAAGCTTCCTCACTCAAGGGCAATGAGTAATACGGATGACAAGGACTCACTCCCACAATATGTACACTGATATAAAATTAAGTAAAAGAAATAAAATTAAAATAAACATTCTTTAAATGTACAAGAAATACAATAAAATATACAAGAAAAAAAAATAGAATAGAATGAATTATAATATAAAATAGATGATAATTGTTGAAAATAAATGAAAAAGAATCATAAATAATAGTATTCTGAAAAAAATCATTAGGGTTTTTCTACTTTTGTCCCTCTGTGTGTCATAACAAATCAAATGCTGAAAATCCCTTACAATGACAAGAATTAAACCCGTGCCTGTACGGTAAATTATAAACAACCATATAACTGGTTCATTATACGCTATGATTCCTTACATCTTCACTTCTATTTTTTTAATGTTTTCCTGTTCAACAATAATATCAACTTGACGTAAAAAGACATGGTCGTTACGAGAGATTGTATCCAGGAAAATATAACTTCAATTTACTGCAAATCTTAATATTTTTCAATTGTAATTTGGTTACAATATATGCAGTCAATTAATGAAAAATCATTCAATCGCATTAAGGTGTCGACTGAGCTTGAAAATGTCCTGACTTTCTCAACCTTTGTCAGGAAGTTCATCCCGGAGCTAATAGTACAGAGGCGCTGAAATGTCACAGTTTGAGGGCCATGAAATATTAAACGCAGTTCTCTTTCATGAGACAAATGCTATTCCTCTTCTTAGGCTGTCTCCCTGATGGAATTTTAAATTAGTCTAACCTAGATCTGTCTAGCAGAAAAAAAATTTAAATGATACTTTTCTGGAAAATATTTCGTCCATTTAAAATTTATATTTTATTTTTCATTACACATACCATACCTAAAATAAAAGAAAATGCTCGTCATTTCAGACTACTTCAACATTTGCTAAACAAGCGTTCAAAGCTCCCAATAAATTACAAAGGACTTACTTACATGATAATAATAAGACCCATTTGGACATACGGAGGTAAGCTTTGGGACTCCACTAAATATTCCAATTGTTCTCGTATCCAATCTTTACAATCCAATATCCTTCGTAAAATTAAAAGCTTCTTATTATGTCACAAACAAACTTATCCATAAAGATCTTAATGGTTCATATGTTACTGATTTGGTCCTAAGCAGACACCTATCAATTCATAGTCTCCCTACTTGCCTCATACTCAATTCCCGATAATCCTCTGGGCCAATAAAAAAAGATGACCGAAAGACCTTCTAATGTAGAGCTTTTATTGAAGTGCTACTAGTGAGTAGTTCTTTACATGCAATTGACATGTCTCTCTCTTTTTCGTTTCACCCGACTTTGCGGTACAATGGACCAATCACTTCTGAATGTTCTGTTCCTTTCTTTCAGCCCAGTATTGCTTCCATTTTTCTGATCTTTCTTTCCTCTCCTCTTCAGAGATTCGGATTGTTCGTTCTGCTTTGATTTTGAATTGGAACCTCTCCTTTTTGTCTTTAGTTATTTTTATTTTTTGTTTTGCACTTTTATCTATGAGCATATTTTCTGTGATACGGAGTTCGTTTCCTTAAGTCCTTCTCTGTTTCCTTAAACCAATTTGGTTAGGTCTTTTTGTTGCGGAAGTAGTTAAAAATTGTTCTAGTTAGCCTATTTGGGTTCATTCTAAGGATGTGTCCATATAAATCAATTCTTATCATCCTCATTGTGTCTGAGAATCTCTCAATTTTTTGGTAAAGGGTTTCATTTCTGGTGTGGATTAATTTGTTGTTATGACATTTGGAGCCTAGATTTTTTCTTAATATTTTCCTTTCTTTGATCTCTAGCCGTTCAATTAGGCCATGGTTGGTAATGGACAATGTTTCAGCTGCATATAGTGCTTCTGGTTTAATTATGTTAATGTTCTATTTTCTAATTGGAAATCTTAAAATATTTTTTCAATGCAATAAGTAAATATATGCATACATAAATTCATCAAGGAGCTGTGAAGCTCAGTGAGTAAGGCACTGAACTCTTAGCCTGTTTCTGTTATTTTAGCCTTGGATAGATTTCGGGGTTCGAGGCTGCCTCTATAAAGAGGGTACCCATGAACGGAGGGAAAAACAAGGCAGTTGAGCGGGAATGCATACCACATATTTTCTTTCTACAAATGATGATCTCGGAACAACTTTCTGTTTTAAAGTTTGGAACTTTTTAAATGCTCAACTGCTAACCGGATTTATAGACGTTTTTCTCATCACTCTTCAAATACAGCTGACTGTATAATATATATCCATACATTGATAATTATTAATTTAAAACAACAATTAATTATGAATTACATAACTAAAATAATCAACTATATCTGTGACTGTCTACCTAATTGACCACTGAAGAGGTAAAAGGAATGAATGGTTGAAAGACTCGACTAAGTTATAGTCATACCATACAGGTGTATCCCAAACCCGAGTTTTTCAATAAACACTTCAGAAATTAGCTGCAACAAACTAACAGTAATGAACAACTGTTTAGGACAGTAAAAACTGCCTGTGAATTTCATGGAAAAAATTGTGAAATTATTACCGGTATCCTAGTGTAGCTTTTTAGAGTAAAAAATAAATTTATCATTCCTAACAATAATTTAACAAGTGTAAGTAAACATAATTGAATTGTATTATCGTCCAGTGCTACACAATCGTGTTTGACAATCTCCATTGTGTGATGAATAATGTTCCTGCAAATCCTATTTGGTCCTAGTTGATTGTAGTCTCCTAATTGGATAGGATTATGATTATTGAATAAATAATCCATTTACAAATTTTAAGTTATTAAAGAAGAAGTTTATTATATTCAAATATATTGGAAGTTTAACTATAGTATATAACCTGCAACTAACTTCGGAGTTTCATAAAAGAAAGCCGGACTTAGCATAAACGTTTACATCATTAATCTGAGGCAGATAGGTTCATCATTAATTTTTTTTTCTCATTTTTATAAGTTTTAATTATCCTACTTAGAACAATAGTACTGCTGATAACCTTGATAAAAGATATAAAAGAATTACTGTACTTAACAATAACTATTATTCTGGAGTAAAATTATAGTTACTGTTTATTTTTTTGATTTATGAATGAATCACTTATATGTTAACGAAGCTGTTAAGTGGTCAAAAAAAGCAGTGGAACGTTGATGGTGATTAACGTTCCAGAAAATCACTGAGATCAATCTTTTGTTGTTTGACAAACGTGGGAAAAATTACCTAGGGCGGGATTAAAAAGCTGGCTTGATCAAAGAACTTACGGACCGTGACAGTAGTATAATTTGCCAGTTATACAATTATGATGTCATTTTCTTCATAATTAACTAATATTAATATTTATATAATGATATTTTTATTCAAATCTATGTTCAAGATAATGGTGATAGCGAATAATTAATAATTATTACATTAATGCGATGTTTCCTTTAAAAAATAAAAATGGTTGTTTCTTATATTAAAAAAATTAATAAATCTAATTTGGATAATTATTACCAATAATATTTTCAACTTCCTAACAAAAAATTAATTTTATTATCTGGGCTATTCCAGTGAAATTAACCTGTAATCAGATAAACAGCACTCAGCTGTTTTAAAAGTAACTTTTAGATTTATATAATGACAAACTTCAGTTATAAAGAAAAAAAACGTTAGCGTAAACGGGGTTACTTTGATGCAGGTTTTGCCTATTTCGCACTGCAGCACGATCGTTTTGGCGAATATGTTAAAGATTCTTAGACCATATCGCACATGTATTTTTAAAGTGAAACAAATCAAAAATCTGTATTTTTGATTTATTATCATGTTTAAGTTAAATACTGTTCTATGAAATGCCAAAAATGTACAAAATTAACCTTAAATAACAAAGATAAATCTCACTTGCAGATTAAAAGATTATTCAGAAACACTTTCAAACTGTACATTTGTTGAGTTAATTTTAAAATGCGTGTGCGATATGATAGCTACCCTACTCAGCATCTAATTCTCGTATGAGCGATTCCGCTATCTTCAATGCAATGTAGGAAGAGAGAAGTATTTTTTTTTTGTTTGAAGTACCCCTTGACATTTTCGCCTTTTCCAATGTAACTCCTTTAATTTCAAGTAGTTTAAAAAAAAATTCGTTTATTTTAATTTATTTATTTTTTTTTTTTTTTTTTTTGGGGGGGGGAAACAAATAATAAAAATATTTTTTAAAAGGTAGATAGCTTTCATAAAAATATAGCTGAACCACTTTAATCACGACTTTGCTTGCTAAGCAACTTACAAATTATCAATTAACATAAACTTGAATTAGTTTTTTAGGAACATTGGTTCTTACAAAACAAAATAAACTAGGACATTTGAATAGAATAAAAAAAAAATCACTAAAAACAAAGGATCGAAAGAGCGTAGGTAACTTACAATTACCAATTAGTTAGTTATCATAAATTTAATTATGTTTATACTAGAAACATTGGTCCTCGACACAGAAGAAATCATAATCATAGCAGGCTCTTACTAGGTATCAACAACTTTGTTCAAAGTAACCCCTATTAGTTATTAGTAGTCTGGAGACCCTCCTGGGGCACACCTAGCCTCTACAAAGTGGGTAACCTTAGATCGGGAAAACCTGGCGATTGAGGGTGAGTTGGGCCAAATCTTCTTCTTTCACAACCGTTGACCTAGTAACAGTACATCCTTGCCTAAGCACTGAACCCAAGACCCTTCATGGGTCATTAGTGGTTCAGGTTTATTTATTTTTTAACCTCTATTAGTTTCAGTTTTTTACTTATTTAAAAATATCAAATTAAAGAAATGAGGTTAGGTACTTGAAAAAAAAAAAAAAGAATATGTAGCTGAACTGACTTATAATCAATTTATATTATATTATATCACTTGTAATACCAGGCCCGACGAGGTTTGGAAAAGTTTATGAATACACCAGAAAAAATACGTGGAGCGGCCTTGGTCGGCCAATATGTGCTTTTATCGCAATCGCAGCACATTTTATGATTAATACTTGAGTGTTTAGAACCAACCAGGGGTCACTAGCTTGAAAATTGAGTCGGCCAGAAAGGTTTACGTTTTAAATGCCCAGTTATCTTAAGCAGACCCTCATGTTCAAATTAACCCCCGTTAAATCAATTTCTTGACAGCTATAGAGCCAGTATCAATGGAGATGTCTAATTTCCGATTATTAGAATTCTGCTATTCGTTGAAGCAATTACCAATGTTCTCTTAGCGCCTGTTATTATATGGCAATTTTAAAACCATGAATTCCATGGTTAATTATGTCTTTATCCAGAGAACATCATCTCAACCCATCGGTCATGACTCATTTTTATACCGAGAAATGTAGCTCATTTAATCAATCAGTTAAGCCCACCTCCTTTCCCATCAACAATAAGAATTAATAATTTTTTTTGATGTACCTCACATAACGATATAAATAGGAAATATTTATATACATGAAGTAACTACAATCTAGACTAAGGTACTTAATGCGAAAAAATAGTAACGACTTAGTTAAACGGTATCAATAGTTTTCCTCCAAACAGCAAACACGTTTATATAAGAAAACAACATGCAAGTACAGAAAAGTACACAAAATCTATAATTACTACCTCGTTACAACAATGGGTTTACTCCCACAACTATTTTGTATATAATTTAGGTCATAACCTTAATCTTCTTCAACGAAGTTGATATTTTTCAATCGTCTGACCTTTAAACTTTCCAAATTTTTTTAAGTCAACATAAGATGAAAAAATAATTAATCCCTTAACGGCTCCGAAGAAGTATACAGGCTTTGAATAATTTTCGATTTCGGCCATATTTAGAGCTTTGTATTAAATAAAATAAGATAGGTTTCCCAATAGGTTATCAATATTCACTACTGTTTCGGCAAGACAGGGCTTCGTAGCAGCAATGGTGGGTCCATTCTCTATCTTCAAGACTATTTGAAACAAATACATAAACAAAAAATCTAATTTTACTTAAAATATCTTTGTTAAAACTTTTAATAACTTATAAAATCTCAATCTCAATATTTTTTAAAAAATGAGGAGCGAGTAAGGTTTCAGCTTATATTTTTGAAACCAAATTAATTTAAAATACTATCGAACTGAAATTATTGAACGAAATTCGATAAAATAGGCTCAGCTATATTAGAGAACTAGTACACTAGAAAGTGAGTTTGTAAAAAAAAAAAAAAAATCTAAACCTGATCTTAAATTAATTTAATCTAGAGCAACAAAGAACAAGTGGGTCTCGTTTTGATTCAGTGTAGGTCTCTGGTCTCAGGGAAAAACTAAAATTCCCTTTTTCTGTTATATTGTTGAACTTTTTACTGATAGTATACCATTATCATTACCTATATTATCATATTTTGTAAAGTTATTTGAACTAATACATATTTTTTTCTTAATTAATTATTGATTTTATTTATTTATTTTTTTTTAAATTTATTTCAGGTCTTTCGAGCGTATAACATAATAGTCATCAACACTGAAAACCATTGCCACATATTTCACATTTTGAGGAGCCTCTCTAGTTAAAAGGGGAATCTGTGTAGTTTTTGTATGGCCGATCGCGTAAGGATTACTTCTTGACTGCGCTTAGTACAGCAGGAACTCCTCCATGGTTTTACGTACTTCTTAATTACATCCCGTTTACTTGTAGAACTGTGATCCTACAATGTCTGCCACTCTTGGGATATCGTCTCTCTAAGTGGGCGAGCGAGTTCTGATACCGTTAGAAAGGTTTTGTCACTTCCTTGGAGAGACAAAGCTTCTTTTGCTGCTCCTTCAGCCATATCTTATTCCAATATGACTTGGCGACCAAATGAAGTACACCGATTTTCCCCTCCATCATGAAGCTTTTTGGCCAGATCTAGAAAGCAATGTATTCCTAAGTGATCCAAGTCTGATACGAATAAACATAATCAATTATTATTATTACTATTGATTTTATTTATATATCCTTGCCTTGTTGCACTGTATTTAGAATCACACCAATAAAATAATTCACAACGTGTTGATTACCGGTTCACTTACTACAGGATATGACAGCACTGCAGGTCATGTAATTAAAATATTTTATAAACAATTTATGGTAGGAGTGTTAAGAATGAAAGAAATGATCAAGACAAAAACAGTGAATGTTAATAATTGTTAATTGACGTTTTTGTTTATTTCAACTTCGATGTGGATAATCACGAAATGATATAAATGCAACCCAGATTTGGAAATTACTCAGTTATTAATTGAATCAGCGATGCAGTACATAATGAGATACGAATAATATGCAATATTACAATTAAATTATCATAGTAAGAAAAGATAAAGGCAATAATTTAAGAAGGTAGTCCTATAATTTTTCAATTAAGGTTTAAATAAATATAATAAATCATTTTATGACAACGATCTTCTTACATCAGTTAAATATCCTATAATATACAGTTATATGGTGGAAAGTATTGTTATCAATAGGTTTTAATACATAAAATATATATAACATATCGAAAAATTAGATAAAGTCATTCCTAAATCGTTTAAAGCCTCTTATATACCAATGGCTTTCAGGAACCCTTAACAACAATAAGATACAGCATTGTGAAAACACAATGATCTGTTCACCGTAGTCACGTGTTTTCTTTCACATCAGATCACAATTAAGCATAGATATGTTCCAAATCGTTTCAAAGCTAAATTAAACACGTAGGCAGCACGTCACCGAAACCTCGTCATTGACGACGTTACGAGTCATCAGTTTGAAGAAATCTTAATGTCACACCTGGCTTACAATGTGATTCGTTAGATGAAAAGAGAAAACTATAATTAACTCAGATGAACATGCTTAGCAGTACTCGTATTTCAACGTGACTCCATTTAAAATGACAAAATGTTTGTCAGAAAATAAAAACATCTGTGCCTCAAAACTGTTCGTAATTGACATTTTCCAAACATACAGGGGTATACAGTTGTAACTAATTGTAAGTTTCATGAGCTTACTTCTACCATGTCATGACAGATACAATGCTTGTGTGATGCCATTCATTAGCTGTATAGATACGACAACTTCCCATACAAAAATATATACCTGGACAATGCAGTTAAATCAACAACCCTAAAACCAAGAATTCTGTACATACGTCAGTTTACCTCGTAGGTTCATATATATGGAATGGAGGCTTTTAGCAACCATTGAGAAAATCAATAACATTAAATTAATACCGAACATTTACTTTTTAACTTATTGAATTAAGACTATTTTGGGTTTTTCTTTACTATCATTAACTCTACTAAATTTTTTATTTAGCAGGATACCAAATTATAATTTATTAATATATTTCTTTGTATCCGAAACCAATGTTATTTTTTTTGTTTTGTTTTTTTCACTATTTATTGATATTTATAATTGTATACATTATATAGAAATGCAATTTTAAGGAAAATGAGTACAATGACATTTATATAACATGCAAAGAACTATTCAATTTCAAAATTTCCACATTAGATTCTTCTTTTCAGACACCTCGGAAGATTATCGGAAACGGAGTGTGAGGAAAGTTAGGAGACTAGTGGATTTGGGTATGGAGTTTACTATGAAAGGAAAGGTAATGTGGTTTGGGGAAAATCAGTAACATATGGATCATTAAGATGTTTGTGGATAAGTTTGTTTGTGACATAATACGGAGCATTGAGGATTTTACGAAGAATTGTGGATTATAAGAATTGGAAGGTTTAGTAAAGCCCCAAAGCTCAACTTCGTATGCACCAATGGGTCTAATTACTATCAGGAAATTAATTTCTTTGCAATTTATTGGGAGGTTTAAAAGCTTGTCTAGTAAATTTTGGAGCAGTTGAAAACGACAAGGAGTTTCTTGTCTTTTAAGTATGGTATGAACCCAAATGTAAACCAATAAAAAATAAAAAAGCAGAAGAAAAAATAAATAAATTTCTAGGTATTGTTTTCTGTTATAATAACGAATATAGTAACATCACTTAATTAAAAGACTACAGCTAAATATTATAGCAACTAGTTGATTCTGGTAGGTAAGCGATCAAAGTTAACCATTTAATAATTATTAACATTATTAAATACCAATTATTTATGTTATTTATAACGTTAGTCGTGTTAACTATTAACATTATAAAATACTTATTATTATTGTTAACAATTAAATTAAATACTAGTTACATCTCTCATATTCTCCTAGTTTGACTACCACTGTACCTTTTTTGGGCGTGTTTCTGGGGATCTTGAGGCTTTATTTAACTGCTTTATCCATTTTATTTTCGTGTTCCCTAGAAGCTCCCACGTTTTGCAGTTTTATACGGAGTTAAAGTGGATCATTCCTTCCTACAGTCGCCAGTATTTCCTGACAACCTTTCTCTTTCAAACCGTCCAATCCCTACGTCTACCTTATAATTCTGAACTCCTTTAAATCAAATCTTCAGTTCTTACCCGTCAAACCATTTCCCGCCAAACAAAATCGTATAAACCTGCTCATTACTCAGCCGCTTTCGACAGATTTTTCGAAATCCGATCCTCTTCGCAATGGAACTCTATCCCTCTCAACATTCGTCGTTCAATTACCCTTTCAACTTTCAAATACCACTCCTTTAACCACCTACCATCCACCTAGAACCAGTCAATAGCCACTTTTTAGTTGATTAATATATGGAAAATTTATATTCATGAAATGTTCTTGATTTTAAAGATATTGTAAAAAAATATATATACATTTTTTTTAATTTTATGTTATTATTATTATCTGTTATTTTGTTATAAAGATATTATTTCATTTTAAGGTTCTGAAGGCCCTTAGTTGTACATAATGTTTTAATCTTAAAGGACTTAAGATCCCAGAATAAATAAAGAACATTTTTTTTTTTTTTAATTTAAATAACATAACAGTTAAAAAATAGAAAAGTGCTAACTAACAGTTAGAAGTCTCTATCGCTTCTTATTTAAACGTGGACGCGGCGTGCAATATGTAAAACTTTTCGATTTAAGTCTTTGGTATTTAATGAGAACTAATTATACTTCTAATGTGCTTCATTAACGTGATTTTATTCTCTGTATAAATGAATTAAATTACTCGTTAATCTTTCAACGTAGTAAGTAAAACAGTTATTAACTACTAACACAATAAATGTCTCTTCTCGTCCGACTTCAAAAAAGGAGGAGCTTATTGTTGCACTCTTTAAAATCACGTGGTAGCCAACATTACATATTTTTTCACTGATTATGATCTAGTTTAATAACTGATGACAGAAAAAGAAATAACCTATTTTTAATGGGCACTTTCTCACATTCATTTCTAATCATTTCAATTTCAACCACACAAAAATGTTTTGTTAAGTAATTAGGTTGAGTTGTTTTAACAAAAATAGTAAATTAAAAAAAAAGAAAAAAAAAAGTAAGTCTATAAGTCAATGTTTCAGTCTTGTTTCAAGATCTGTATTTGATTGCTTGTCGATATAAGTCGACACATCTAATCGACATTTATAAGCTTATTATTAATGAATGCTATAGGACAAAATGTCGTAGGTTTAGGACGCACAAAAAAAAAAAAGTAAAAGCAGTTTTACTATGTAAGCTGGAAAAGTTATCCGATTCCTGGTGTGTAGGTAGTATTAGTCACATATCTCTACTCGTATTAGCATTTCGTAACTCACGATGTAATGAAACGGTTCGTTGCTGATATGGTTTTTTCATCAGTGACGGAAGAGAAGCCTATTTACTTATTATGTTTATTCATTACATTACGAAAGGAAAGTCCTTAAATTTGTTATTAGTCTATTACTTAACGTATTAAGAGCCACCAGTATTTTCTATAATCTTATGGCGTCATAGTTTTCATTATTGTAACTTTTTTTATACTGCTGAACCTAAGTACAAACACGGCGCATCTTAATGCAACAATTCTTAAGCAGATAGTGCTGTTTCGTAATAGAACATTTAAATGCATTCATGGCACCAGGAATAAACCTTTGCCTGATACCGCTTATCCATATACTTAGAGCGTGGAAGTTTCCTATCTGAGACCTTCTGCCAAGCAGAGTCGGAGAAAGTTTAATGATATCTAAATATTTTACGACTAATTTCCTTAAATCCATCACCTAATTTAATCATAGTTGAATCTTTCAGTCGATTTTTTAGTGAAATAATCATTATTTGACTGAAAAATCGAGTAAAATATTGATCCCAAGAAATTAATTATTATTATTATTAATTAATAAATAAATTTTGCCCAACTTTGGTGTCAAGTTAACTACGCATATCTTTTATTAAGCATTGAGTAAGAATCTACTTAAGACAAAATACCTAAGGCTGTTAGAATACTAGTTTGAATACGTGCTCAAATGTGGGCTATAGATGTCAGCTTTTAAAAAATATATTGTATGCCTAAATCGTACAAATTCATTCTTATACATTTAATAAGTACTTTTGATTAACCTTTATCAGAATTACTTGACATACTATTTTACATAATGATAAGGTTGTGCCGAAATTGTATTGAAAAATGGGAAAATAAACAGGATGATTTTGGAATTTCGTAATAAACTAAAATGGTAATTTACGTGCAAACTATAAACTTACAATAATTGTTTTTTTTTTTTTTTTTTTTTTTTTTTTTTTTTCATGAACCTTTGCGGGTGACTTGTTAATATTTCTTAACTCCAGGATGAATATTTTCGTTTCTTTCCTTTTTCACCATCTATGGAATTTATCTGAAAAGTGATTTGGTAACATTGATTGACAGTGGCAGCTGATTTAGACGAGCAAAACATTTTATTATGGTACCTACATAATTTTTTTTTCTTCAGATTCTTGTTTTTTTAGCACCAAACTAATTGAAAATATTTAATATTGACCAAGATCACAATGGATCTATTCCTACCAAGCTAAGGGTTAACATTCAAAACTATTCTTTGGATTAAAAAATACCAATATGAGTTGTTAGTAGTTCATAAATTCCTGAATCTGTTAAAAAAAAAAAAATAATAATAATAATTCCAATAAATTTTTAAGGATACTAAACTGGGTCTTTTTCTATTCAAACAAGAAGGTACTGCAATAATCGCGGTATCCAGACTATGAAAGTTGAGCTCAATTAGACATGCTTTGGTCCGTCGATCAGGAACTGAGAACCCAAGGAATGTCTGGTTGTTCCGAACTCAAACTATTAACATATCCAATAAATTTTTTTTTAAATGTAAGATACTTGTCCTTATTATATTAGAATGAGAGATTATCAAGTTGAATTGAAATATCTCATAATAAAGTATAACATTAGTATACTTATTTTTTTTTTAAGCTCCTAAGGCCTAAAAAGAAAAGTGGATGAAATATTGATTAGTTGATAAAAAGAGGTAGCATATTTTACTGCACCAAAGGTGTATTTTAAGAGAGCAGTGGTTAGAAGCAAAATAAAAAAACATCATTATGCTACTATCCGGTGTTTGGATAAAATGGGAAAAATGTTTTAACTAGTTGATAAACTATATTGCTTAACGTATTTTTGCCACTTCAGTTTTATTCCAATCGGTGTCAGTTTGATAAATAAGGAGTTTGTCAATTGTCGAAGTGTGTCAAAGTATTTTACATGTCTCGGTGAAACAAAGTTTGGGTTTTAAGACCAGAGCTGTGTAAATATGTCATTTCTTGTACTCTGTAATGACGTATGCTGAACTATCCTTCTTGGAACTGAGTTGGAACTGTTGATGTCTATTTGTTTTATGTGTGAGGGATGTTTACAGACATTGGAGCTCCATAAAGCATTGAGTCTTAGTACTTAATATCCACAAGTTTAGGCGGAGTTAAGATGTATTTTACATCACCGTCTCGGTTGAAACTCTGGGAAAACTGACAATGTTTAAAAACCAGGCATTCTACGAGCGACCGATGAATTCGTTAGTTGACATCTCTAAAAGTAATGTGCCAAGTATCAACGGTAAGACTTATCGCTGAGCCACATTATCAGTCATTAAGTTCTGGCACGTGCAAGCGGTGTTTATACACAGTTGCGCAACAACAGTCAGTTACAAGTTCGCGTCTTGTTGATTTCTTAGGTATTCTAACGTATTTCTTTCATTCGTAATTTTTTTTTTTTTTTTTTTTTTTTTTTTTTTTGCCTGGGTAATTTATTTTTCGATGATAACGTATTTTTTCACGGATAATTTATTTTTATTTTATTTTTTCGAAATTCACTTATTTTTCGACCCTAGCTCATTTTTAGGTCACACAAATTCCGTTATTATGATCCTGAAGAAGTTTTAGGCTTGATGAGGGAAATGGACTTGAAAATGGTGAACTAACTAGGCACAATGTAATATAACGTTACTTACATGTTTTATTGGGTAATTATTTTTCGTTTGTTAATGCAATTTGGCAATAAGATTGTGCTTTCTAGTTATTGTGATTTTTTCAAATTCGAATTTTCATAAAGGTATGTTTGCAGTATATTGAGTATGTCAATATGTACCTATACCTTTTTAAAACATGTAAACATGAATTTATCTATCTGGTTAAGATTGCGGTAGTCTGATAATGTGAGGTCGAGAGTGTTGCCCAGGTATACAATACTGCCTTCCGCTACCGTATATGGAGGTATGAGTAAGTGTTCTTTTTTTTTCTAGAATGAAAATTGAATGCTTTTGATCTTCTTGGGATTAACTATAATATTTAAGTAATCGCATTCTGTATCCGCATAAAATGAGCCAATATAGAGTTATTTCATCGGCTTAAGCTGCTGCAGTCGCTTTTTAGAATCTTGCTCCAAAGGTTTCAGCCATATGCACTGAGAGTAGTACTGAAGAGAGAACATAATCTTGATTCGTTCTTCACACAGTACATAGTTTAGTTCATATTGAAGCCTATCTGACACAGATCAAGTGACTCCGTGCAGTTTATTAAAACCTAAAATATAATTTATGCCAACATTAAAATTATACTTTATAAATCATTTCCCACCGAATGAAACTTTGTAGATACCTTGGTATAATCAGCAACAGTAAGAATTTTTCTTGATAAGACAAGAATTGGTCTTTTATAATTGTTTTTTTCTGTATCAGATAGACGTGAAGGAAATACACAAAAATTATCTTAATAAATTAATAAATGATCTCTTAATATAATGAGTTGATAAAGATGAAAAAAATCAATCCTACTGGAAAGAATTAACTCGTACAAAAAATTAACCGTGAAATTAACCTGGATGTATATAATAAGAACTGGCCTAAAAAACCGATATTGCACGATTGCACCAAATCCAAGCATTAAAACCAATTATACATGGGCAGCACTCTATTGCACTAGTAGAAAAATGTTAAATATGCTCTAAAGGTTAATTAATTCCGATTACCCAGCTTTAACTAGTTACAAGTAAAAGTAATTAACTATATATATAACTAACATACAGTTTTCCTATTGCATGAAGATCTTATCTTTTATTTATTATTTTTTTCTCTCCTTGAGAATAGATCCAAATGAATTTTATTATAAAATCATACTCGGCTGTCCAGAAACCAACTTCCTAATAACTTATTTAGCTAAATTAGTAATTAAGTTGAACTGTTAAAAATAGATTCAGATAGCGTATAAAAAACAACTATATATTACATTTTTACTATATTATTATTATTATTATTATTATTATTATTATTACTGTTTTTAATTTTAAAAATTGATGACAATGACCGTACGGATAACATTATCATTCGAATTGAGAATAATAGTACCGATTTTAAAAGATGTTGATTCACCAAAAAAATTTAATCATTAGATTAAACAGAACGGACGGGTCGCCTTTTTTATTAATTTGACTAATTATAAAACGTTCAGCTATCCCACATCTTTAGTAAAGTCATTTTACAATACTTAATTATTTGTTTCTGTTATGCTCCATTGACTTTTTTTTTTTTTTTTTTTTTTTTTTTTTTTTTTTTTTTTTTTTTTTTTTTTTTTTTTGCAATGATTGATCTTAAATTCTCATAATTTCACCTGTTTTTTTTTTCTTTTTCTTTCTCATTTTTAGTTTCTTTGTTTCTACAATTTAATTTATATTATATTTTTTTTTAATTCCTTGCGTAGTTGAAGGCAGTTTATTTTAATATTCTTTTTACTTCATTTCTTTTTTATTCTTTTATTAACAGAAATTTACAACTGTATTAAAAAATACATCTAGTAAATATGCGGTATACAATGCAAAATAATGACATGATTAAAACTGAACTACCAATGGGTCGATCCTCTTATGAAATATCTACAAAAGAAGATCCCGGGTCCATCCTTTTTTCAGACGCCTCGGAGGATTGCAAGGAATGGAATGGGAAGCAAATTGTGCAACAAGTGGATTTGGATGACTGATAAGTTTATTAGTTAATTAATTATCATAAGGTGTCTGGTTCGTAACAAATCATATATTAATGGAATATTAAGGTAATTGTGGATCAGTTCATGTGTGACAAAGTAAGAAGCATTAAGGATTTTTCGAAGGATTTTGGATTGGATTTCTTTATTTTATTTTATTTTTTCTTTACATTCATTGTACATATTGCATGATTGTTCTTATTATCTTGGCAACATGGTATAATTTTGTTTCTATAAATGTAATTTTAATTATATTTAGCTTTGTTTATATACTCATATTTCTTCGCCATCTTCCGTGAAAAATATTTTAATCATCTTTCCTCAGTATTATTAACAGGTTTAGCTTTAAAAAAAAAGGGTAGTGGCTTGAACATGAAATATGTTAATATTTTTCCGCTTCCGTACAATATCACTCCTTACGAAGGCATACTTTTATACTTCTCTCTTCATTGTGAAGGAAGAATGGATTCTTGTTCTTATTATCTTGGCAACATTTATTTTCTTTTACTCTTTTTATAAGATACTAATTTTATTATATTTCTTTTTCTCTATCTTACTTTCTACTTTGTAATAATTTTGGTAATTTTAATTATATTTAGCTTTTCCAACTTCATTTGTTCCTATATACTCATATTTCTTCGTATTTTGTTCCCGCTTGTACCCCAAAATTCCTTTTATTTTCCGTTTACACTAGAATTTTGCAATGAGCTAATTTAACTGATAAGAAACCGTTGAAGATAAACATCAACGATATTTTAACTCATAGATTATTAACCCGTTGAATTAGTATTTCTTAAAGGTGACGAAATATTTTAATCTTTTCCTCAGTATTATTAACAGGTTTAGCTTTAAAAAAAAATGAAATATGTTAAATATTTTTTACAATATCAATTACTTATAGTGAAGGAAGAAATCGATAATTTGTTTGCACTCCTTTAATTAAATGTATTAAGATCATATGATAGGGTAATTTTTTTTAAATTAATATATATTTTTTTGTAATGCTTTGTATTCCTTCCTGATCCGAGACACTATTTTCTAGGGTAAATTTTGTATTAAACAAGGTTAAAGATCTATACTTTAGAACATCCCATTTTTTTTTTTTATCTATACTTTAGAACATCCTGTTTATGAAATGAGAAGTTCTTGCTGTGGAGTATTTTCTGTGGAGTACCATTGGTGATTAAGTGTTCCACTGATCTTGAGCAAATAGGCTGTGATGTGCCTTGGAATATAAAATATATAAATATATAAAATATAAAATTGGAATATATAAGATATTGGTGGGTGACCCTAGTGTGTCCGATCCGCAGGCTTGTCATCACCACTTTTACCTTCCTGGTACTGCTCAGCAGGGACCATGGTTGAGCATGAGAACAGTTCATTTTTAGGCTATTTTTCTCTTGATAAATAATTAATCCTCAATAAATAAACAAATTCTCCTTCGACAGCTGTTTAGTTATAAATGTGTTCTTTATTTTTAATCATGAGAGAAGTACTCTTTTCAACCTCGTAACCGTCTTTGTTGATGTTTTTAATGTGAAGTTAAAATAATTCAGACCACTAATAATTTTAAAAAATACAACAAAATAAATAAATAAATTGAACCAAGAAAAAAAAAATTAATTAAGGTCAAATCTATTTCGTAATAGTAAGTTGACAGAAAATTAACCGAATCTAAAGCAACATCGGCAGATTTTTTTTGTAAGTCTCTTGAACTCTCATCGCAAGATTAAAATATTTATCAAGATCCAATTTAAAAGAATAACGAGTTTTATTTCATGAAAATATTATTTTTATATAGTTCAAGAGATGGTGACACATTTAGAGCAAGGATTTGACCCAACTTGCTTTATAGCTCAAAAGTTTCGTTTTCGATAGTTGTTTAGGGAATGGCTAGTCTGCCTGGCCCCTCCGATTATTATATAATGAATTCTGAAAAAGCCTATTATTAAAGGAAAAATAAAATTAGGAAGTAAAAAAGAAAAAGACAAAATTATTTACAAATAACTAGTGAAACAGTAGAGAAAGAAATTTTTAAAAAACGTTGAAGAATGTACTCGTATATAGAAAGTATTTCACAATAATTTAAAATTGCTGTTTATGTTGAAAGCAATAATCAGTCCTTAACATGAATACGGAAATGAAACATGATAACTGTGGAAAAAAAGAAAATGTGAAAACCCCGGGGTAAAAAGGATGGGACATGGCCTCAAGGAAATAATAAGGCATGAACCAAAATGGCGGGAGGACAAGTTTAGTGGATTTTAAAATCAAGGACAACCGCATTAGTAGAAAACATTGTACTAGAACATGTATAATTATTTCTAATGGTTTCAGGGTTTTTTTGAGAGAAAAATAACAATGAAAGTATTAAAATAAGAATACTAAAGGAAAAGACTAGAAAAAAAATGCATTCAACTACATGATAATAATAAACAATATTTTTAATTATTTAAATATTGCAGTAAGTCATTGACGACTCTGACATGTCGGGTTACTCGGCTGTTGCATATTTTCTAAAAAGGATCCCAAGGCAATCGGGACAAAAGGGTGAAAAAAAGATTAATTAAAAGTATTGAAACCATGTGAAAATGCGTTTGAAAAAACAAATATTGAAATGATGTAATAGAAAAAAAAAGACAACTGTACCACTACAAACCATAAAGTGTTCAGCACTTACAGTAAGGATGTACCGGTACTAGACAAACGGTTATGAAAGGATTAGATTTGACCGAGATACGCTCAACCGCCTGGCCTTTTTCCCAATTAAAGGTACCTACTGTTTTTAGTTACTCAACTATTGTAGAGCCTGAGGATGGGTGCATCCCAGGTGGGTCTCCCAACCTCGAAGTCGAGTCGTGGCAAAAATAAGAAAAATAAATTTTCTGTCGTCGGTTGGACTCAAAAACTTTGGCTCGAAGCTTGGTAGGCAGGATCCCAACCAACTGAGCTACTGCGTCTTCCAAAAAAAAAAGAAGCAGATTAGATCTATATTTGTAGCGGTCATCTAAACAATTTTTTTATTGTTTATGTATGTATATATAAACTCAAACATTTGTTTCATAACACGTACAACCTTTAGTTGTGTATGGTAAGGAGAGTGATTATCTCATATTGTATGAATGGCCATTAAATTCGTGATAATTAGATATTATATAATTTATACAACGTTTTTACATATTGTTATATAACATAACTATTCTCTTTAACCTTTGATATAAACATGCTTCGAATTAGAAAGCTTAATCAGCTCCCTAACGTCTTATTTATTAAGAATATTTCGTATAGTTAATAAAACTAAGAACTAACTTTAATATCTGCGGATGGTCAGCATTACGTTACTGAGTTGAAGCTACATAATTATGTAAATGGATATAAACATACAAAGACTTATTTATTTTATAGTTAATAATTTTATCAAATATCGTTACTTAACTTTTAATAATATCAAAAATCTCACAATTTCATCATCAGTCACTAAGAGAGTAAAGTTTTATAATTTAATAAAAGTTTATAATTACGTATTGGATTGTACTTTATTAGGAGGTATTTAGGTATAAAAAAAAAAAAAATTAACCGAGAGATTGATCTACCTCTAAATTATATCTGTCATCCCAATGAATAAGTGGTTAATTCGAATTTTGACCAAAATGAGTTATGTGACTAAAAAAGAATCGTAGAGATTTTTCTTCAAGGTGATTTAGTGATTAAGTAAAATCTTCATTTCAAATAGCTATGTTTTAAAATGAGTATCTTATTTAGACACTTATTCACCATAAAGGAAACCTCCAGGATGTTTTTTTTTTTTAAATCTTAATTTATTTTTGTCGAAATTCGTATTAACCACTTATTCACTGGGATGACAGATATAAAAACGATTTCAGGTACGGGAACAAATTTTATGAGGTTTCAAAATAAAAATTATAAAAATTCGCCATGAAATTGCTATACTAAATAATCTATTATTTAATAAATTATTTTAAAAAAAAAAGTGATATGTTTATTTATATTTTATTTTGTTAAAGTATGGATTATTTTCATTTTATTTTGAAATTCATAATTTTATTATTCAAACATCACAACCAGGAATTATTTGGCAAAATATTTGAGCGTTTTGGATCAACTGGTCTAAAACGAATAATATTCGTATTCTTAAAAATTAAAATTAAAATAATTTCATAAATAATTATTTAAATTTTTAGGAAACTTAATGAGAAAAACCTAAATAAAAGTATAAAAATATTATGTAGTTTATCAAATACAACAAATGATATGATAGTGATATGACAAAAGAGATGTTGCTGATCAAGAAGGCAGTGAGGAGAATAATAAGAATATTTGTTTGGAGGAGGAAGCAGCGCTTGGATCTCATGATAAAGTCGAAGATCTCTCCGGGCGAAGTCAACATTAAAAAATAATTATTTAAATAAAGGATAATAAATAATAAACATTTAATTTCTTGTCTCAGAGTTTTAAGAAAATTAATATATATACATCATTTATATAGCTAATTGCTCATATTTCAAAATTGTTTGTCTGTTTATAAAACTAATGATGAAAGAATGTTCATCATTCGAAAATAGTTTTCAAATTAAAAAATGCAAAAGAAGTGCCAAAAAGTTCATCAATCCTTATTATTATATACCTGAGTTATTTAAATATAGAGCTTTCAAGTTTAGTAATTTAGTGAACTATGATTTGTGGCAGAGCGGCAAATAGTTTATTGTTTTGAAGAAAATAAAATAGAAGTTTGTGCGATTTAATTTTTTTTTTGTTCATTAATTAATCAAATTATACTGAATTTAAGGCGGACAAAAATATATGTTAAAAAAATGTTTAATTATCATCAGTGAGAGTTCTTTTTAAATATAATTTTATGTTAGTGTCAATACTTTATTGTAACAGTATTTTATTTAGGTTTTTTAGTATATCGATTTTGTCTTCAAATATATAGTTTGTTTTTTTTGTTTTTAATTTAATTTATATTATAAAAAAAAAATTGTATACACTGTAACTACAGTTTTTTTTATTTATTTATTATAGTATATATTTCAATTGTGGAGGTTTGATATTATCAATATCGATTAGCATTTACTGCTCATAGTTTTATTGCCTTTAAATAGACGGTTCGGGAAATGTTCCTCATTTTCAAGTAACCCTAAAATAGTAACATTATATGTAACATGTCATTCAACTCTTCACAAACAAATCAATTTAACATTTAAATTATTACCTGTGTTAAGGCATGTTATCTTCATCTTGTCCCCGAAACATGTAGTTAAATCCAATAAAATTATAAGGAGTAACTGCAGGTCAATGTTGATATAAATACATTATATAAAATACATCATATTTTAATATATTTTATGTCAACATACGTATAAATAATTGGAATAAATAATAAATAAACAGTAGTTGCATTGTATAAAAAGAACAATTTCAAAATTTTTCTTACTATTTAAAAGTAATTAAAGTATAAAAAAATTATTTATTTTAACAAAAAATAATATACCACACCTAAAACCTATTAATTGTATAAATTTGATAAAATCGCTGTTACAATAAAGTAACAATTTTATTTTTATAGTTATATTTATTCTAGAAACATCCCTCAGATATTTCATATACCTACTGAACAATGATAGTAATTTTTTTTTAGATAATTCATATTTTACTTTTTCTTAATCTTCTTATCAAAACGAACTATTACAGTGTTGTTTCAGGAAACTTTTTCCATCTCCAGGTAACCCTAAAATTGTACTATTTTATTTAATACATCATTCAACTCCTTATTTAAACAAATTAAATCAAAAATTAAATGTTTTCCTTTTTTTCTGATTGTGAGTTAAATCACACTGACTTCACATTGCTCCCGAAGCATGTAGTTAAATGCAATAAAATTATAAGGAGTAGCTACTAGTCAATGTTGATTATACCAAACATCCATTTAAATAACTAAAATAAATGATAAGATAATACCTACTGATCAATGAGTGTATTTTTTTTTTAGATAATTATATTTTATTTTTGATTAATCTTCTTATCAAAACGAACTATTACAATGTAGATTAATTTACTTTTGAAAATATATTATTTTATTTATATAAAATTGATTTATTAAATTTTTAGTAATTGTAATGTTATTCTATATCCCGGTGTTCCTCAAGATGATAATGACATACCCTTACTATTTTCTGTAATAGGACTTTTATTACCTGAGGCTGGTTGCTGCTCGCTGGGGAAGTACTCCGGATTGAGCTGGGTGTGCCAGAGGTAGTTGGGTGGCCATACCCTCGAGTACGCGGACGACATGACTCCGGCTATGGCACATGGCACTCACTGGCCCGGGGCACCCTTCGCCCCCAGCCCCCTCCTTCGCTGCCCCTCCAGCTCCAGGGGCTCGGCTACGAAGCGTGAAAACGGCTGTCGGAGGCCGGAAAACACGGTGCGGCACCTTTCATCTCTGCGGATCTATCTATCTGTGGTTCCTTGTGTGGTTTGCCCTTCCACACCGCTTCCTCTTTAAGTGGTTTTATTTGAACTTTTTGCCTCCGTCCTACAAGTGCTATTCCATTGTATTCTTGTTGATGATTTGTATCAGGCCAGCGGGGATGAGACCGATTTTCCGCTCACCTTAGCCACTAGTAATTACAATTGTAATTATTAGATAGTAACTTGTTTGCATCTGTGAGGATCTTATCTTAAGTGGTATAACGGACTTGTAAATGAAGAAATCTATGAATTATCTAGCTAAAGATATTTCCTTCACTGTAATAATGTATTCACACAGTGACCAAAGCGGATCTTATAATATCAAAGTTCCCATTGTAACAGATTACAATCGATTCGATATTAGCCTCCAAAAATAATTACTTCTAATTTGACGGCGTTATGCAGAAACCATCCAATCCACAAGATCGTCAATTTATGATGAATTAAATATATATTGGTTACTTTTTTTTTTATTTACTTGTATCCGAAAACGGAAACCATGTGGACATTCTAATAAACGTCCAAAAGTATCGCAACACTTTAAAATATTTGAATATTATTAAAAGTTATTTTTTTTTCTAAATAAGGGTTCTGAAGTCTATAATAAACATTCATAAACTAGAAAAAAACAATTTTTATTAAAATAAATCACAATATTTCTTCCAATAAACAAAAAAGTTAGAAAACTTACTTTTTAAAATTTTCATTTTTTACAATTGTAACCTTCAAATTATTATATTTAATAAGGAATAGGAGGGTGGTATGAAAAGTTTCCGACCTCAACGTGAAGATGGCAGCATTCATTTTATTTTTTTTATATCAATTTATTTAAATTTATAACTGTACAAATATATGTATCAAGTAAATGAGCTGATAACGACTACAATAACACGTCAAAACTTGAAAACAACTACTCATCAGTAGCACTTCGATAAAAATTCTACACTAGACGATCTCTAGGCCATCTTCTTTTCAGAATCCTCGGAGTATTATCCGGAATGGAGTGGGAAGAAAGTTGAGAAACTAGTAGTGGATTTGAGTGGTTATGGAGCTTACTATGAAAGGATAGGTATCTGGTTTGGGCTAAGTCAGCAACACATGGAACATTAATGTCTTTATCGATAAGTTAATTGGTGACAAAGTAAGGGGCATTTAGGATTTTGGATTGTAAGGATTGGATACGCGATATATTGGATGGTTTAGTAGAGCCCCAAAGCTCAACTCTGTACGTCCAAATAGATCTAATCACAGTCATGTAAACAAGTCTTTTGTAATGATTTGGGAGCTTTGATCGCTTGTCTAGTAAATATTGAAGTAGTCTGTAACGACGAGCAGTTTCTGGCAGTATTCATAAGTCAAAAGTCTAGTGAATTCGTTGTTCATCTGTTGACAGTTAATCATCAAAGTAGCAGCTATTTTGGACGCGCAGTTGTTATGTAACAGAAATTAAAAATAATCAGAAAAAATGTCTTGTATCTTTGTTATGTCGGAAACTTTTCAGACCATCCTCGTATTGCCCCCTCTGGCTTGAATGACTGCTTCCACTAGCCTTGGCGTACGAATGATAAACATGGACTGAAGGAAATTTGAAAAAAATAATCAAAAATTCCATAGTTTGTTATTAACAGGGAAAAAAAATTATGTGTCTTATCCTCAATGTCTCACGTTTAATAAATAATATTAATATAAGTATATACCAAGTATGGATTAAGGTAAAAACCAGGAAAATCTGGTGGGTGTTACTTTTAACGGGGAGTTTATTTAACCAGGTTGAAACGAATCATGCATTAGGGTCTTAAATTTGAGCCCTTGAATCTCAGTTTCACGGATTCACTTTGGTTTAGAGCTTTTAAATGTGTAATAGTAACATATGACTTCAAATCATTATCATAAAGAATTATTTCTTCCATCTTACCCAATCACCAAATATATATGAAAATTAACAATGTCTAAAAATTTATTTTTCATAAATGTACCACGGGTCCACTTCTTTTTACAAACTTGTTCTAGATTAAATCATGTTTAATATAAGAACTGTATCTTGGACAGACCCAATTCTGCTACCCCAAGCAACAAGAAATTTCATGAATACAAAATAGGATGGTAAATTAAGAGCTCCTAGGGATTTCTTCATTGCACGGAAAGCATTCTAGAATACTTTTTCCACTTACTTAAATTAAAAATTAATTTAATGATCAATATTTTATAGAGACTAAATAGGTAAATATACATTAATAACTAAAGCTTTTTCTATTTGCCCAACCTCAACAAACGAAGGCTTTCAATTTTGTACGTATTTATTTATTTTTAAAGAAATTATCAAATCCAACATATTTCTTATATGGTTATATTCCTTTGAGAATTTTTATTTATAATCAAAATTAATTTAACGTAGTTATCAACGAACATTTCAATATAGGAAATTGAACAGAGAGAGAGAGAGAGAGAGAGAGAGAGAGAGAGAGAGAGAGAGAGAGAGAGAGAGAGAGAGAGAGAGAGAGAGAGAGAGAGAGAGAGAGAGAGAGAGAGAGAGAGAGAGAGAGAGAGAGAGAGAGAGAGAGAGAGAGAGAGAGAGAGAGAGAGAGAGAGAGAGAGAGAGAGAGAGAGAGAGAGAGAGAGAGAGAGAGAGAGAGAGAGAGAGAGAGAGAGAGAGAGAGAGAGAGAGAGAGAGAGAGAGAGAGAGAGAGAGAGAGAGAGAGAGAGAGAGAGAGAGAGAGAGAGAGAGAGAGAGAGAGAGGAGAGAGAGAGATGGAGGAGAGAGAGAGAGAGAGAGAGAGAGAGATAGAGAATTTTATTTTATTCATATACATCTCAACTTTTTTTTACATCTCTAATGTCGGGTCATTATTGTTACGACCAAAACGTCAGCATAATAAATAAATAAAGATTCATTAAAATAACACAATTATTTTTTTTAAAATAAATAAATAAAATTATGTTTATATTAATTTATACTACGAGTCTATACACTGTTTTGTGAACTACAGTTTCCGAAAAAGAAAATACATTTTTATAAGCAAATATACAATTACACATAACTGAAAAACAATAAGATTAAAATTCTTTTAAATAATTAACTTGCGCACTTCTCTATTGAGTGAATATAATTTATACTAAATCGATAGGCTATCAGGCTGGACATTAATAATCAGTCCCGACTGAGTCGTGTGTCCAGCAGCTGAAGAATTGTAAATATTTTAGAGGATTATCGGCTTCATGCTATGGACGAAAATGACATTGTAAGTATCGTTTTTAATACCAGTTATTGCATGATTCTGTCAATAATAATTATGTTTTAGTCATATTGTCTGTTTATTTTTTTTAAATTTTTATGTTGTTCATTTTTTATAAAATAAACAAAAAATATTACAGCAGTAAAGATTACTTAAAATTTTAATTATTCCTTCGTCAAATAATGATAATAAGCATTAAAAATAAAAAAATTCATAGACTAATTTTTTTTTTACCTCATTTAAATAAAACAAGGAAAATTACATGGATTAAGCAACTATCATGTTAACCTGTTGAATGTTCTATTGAACTGTTGAAACGACCTTTTCAATCAGGAAGTAATTTTGTTATTACTCAATAGTATTTTTATCTACTTGTTTAAAATTATTTAGAAAGTATAAATTTAAAGTAATTTGATGTTATTATATTAATTGTATATAAGCCACGAACTGCTCGATTCTGATATCTTACTCTAAATTATAAATTATTTTTTTCGAAAAGTAAAATCATTCACCAATTTCGATAAGTAATTGATAAATATATATTTTTTTTTTTCAAAATGGATACATCCGGAATATACTTATTTGGGCAAGATTCTAAGATAATATAAACATTAAGATTTGTTTACAAGTAACAAACGTTATAGTGATTATTAATGTTAAATTATTTAATTAAATTGATTAAGTTAATTTAATTAAATGTTTTGAGATCTTTTCACAAAGTCCCGTTCTTCTCTCTAGAACGAGCTTGATTTTCTATCGTAGTAACTGGAATCTACCTAAAACATCTTTGCCTATTTAAAAAAAACAAAAAAAAAAATGAGCCCTGAACATAACATTGCAGTAATAAAACTATGTAAATAAAACTTGGAGAGTAACAGTTTTCAACTTGAATGACAATTCTTGAGTTGTTTCTCCAGAATACTTTCTATTAATAACTTACAATGTATATGAAATCCAATGAATAAAAAAATAGCTAAAATAATAAAACTTACCTTTCCATTGGAATATAATATGGTTTTTGAATATCATTTAATTTAAATAATTTAGAATGTTGAAAATATATCATTTCAGACAGAACAGGCAAAATTATTTTGAAATAGGTATTTTATGTTTTGAATAACGTACATCTTCTGTTATATTATCTTCAAAGGTTATATTTTGTAACTAGCAACATATTTGACAAAATTATTTTAATTTTTATATTTTTAAAGGTAATCACTAAAATTAATATTTAAAACCTCGATAGGCACGTAAATAATAAAAAACAAAAAAATTGAAGTAAAATCAAATAATAATAAGTTTTTTAAATACGATATTAATAGCTCATATAGCTTTAAATATAACCTTCATATCAATCGGAAATTCTTAATTTTTTTTATATGTTTTTTACGCTATGTAGTGGACTACATTTCTAATACATTTAGGAAGTAGGTGAAATAAAGATATACCTAAAAAATATTAAATTTGACTGGTTCAATACCTTAAATTTATTATCTTGCATTTACCTAAACTCCCTAAAATTGGCGGAACAGGTTCGGTTCGGAGTTCCCCTTACTGAGTTTGTCTGTAGTGTACATCTATATATACATATGTATATTATGAATATATCATAATAATTTTGTTACTTAATTTTTATTATTATTTCATTTGTGTTGATGATTGTAAGATAATTGGTTTCATTTTTATGATAGTTATTAAGTTTATTTTTATATTTTATCGTTATTAATTGTTTATGTGCATGTGCGTGTGTATTTGTATATAGAGTATTAATGAATATATCGTTTTCTCTGTACCTATTGCCCTTCACTGAGGTAGATTGTAAATTTATTCCAATAAAAGTTTAAAAAAAAAAAAATTCCCTAAATAATTTGTTGTATTGATATTTTTAAAACAAAATTGTCCTATGCCAAAGAAGAGTTTTAAATTCATAATAAAATCGACATTTTCTTGTGTATACATTATTATTTATTCAAATGTTAATCATCCTATTCTTTAATTGCAAAAAGTATTGAATATAAAATCAAGGAAAAATAAGGAAGGAACGACTGTTTACAAAATGTATTTAAATGACTAAGAATAACGTTGCTCCTTCTGGGAGAATGGCACGTTCTGAAGGGACTTTTTAACTTCACTGTTTGAATAAATAACATGGAAAGTATCTTAAAAAATCATCGTTTTCAACTAAAAACATTAAGGAAGAAGCAAACTTTTATAAAATTTAGCTATCCAGGAGATATTTAAAAAAATCATCGTTTTCAACTAAAAACATTAAGGAAGAAGCAAACTTTTATAAAATTTAGCTATCCAGGAGATATTTAAAAAAAAAAATCAAATTAGTTGTTAGAAAAAAATTCACGCAAATATTTTGAATAAGAGAACATAGTTATAAAGTATTTAGAAAATATTTATAGTGTTTAGAAAATATTTATAACGTATATAAAAATGTGAAACTTAGCGTATGTTCTGAGAGGGACTTACTTATACTCTATGTTTTATATTTAGCAATCATCTAGCTTTCCTTTGTCAACAAAGTTACATATATTTAAAGATTTTTATTATTTATTTTAATCAATAAATCATTTCTAAATTTTTATTAAGAACTAAGTTTTTAATAACGTTAGGAACGGTTTTAATTGATCATCATACTTCTAAAATCGCTGGAAGGAGAGGGACCATATGAAATTCCTCAAACTTCCTCTGATCAATCTATCAGAAGTTCATAAAGCTAATTATCCCATATTATATTATCATTGTGGCATTTAGAAATTATTTAACATTAAAATGCAAATGCCTACTTTGAGGAATTTGGTTAATTTTATTATATTTCAAATCTATGAATCTATACGCTAAATATATTTATACGCCCTGAATACACTTGATCACTGCAATAAATACTAGAACTCTAATAAAGGTATATGATTTTTGTTTATAATTGTAATATGTTTATGGCCATAGAGTCTAAGACTTATAGTGTCATGAATATATATATATATATATATATATATCCTTATCTATCAAGCTCAAAAATTTGATTATTAAAAAAATATATTGTGTTTAAATAACACTAACAATAAGTTCACTATTTTTTTTTTTTTTTTTTTTTTTTTTTTTAACAAATAAATATTTAAGGATGAATTAATTATTAATTATTTGAAAAAGTAAATCGAATGTCAAGTGGTCATGAAAGCCATTCCAAAACAATTTTTCTTTGGAAGGAATAAACAAGCATACATTCTATAACCACTAATTTATGCAATGATATAGTTCTTTTAAGTCATATTTTTTTAAATAATAAATTTAGGGTAAGGTTTAGTTGGATATACGAACTGTTCCAAATATTGGACCAATTGCTTATCTTAGCTGACAATACTTACCTGCCTACCTACTAGTCCAGTCAATTAGTACCGAAATGAGTGGTGTAGAGTGCTTGAAATATGCGATATTTTTTGAGTTCACAGCTTTGTTAAGAGTAGTTGGAAGGTAATCATAAAAGACCCCGCCCCTTATGAGTGGTGAGCTTATGGTGGGGTTGGGGAAGGGAGGTCCAAATTTTGGTTTTTCGAATATATCTCGAAAAAGGGGGACTCTAGGAAAAATTCTTCAAATCAGAATTAAAGCAAACTAAATTTCCTATAAAATTGTTTATATACATATCTATCGATCTTTCAACAGTTTTAGAAATATACGTTATTAAAAATCGATAATTTAAAAAAAAAAAAGAAAAGAAAAAGGTTTACCTCACCTTTTGTTTAGCGTTTGCTTAAGTACCAGAATTTTATATATGAAATTAGAGGAAATTAAATGCTCCGCAACTTTGATTCTGTCATTTTTCTAAGAAGCAATCTGGAAGGCATTGGAAGCAAATTTTTGAAAAAATTATTTTTTTGTGAACATTATTGATTTTCAATAACGTATATCTCGAAAGCCGTTGGAAATTCGACAAATATGTATAAAATTAGTTTTAATAGAATTTTAATTAGATTTAATTTTTATGTGAAACATATTTTCTTAAAGTCCACCGTTTTTCAGATATAATCGAAAAACCCAAAATTCTTAGTTTTAAATAAATTGTTCACTTTTGCTTGAGTTTTATAAAAAAAAAAAATCACTGCGTTACATACCGACACCCCCCCCCCCCCCCAAAAAAATAAAAATAAATAAATAAAAAAACCTGTAGCTGTACTGACGGCTAAAAAGCTATAATCACAGTGCCTTGAGCATGCCGATGTCATCCGAATTCCTAAGGAAGCAATCGATTCTCTTGGCCAACTAATGAGACTTTTTGCCAGCCGACTAGTAGGTCCAAGTCATAGTCAGTCCATCTCTAGTGATTATCGTTATCCTTGTTATTTAAAATTCTCTTTTTTTCGTCATTAGTCTTAATCATCAATATTTTTTCAAAGGCGATTGCACCTTAGTTTCTCCTATTCATTTTTCGTTCAATATCTTTACTTTTTTACATTTTGTAGCAGATAAACACTACATCTCTGCGCCATAGGTGACTACAGGCCTCATCAGAGTTTTTTAAAGTTTCAATTTTGTTTTAATGGACAGAATTTGCGATCGAAATTTCTTTAAGTACTCAAACTTTAGCTCGATTTCCTAGCTCAATTTAAATTTAAATCTTTTAATTTTTTTGGAGTTATTTTTTTTTCGCAGTTTAATGTCGGGCCAAGTTCCACCGACATTCCCATATACTTGGTTTTCACCTAGTTTTACTAACAATTTCTCTGGAAACTACAGTACGTTGTAGATGGATAGCTATAATAATTCCAATAGAAAGAGTATAGAGATAATTATTGTCAAGACTTAGGCGATACAAGTGAAAAAGCTGAATATTACCGATGCGTAATATTAAAATCATGGAATGTGTGGTTACTTACTGATATCTGAGAGCATTACTAATAAGGACTACCAGATCACTCAGCATTCTGAAGTTATATTTTTGTCCAGATCAATAACACTATATTCATCAACAAAAGAAATAGTCCGTATCATAATGTTAGTTATCTTTATTGCGTATTTCACAGTCTTTATATGCGGGGAAGAACGCTATATTGCCCTTGATAATCGTATGAGAGGACTTAGCACTCCAGAAATGAGATTCCCTAAGCGAATAGTTGAAAAGACTGGAAGGAATTGTGATCGGAATGGGGTCATTAAAGTCATGAGGCCCCTTTCGTAAAATTTAGGCTCTTGACGACGAATGAAATCTTTAAAACTTAAGAACTGGTTTCCGCGAAGGAAAAAAACATTTAAAGGTACAAGAAAGATGTAATAAAGGAAAAAGCAGAATATTTAGCTTTGTATTTTTTGTAAAAACAATTTATACAAAAACATACAATAGTGAACTGAAAAATTATTTGCAGCTTATATTAACAAATATTAATTTTTATAATAAAATGTTAAAGATAAAGGAAATACAAACGAAAAATATAGTCAAGAACAACATCTATCCGATTCAAGCCACATAACCAATAAATCGTTCTTTTCATAATTTAAACATTTGTAAATGTTTCGAATAATTTGGAACAGAAAACAATTATTTTTTTTTATTATATTTTTTTTTTTTACGAAATTGCCTAAGACCACGATAATATCATTATTTTTCCTCATTATCACTTCCTTTTCTCCCAGCATTCTCTGATCAATTGCCTTTCTTTCCTTTTCTCCGACCACACAGTACCTTTCCATTTTTCTTGATTTTCTGTAAGCAAATTGATTCCTTCCAATGCCTTTCCCTATTGTTCTATATCTAAGCAGTTTTAGTTTGTTATTTTTATTTTTTCTGTTTCCTCTCTTATTTGTTTTACATACCCTCATACGCTCTTATATGCACGGCTTTCTCAAAGACTTTATTGTTAGTCTCCTTTGGTACGTTATAATCTTAGTCTTCTGATTCTTATTTTAGTTTCGAGGCATTTCATCTTACTGTAGATTTCCTGGTTGTGTATTAGCCTGTAGCCTTCTTGTGTTTTCTTTGGCCTATAGATTTTCCTGAGGATCCTTCTCTCTATTTTCAGTAATTTTTCAAATCTAGAGTTTAACCTCCGACTTCATTTAAATGAAACAAAAGAACTAGGAATAAAGGGTTGTTGTAATGCCGTTTGAAGATCTATCTTCTACGTTATTTCAGGAAGTTCTACGTCGACTAAAAGTACTCCAACATGATGAGTTTGTTTGGAGGAAACACTGTCGGCGGTACATGATTGGTTGTATTCTACATTTTTATTTATAAAACTTTATTTTAAAATTCGATATATAAAACTTTATTCTAAAATGTTTACCATGAATGACGTCCTTTACTATGTCACGCATAAAACCTTACATCCTCGACTGAATAACAGTGAAATTTACAAAATTTTATTAAAACCGTTGTAACTATCCATATGCTCTGTCTCATTTCTTACCAGAACCACAAATCCCAATAATTCTCCAGGCTGATTTAAAAAAAAGTGAACCCGATTCCATTGTGAAATTCGACAATAGAGTTCTGGGAATAGACAGCTTACACTTGCATATTAGGAATGTTTGCGGCTCAAGTGCTCTGGTTCAGCTGGCGGTGCCTCCACTGGTCCAAGAACTAGTGACGAGGACAAAAAGCGCTAGGACTTCATAGGGCAGGCTTAACCTCTCGTTTGTAGAGTAAGAACTGATAAGGGGATTTTCTGTCTGAGTGTACATATTGCAAATATGTATGAATGTTTTTGTGAAAATATATGTTGTTCTTTTATTACTTTTCAACTAATCATTTTTTATATTATTTACTTTTTCTATTTATATAATTATTATATCATAATTTTATTTAATTTTACAGATATATTCTTAATATTATTTCTTTGATTTACTAGTAAATAATAGATAAATTTGTAGATTAGCACACTATCACGTATTGTCCTTGATTGAGGTAGATTATAATAATTATAAGAACAAAATAAATAGATGTTAAAAAATATATATTTTTTTCTGATTATTAATGTTTCTACGAAAAACAGGCCAATGAGATTGGGGTTAAAAATTAACAGTATAATCATTTATCTTAATTAGTGCTTTTGAAGCGAGAAAAAAATCCAAGTTGTTGTAATTTAAAAGATTACAAATTCTCAAGGTACTGCAGTTCTAGTTAAGAAACCAGAAATCTTCAGTCAAGTTGAAGTATTTAGTACATTACTGTGCCGTTATTAATAACTAAGGTAACTTTCTCATTTTTTATTAATTATCTCAGTTAAACTAATGCTAGGGGTATGTGGTTCTTTAAATGTGATTAAAATGATACTGTCGATACGATTGCTTGGAGTTAACACAGCTGAGTAGGCCAAGGACCGCATTATGCGCCTATAGTGATATTTGAGAAAGAAAGAACTATTAATTTAATTGGAGAGTAGGATTGTTTACCTGTTGGTAAATATGAATTTGTTGATATCTCAGTAATCAGTTAGAACAGCCATTCCTATGGCCCAAACGTTTAAAATACGACATAACAGATGTTTATTAATAGAATAATGTATATTACCTTTTACTGATGGAGCACTCAGGTATAATCACAGTCACAATAATTCAATTTATAAAATGCAATAAATCAAACTATTAGCTCTAATTAAGCAAAATCTTGTAACTTAATTACTTTTTATTTCGTTTTTGAATTACAACCTAATTCATTTGAACTACCTCTATTTTGAAAATATAAACAATGAAATATGTATTCATATACTATTCTAACTAGACGTGATAGCAACATAAATATATATTTTTTCAAATAAAACCACTTATTTTTTGTTGATAAAAGTTGATTTTTGTTATTTATTTATTTTTACGAGAAATTGCATCCTATTCCTCCTATTCAGCTAACTCAAGCGTATCGCGTACGTTGGGACGAGGGTCTCAGCAACTGATGAAATGGGTGGGTTCGAATCCCATCTGGACGGATTTAAATTTATTTCGTGATTGACCCATAGAATGAATTTTGATCTTCTTTACATGGCTGGAATATGTCGGTAACCTGTAGGTTAATTAGGAACAGCCTTGGAAATCCAGCTGAAAATTTTTCGAGATATATATTTTTAAATAAGAAAATAAAAACTTTATCATTAAACTTGACTTACCTGAAATCCTCATACAAGATTGAAAAGACAAGAAGCTGCACGTCGATTTCGACTACTACAACACCTACTTGACAAACGTTCAAATCTCCCGATTCACTACAAAAACTCACCTTAATATCCCATATGTTGCTGATTTGGCACGAACCAGATACCTTTCCTTTCATAATAAACTCACTGCTCATCCAAATCCACTTGTTGCACAACTTGCTTCCCATTCCATTCCTGGCAATCCTCCGAGGCGTCTGAAAAGAAGATGGCCTCGTGCTCTTCTTTTGTAAAGGTAGTTCCTCTACAAGTTTTATTCATGTCATTATATCTCATATATACCGCATATTTAATAGATGTGTTTTCTAATACAGTTGTAAATTTCTATTAATAATAGTATACAAAAAAATAAAAAAAATCATTAAACTTCATTCTTCTGGGAAACATTTTTACTTTTTCACCATGTTGGTTTCAAGGAAAAGAAATGTCATTATTAAAAATATCCAATAAGATCGTTAGGTAAGGATTTACTGTTACTGAAGCAAGACACTTCATGGATTGTAGCGGTATAGGTTTCTTTATGTGTGTGTTTCTGTAAATTTGAAAATTTAATTGGAATTTAAGATGACTGTAAATTAGACAATATATAGGTTATCATCAACAAACAATTTTAGGGGGAATCGGCATTGATGTTGTATCGAGGAACAAATTTTAGATTTTTTTCTACAGAGACTGAATGTGAGATTTTAGAAATAAGATCCTTGGAAACGTATAATGGATATATTAATTAATACCATCTACATGGAAATTTAACTAAATCTGAATTACTCAGGAAGCCTTGTCGAAGCTCACTAATAATAATCGTAACACCAGGAAATATATTAAAATTAGAAAAACTCCCATATCAATTCAATTTTTATATATTTTAGTTACATAGTATTTTAGTAGGGACACTATAGTCATAAAGAAAAAAAATATTAATATCTGATAATATATAATCGAATCGTTTACAAAATATGGACTGAAGTTTCATTTAATGATGTTATCGTAGTTGTTATTTTGTTTAGCTCAACAAAACAATATATTACAGTAATATAGACATTAGAATAAATTGTGTAATGTCGTATAAAAATGTTTGAACGAACCTTTCAAGATGATTGCTCGGTTTTTTTTTATTAACCTGTTGAATCATCAAAATACATTAGTATGATATCGATACATCAATATTTAGGTTATTTCTCAAAACAATCTACTTAAGTGAGAATAAAATTTTTAGCAGATCAAACTACTATTTCGTTTTTTAAACATCTGTCATCTTTTTCAGAAGGTGACTGAAAATATTAATTTATTTATTTGTAATAAAAATATGAATTTAAAACAAAAAAATCAACTATATATGTAAGTTAAAAATAATTACCTATTAATAATAAAATAATAATACCTATAAAATAAAATAACTGCTATAAATTTCATCATTGCTCATAAAGTTAAAATATATCATTAAAATGATGTTATATAAAATTACATTAAAATCTTATGCAACAACCATTTTCATCTCATCCAATAACTATCCTACACTATTTAGTAACTGTCCGTTTTATCCATTCAGGTGTTCGTTCCCAAAGATGAAAATGCCACTCCACTACAAGACTGTTCGTAAATTATGATAAGTGTACCAGCACTGGTGAGATTATTCTCGCATGACTTTAAGGTCTCTGCTTAAATGATTGCTCATCCACCATTGGCTTTCAATCCATTAATGCGGTTGGTTGAGAACCCGAATTCCAGCTTTGCCCTCTGTGTGTAAGGGACTTTGGCAGCTGATAAGCAATGTAAATCTAATAGCTGAGTGGAAATGAAGTTAAAGCATATGTTTGTGTGACTGTTTTTTTTTTCGGTTTTGCTAATGAATTCAGCATAGGAGGCGAGTGCAAAAAAAAAAAAAAATATAATATTCATTGTAGATGCTGTAACATTATGAAATAGTATATTTTTAATTTTCTCTAAGAACGTAACGGTCTACTGATCAACGCTGTATTAATAATATTTGTTCCTCAGGGTGTAAATTTCAGAGGTAAAGTCTTTTGAGGAAGTTACAAGAGCAGAAAACTGATTTACCTCAACAATGGTTTTACATAATGTCAACAAAATCTTTGAGTCCATCGGTGGACCTTGACGTCGTTGCTGTTATTTTGTGATGACGTGTTTAGTATTTTCACTTTTTATAAAAAATCATAATGTTGGTTTTCCATTAAATAAATATGTCAATGTTAATATTAAAAATTGTTTGCTATTTCATAAATAAATATTTTTAAATTGATACAATTAAATAAGTATGTGGACATATTCAAGGGCATTTATTTCCTTGGGGTTCCCCATGGTGCTTGTAAGATTCATTTTGCATATAGTGAATGCACTAAAAATTGCTCTTTGAATTTATATCCAATAAAAAGTTAAATGATTTTTTTTTAATTTCTATATATTAAAATTTACAACTGTACAAAATATATACATCAAGTAAATGTGTTGATAACGATTACAATTACATGTAAACACTTGAAAAGAACTACTCATCAGTAGCACTTTAATACAAATTCTATACTAAAAGGTCTCTAGTCCATCTTCTTTTCAGACGCCTCGGAGCATTATCGTGAATGGAGTGGGAAGCAAGTTGAGAAACTAGGGGATTTGAGTGGTTATGGAGCTTACTATGAAAGGATAGGTACCTGGTTTAGACTAAATCAGCAACATATGGAATGTTAAGATCTTTATGGATAAGTTTATTGGTGACAAAGTAAGGAGCATTTATGATTTTTTGAAGGATTTTGGATTGTAAGGATTAGATACAAGATGAATTGGATGGTTTTGTAGAGCCCTAAAGCTCAACTCCGTAAGTCCAAATAGGTCTAATCACAGTCATGTAAATCAGTTTTTTGTAATAAATTGAGAGTTTTGAACGCTTTGTCTAGTAAATGTTGAAATATTCTGTAACGAAGGGCAGTTTCTTATCGTTTTAATCTTGTATGTAGATTCCAAGTAAGACGTTTGTCCAAGTGGAGTCCTAGTTTGCAGATCTGTTTCACAGGGATTTGTGGAATATTATTAAAGGATCCAGAAAGTTGTAGGCTTTTCGACTAAGGGTAAACGTTATTTGGTGAGATTCGTTAGGATTTATTTTGATTCTCCACTTTTGAAACCATTATTGAAGGTTTAGGGTATGGGATTGGTTAATTGAAGTTGATTTATATATATATATATATATTTTTTAAATAGACATCGAATTCGCATTGTTAATGGACATTTAAAAATCTATGAGCTTTAATACCAAAACCCTTCCTGTCCTACGGCATCTTATAATAACATTCCACTGATCCCTGTTAAACAGATCAGATACCTAGGATTCCATCTGGTCAAAAATCTAACTTGGAATCCACATGCGAGACTTAAACTACAAGAAACAGTTATTCTACTACAACATTTACTAGACAAGCTCCAAATTAACAGAAGACTCATTTACATGGCTTTAAGGACTCCACTTAAACTCCGGATTCTTCTCGAATCCAACATTTTGAATCCAAAATCCTTCGGTAAAATCTTAATGCTTATGTGCATTATATCACAAATGATGTTATGCATAATGATCTCAATGCTCCATATGTTGTAGAATCGGCCCAAAACAAGATACCTAACGTATATAAAATATGTTTTCTATAGCCCTGACAGATCCCCAATAAATATTAAAATTTGTACATACCTCCCTAATGGAATTATCTCAGTAGCTGGATTTTATATAACTGTTTTTTGGTGGTAACTGCCCAACTGCCTTATTATAACAATTAATTGTACAAGTTGCCACTGCTGCATCTGTCTCAATTAACGGTGGCTTTGCATTATCTGAACCTTTAATTAATTATCATTCCAGAGGAATAAGTATGAAGTGTGATATATATTATTATGGACTCTAAGTAAGAAATATGACTATCTTTTTAAAACACTTAAAGTTGGCAAACCTGTTCTTCTACTTGTGGGTTGATTTCATAATTTTTTTTTACTTCAATATTTCAAAAGATAAGTCTGCATTAAGTGACGAATACATAAGCAGAATAAAACCACTCCATATTTGGTATTACAAATCTCCTAAATGGGTCACGTTTAATGTATCTTTATTTTAAAAAATGACTCCATTTATCCTCTTAAACTTTCCTTTCGGTAATACAGTGTATTTAATAAAATCTTTAAAGAATCTTCGATGTTCCTCAGCCAAATACAATTTGGTAACTCTAAAACACAAATATTTTCTAATTTTATGGATTCGCTTATCAAGAATTAGAATCACAAATAAAAACTTCATGCTTTTACAAGCCCCTAAAAAGACGGATGTGATTGGATTTCTTCACGGCGATTGTCGTGATTAGTGAAATCAAATAAATTGCTCTTAGGTAAGAATTGAATCCTTGGAATTAAATTGAATTATGGTTGTTTAGATTCAATTACTTTTCTTTGTTTTGAAAAGATAAATGCCTCTAAAATGCAAGGCATTAAATATTTCAACGATCTAATATCACTTTTATTTAAAATTTACACAGTTCAAGATTTACCTTCAATTCATAATTATTATAACATTGCACAACAATAACTCTTTTCTATACAGCTTGGAAGGTCCGATTATTTAGATAAATGATATATACCAAACGTAAAACTATAAGATGGTGTCTTAGAAGACGTGATGCAGCACACGGCACCTAGATAAATAATATAAAAACAATTTTTCATTGAAATCTCCGAATACTTAATAATCTCTCAGTAAACGAACTAAAACTGTGACATTTTTTATTACATCTAGATTACCAGATGTCTGGCCCACGAGCTACTTTTAAATTTAATTTTGGTTTCCAAACATTATTTTTGGATTGTTTCTATATATTATGGTATTATGGTAGCTCAATGCAAAAGGCAATATAAGATTCTAGGAATGAGACCTGCTGCTTTAGAAAAAAATGTTTTATTTAAACCATTGATAGACTTTAGAAAGATTGTCCTGAGGAAGATTCAGGCTACATAATGAGGGTACGTGATCCTTCATTTCTTATATTCGTAACTCAGTATTACCAGCGAGTTCGAGAATCAATCTTGCACGAAATGACACTATACTTGCCATGATATTGAATAAAAGAACTTTGAAAGTTGTAAAAGTTGAACTTCGCAGTACGAATGCCACAAGACAACTGAATTTTTGAAAATAAATGAAAGGAAAAAAAAGAGGGGACTTTTATCAGTTCCAAGAACATTGCGACGTTTATGAAATTGTTTTCAGTTCCAAGAACATTGCGACGTTTATGAAACGTTGTTTTCAGTTCAAAGAACTCGGCGACTTTAAAAAAAAGGTTGATTATCATGAAATGAAGTATATAATTAAAAAAAAAATACTGAGCATTGAGTTTGTAATTAAATCGCGATTTTGATAGGTAAAAAAAAGAAACAAGAATTACCATGGGGGTAACTTAGTTACACCTGAGACATTGCAAAATTTATTTAAAATTTTCTGAATAAGTTACTGAAATACTTTCTGTGCGAATACATCCCAGATAAATTAAGGGTAAAAGTCATGAAATTTCAAAAAATAAAAAAAAATATTGCCAAAATATGCTCAAAAAACAGCGCTTGGGGTGACAGTCTCCCCCATGGTATTCGGAAGGTTAATAATAGTTTGTAATAACCAAGTACAATACCTTTTTTACTAATTACGTCTATCATGGGTTGCAGTAACGTACTGAAAGAAGAAAAATTCCTCGCAACTGATTTTTTTCATTTTCTTGGCTAAAACTTTCAACCTTTTTAAGGGATTTTCGTACCCATATACTTTAACTAGGGCAAATATATGATTATTAGAAATATAATTTTAAGATTCGAAATTTTAAATTAATTCAATTTATAACAGTTCTTTATTTGACATAGCATATCCCTCAAGAATTTATTCAAGATATCATTAGACCAATACCCCATTTAATTAATGCAAGGCGTAATAAACACAATTTCGCAAATATATTTTTTTTTATTAATAAATATTTCAATATTTTATTTAATTAATATTATTAATAATCATAATACGTTTTATATGCCCTGATCAATCAATAAAAAGAAGTAAAAACCTAAAAAAAATTATGAAACATTTAAAAGAAAATGAAACATCAATTAGGTGGAATTTTTTTACTGTCTGTCTATTTTTTTTTTTAATTCATCAGCAGGAATCTATCAGATGGTTTTTGCTCAATCTAATGCATTATTTATACTTTTCAACAGTCCAATTTATTTCCATTAAAATAAATGTATCAACAATTAATATCTCGCATGCAAAAGCATGCTGTCAACTAATTACTTATAATTATTTTCCCTTTAATATTCACGAAACAAGATGATAGTGATAATGCCAAGGCTATCGACAAGTCATCGAACACAAGCTTATTGATGAATAGTACACGTGCTTTGAAAGCCTTGAAAATATATCCATCACTTATCCACTCATCGGCCAAATAATGGTAGTTCTCTTCATTTACGTACATAAAACAATGAAATTAAAAAGACTTTATTCTGGGACAAAAAAACACCTTGAATAGACAATTTAATCTTATAATAAACGGTAAATAAGAATAATAAACAATTTATACAAATTTGTTATCTACTGCGGGCTGACTGATGGATCACATCTACTTTAGGAGAGATGCTTCGCCTTGTGCTACCCCAATGATGTCCTCCCTCACATGATAAAAAAAAAAAAAAAAAAAAAAAAAAAAAAAAAAAAAAAAAAAATCATCTGAACAAGCAAACATTTCTATTAGCCTAAATTGGTCCGTTTTCCCCACACAAAAACCAAGTTAATTGGTGCGAAAATTGCTTAATTGAGTGTCCCTCAGATATTCCAATTTAAAATTTTCAAAAAATTTCATTACGTATTTAAGGTATGAAGATCCACAGTTACTGTTCAACATAAAAAACAGCTGTAATGAAAAAAAAGTGAAATGAAAAAAAAAGTATTCTTTAAGGCCCTTTTCCCCTTAAGAAAAAAAATTATGAACAATATAATAGCGGTGTACCTGCCATATATAAAATAATAAATAACAGTCGTAAAAATGATATGTATACTAATTATATATTATAAATCTGGCAAAAAAAATAAAAAGGTAAATTAATCTTCTGCTTTTTTGAAAGGATTTTTCTTTGCTATTTGAAGTTTCCTTCAACCAAACTCCTCCCTCAGCCGGTTCCTCCGTTCCTCTCTATCCATCGCTTCTTCTTCCGTTAATCCTCGGCCAGCCATACTTTCAGCCACATCTCTCCACCTGATGCGAGGCCTATCTCTCCTCCCCCCCCCCCCCCTCTGCTTCCCATTCATAAGCTATTTTGGGGATTCTTCTATTCTCCATTCTTTTAAAATGAAAAGATGGTAAGAGAATAAAATGAAAAATACAGTAAACAGAGCTAAAATTTATCATATCCGAAAAAAATAATGACAAAAATAAAGATATGGCAAAATAAATACAAAAACAAAGTTAAAATTATGTTTTAAATATTCATGTCTCATTGATTTAAATATTTTCTTCTTCTACATGGCTATTGGGTTGAATAACTAAAAGAAGGGTCGTAAGGGTGGAGGAATCATTTATGCTGGTAGGGATAGAGTTCCAGAAATTAGATGCTCTGGCAACAAAAGAGCGCCTGGAATGATGCTGTGTTGAAGGGAATTATATGAAGGTCAGGAATGGGAATCTGGTTTTACGAGACTCACTGATGAAATGTGAGGAATGAGATTTGTTATGGAACGAACCAAGGAAGTATTGTCGGTACTGGGAAATAATTATTTTAATTTGGATTAGTGGTGAGGAATTAGAAAGAAAGTAGGTGTATTATATTCAATATTCTTCTATAATTTGTTCCAAGACAATGAATTTGCTTCAGTTCATTTTGCCCTTGTTAAACTAAAAATTCCAGAATCTAAAACCCCGTGCAGAGATTGACCTTTTACAGGGACGCTTCGGTGTGATCGATATGGATTAAGAGATTCGGTCATTAGGAACCCCGACCAGTGGAGCAAGGTTGTCATTTAGGATGCTTGTTTCATGCCCGCCTCTGGAGTCGCTCCAGTAAGGACAATTATATCCCCTAACGTAACGCATTAAAATGGAACTTAGGCGTGGAAAAGAGAATTGGTAGATATGATTCTGTCATGAACCGAAAGGTCAATTTATTCTTACATATTTCCATTAAATAACCGTCACAATATTCGCTTCACATGCCCGCAACAGTAACGCGTAATTATATGTTTCACGGTTCTCGAAAAGATCTAAGATGTTTGCTAATTATATGTTTCACGGTTCTCGAAAAGATCTAAGATGTTTGCTCGTAGTGCTTCAATAGGTGCTACTTACCTAACCACTCACCATTGAGAGTATAGCACGTGCGTGGACCCATGTTGGGTTCTAAACTTCCTTATTCCAATTACTTCTGCCACATGCAAATTTAGTGCTTTCACTTTCGGTAACGCGCATAAGGTATAGTTATGGGAGAAAAAATGTTCAATATTCCTAAGATATTTTTTATAGACCTTCATTTACTTGATTACATTATTTTTAGAATACTTTTGAAAAATTGGATAAGTTGGCATATCACAAAATTTAATCATTCCCCAAGGACATCACCTATTGCTAAATATATATCAAAAATGCCGTTGCAACGTTAACGATATAAAAGTGCAAACATCAACCCAATAGCCTCAAGACCACTAATCAAAGAAAAAATTACATTCCACAAATTCATTCGTTTCTTTAATATTTCCTTTATTTTCATTTTCTTTGTTCATAGTTTTTTTTTGTTTTTTATATTTATTTTTTTATTATTCTTTTTTTGTTATTCATTTACACTCAATAATCCTCAATTTTTTTTACTGAAATTATGCAAAAATATAACAAGTTACCTTTATAATTTAGGTAATTTTTGAACCTGTAAAAAACTGTACAAATAATTATAAATACACAAATTCTCATAAAAATAAATAGTAACTAAATAAAAAAAGTTCTCATGAAAAATAAATAACGAAACACTGTATTAATGATAGAATAATTATTTTTAAAAAGTAAATATTAAAACTATTTTTAGTCCATCCACTTGAATTTTTATTTTTCTGAAGTATCTTCGTAGTGAAAAAAAAAATTTTAATGAGCAATTTATCTAGCCCATGATTGTGTTGTAGAAAATTTCTGACGGTTAAAATAATCGTTCATCATGAAACACTACCCCCTATATGGAGTATCTATAGGCTATCTATGAGTAAAACCATCTCAACAAAGCATAACCGTCATGACGACATTTGACATCCAAGAAAAATATTTATTTGATAAACGCATTCAGAGAGTAGATTAATTAATTAATTAAGACATTAGAAGGTCTCTCGGGCATACGCCTTAAAGGGTTATCGGGAAATGAGTGTAGGGCTAGTGGATTCGATTGGGCATGGAGTTAACTATGATGAATAGGTATATAATTTGGCCAAATCAGCTACATATGGAACATTAAGATCTTTTTAGATAAGTCTGTTTGTGAAATAATAAGAAGCATTGAGGACTTTCCGTAAGGTTATGGATTGTAAGTATAGGATAAAAGAAGAATTGGAAGGTTTAGTGGAACCCAAAAGCTCAAGTCATTATGTCCAAAAGGGTTAAAATATTGTCATGTAAATAAGGCCTTCGTTATTTATTGGGAGCTTTGAATGGTTGTCTAGTAAATGGTGGAATAGTCAAAAAGGACGACTTTCCACATCTGTCAAACAAAGTGACTAACAATCAATTTTTTTAAAATAAGCTCAGGAGATCCCTCATTCTGCTCCTTTTCACTCTTCTCTAGGTGTTATCTGGAATATGAATTTATGCAAAACATGAATTGTGAACATGTTTTTCGTGAAATCGTTTGTAGAGAATATTAATAAATAATAAATGAATGTTTCTAAAATTATATATTATTTATTTGATTGCATTACAATACAATAAAATTACATTGATAATTTTATATAATTGGGAAAGAATAAAATTAAGAAAACGAAAGGAGTCAACTACAGTAGAGCAGAGACCTTCAATAATAGATTAGGCTTTCACTGACACGGTCTAGATCCGCCGAAACAAAACGACTTAAGCCTCTGGCCATATCCTGCCATTGATTAATCCTTAATTTTTTCCCTCAATAAATGGAACGTCAAAACTAAACAATAAAGACAAAACTTACAAATTAAAACACTTAAATAAAACTTAGTGGCTTTCTTATAACAAATCTTACTTCCATTTCCTCTTCCACTATCAATCAAACACAACAGTTACGAAAGCAGTTACTATTACGTGACTAATAGGAAGAGGACCAATGTCTTTTGATCAGCTGATGAAATCGTATAATCAATTGCAAGGGTATTTAGGTAGGGTGGTCGGTGTCAGGAGAAACTATCCGAGAATGTTAAAGATCGCTGTTTGATTCTCCATCCCGAAAGGATTTTCAATTCCACAATAGCCCAAGGTAGAGGAAGTGTGATAATAGGTTCGATAATCGCTGTCTAGGTATCACTTGTTTACTCGTATTAAAATCCACCGAGTCATGTTATTATTAATACATGTTACTATATCACCGACTTCTCTGTAATATTTCACGGAAAAGCATAACAACTTTCTAACAAAATGCTTGTATCTTTTTGTCATCAATGAAATAAAAAAAATTAAGTAGTCGTGGCTAAGGTTACTAAGTACTTTAGCATTCTCGTAAACTCTTGGGTGTCGCACTGTGATTCAGAACCCTAAAGCGAGACAAAAATACTTTCTTTGCTTAAACACTAATCTTTTAGCCAAATCTGTCTTTTATATAGTATTTTATTTGAATGTCTTATTGGGTCCTAAAAAATTACTCTAAGCATCTATAAAAACAATTCTAACCATCTATAGACTAATCAAAACCCGACTGTTTATCTGACCTATAAACCGACTTTTAGTCCTTTGCTTACTTTTTATTAGGGGGCTATTTAATTCTTTTATTGTTTTTCAACCAGTCACTGCACTAAAAGTCTGTCTTTCTGTGCGAATAATATTTTTTACCAGGAAAGAACTGCAAGGAGACGTATGAAACTCACGTGGAGGGTAGAAGACCAAGAGGATGACCGCGCATTTCTGAGGAGGAGTGTTAAAGAGGTGTTCAGGAAGCGGAATATAGACTGGATTAATAGAAGAGAGCTGGCCTAAGAACGAGACATCTGGTCCAGACTCAACAAATTGCGACCCCACACTGTGCAGCGGTAAACGGGGATAAAATGATCATGATGATGAAGTGATTATTTAGGAATTTATGTACAAAATATGGTTTGTCTGTTTTTTCCTTTAACGGCTTTTTGACTTTTTCTATGTAAGTCAAAAAACAATAGCATGTGTTGAGCTCTAAACCGAAATACTTCCCAGAGCTGTTGGTGGTATTGGTGGCTAAATTATATCAAATAAAGAATTTCATACTTGAGTTATGCACGATGGTATAGAAGGGTCAATACAATTAGGATTGATGAATTGATTATCACTTATATTGGATTTTAAATCCATGTATCATAATGCTGATGTATTGAAGATTTTGCATGTTTCAGAACTGAAGATGAATGATTAGTATTTGAAACTAGTTTTCTAATAAAATAATTCCAATATAAATTGTAAACTACCTCTAAAATATTTGGTATAAATACTTGTGGCTGGATTCAATTCAACAGTTTAGTAAATAATCCACTAATTGTCAGAGTGTGCCCTCTTTCCATATAAAGGAAGTAGATTTCAACACTGGTGAATTATTCAGACCAACACCGCCCTTGTATGACGGTCAAGGACATTGTCACCTTCAGTTTTAATAATTTTCCTTGTCTTAGTTTCCCTCCCTTGTAAAGTTTTAATGCAAACATAATATCGTTAGGAACCAAAATCCCTTTGGTGTATGTTCAATGAGCTAATACTCTATTGGTGAAACTTATTTCTGACACCTACAATTTTATTTTTCCATTACAAAATCGCTTAAGGCCAAAGTCTCATCTCCAAATATTAGCTTTGAAGAACCAATAAATATTTTTACACTTTCCATCTCTCTAAACAACGCGTATTTAATAATATACTTATACAAGCATTATTAATTTTACTAACCATATTTTTAATAAATAGTATTACAATGAACATAGACTTAAGAAGAATCGAAGTTAACTAAATGTTAATGAAATGAATTTAATATTCAAGTGATAAATATGAGAAAATATTATAGGATAATATATAAGAAATGCATTGGACCTGAGGTTTTCTGCATTTTCTGAGTCCCTCGGAAGAACGAAAATTTATACTCTGTTCTTTCAGCAGCGAATCGAATTTGAGGTCAGGAGACCCTCCTGGGGTGCATTCAGCCTCTATAAAGTGGTTATTCTTAAATCGGAGAAAACCTGGTAGTCGATTTCATCTTAATGTCCTCCGTTCACAACCGTAGGCCTAGTTGTCACTGCTGTTGTAGATCCTTACTAAAGTACTAGATCCCTGAACCCTTCGTGGTTTGCAATGATACAGGTAAAAAAACGTTATTCATAAAAGTAAACAATAACAAAAATATTTTAATGCATATAAAATTTGAACGATTAGTATTTGAAACTAGTTTTCTAATAAAATAATTCCAATAGAAAAAAGATATAATATAAAGCACTAGAAGAAAATTATAATCTTAATCTAGGCGATCCTACGCCTATTCAGAGTTACGTGTCAGTCATTACCTCCTTACCTCTTGCCCGAACTGACTTACTCAATCTTAAGGCCAGAAAGAATGACACGTCTCCCCAAGAACTGAAGGCAAGCGCGCTTGAAACTTTGCACGATTTATATCCTAAAGATCAATGGCTCCACGTAGATACCGATGGCTCGTACATACCCGAACGAAGTGGAGCAGGAGCCGGCTGGTATTGCGAATACTTCAATGGCTATATCGCTGTGGGGAACAATGCAAGCAACTACGACGGGGAAGTGAGTGCAATGCAGGAGGCTGTCACCAAATTAATCACCATTAACATGCACCCGCATAATGTTGTATTTTTGGTTGATTCCCAAGCAGCTATACTGGCATTGAGCACCAATAGTCCTACCGACTGCTTACGCACTGTTTAATGTCGAACGGCACTAGAACAGCTCATCAAGATTGGATGGAACACAGTGCTTCAGTGGATCCCCAGCCATGTAGGAATAACTGGAAATGACAAGGCCGATGACCTTGCCAAAAAAGGTGCTAAATCTGCCCAGCCCGCAGTTGCCACGACCTTAAGAGCAGCAAAGAACATAATCAACAGCACCATCGATGCTTATATGTACAATCACATGCAGGAACAAAGTGAAAATAAGAAGTGGGAATGCCTATTAACTCATGTTGGGCTATTAACCGACTGATGTTGGGCTAGACCGAGTCCAAGCTGTTGCAAACTTCAGACTTACCACTGGACACGACTACCTACAGGATCATCTTTACCGGATTGGAGTCGCAGACCCTTTGCAACCTAGACAAGATGGATAGCGATCACCTGAAGACCTGCCCAGAACTTGCTGACGCTCCAACTGATCCTGCCACACGTTACTGGGAGGCTAGACGTCAAATGGCCGAGAGGCTAAAGACTGGCGTTGGATTAAAAAAAATAAAAAAAAAAAAAAAATAAAAAAAATAAAAAAAAAAAAAAAATAAAAAAAAAATAAATCAATTTAAAAACTATATAATGGAACAGAGAACTAAGTTTAAAGTTTTTAAGTTGTCTAAGTTTTAAGGTCTAACTTAGCTTTTGACCGGGTCTGTTTTACAAACTCCTTAAATTCCAAGCTTCTACATACTACCTTAATATGCGTTCCTTTCTCAATTATAGAACATTCAAAGTAAGCTATAATTTAGCCCCTTCATTACTCTTTTCACAGTTTCTCGGGGTTTCTTAAGGAATTATCCTAGTTCCGATCCTCTACACGGTTTATATAGCTGAATCTAATCCCCTAATCATCCCTAATCAACAGCCCTCACCACGCAAGCTGATGACACATGCGCGTTATTAGTAAATCGTGATCCCATCATTCCACTCTAATGGTATATCGCACAACTTCAAGGATATTATTAAAATTGTAGAATAAAAATAAATCCAAACAAATATCATCAGAAAACCTTTACACTTCATCGTCTATCTGCGACTTTCTGTCCTACGAAATCCTTACATGATATTCCACGGTTCAGTATTGAAGCTACCTACAGATCAGCTACCTTGGAGAAAATTCTTACTCGGGATCCACATACAAGACTATAACGACAAAACACTGCTTGTTATTGTTGACTTTTACAACATTTACTTGACAAATATTAAACTGATTTATTAGACTGATTCAGATGACAATAATTAGATCTATTAGGACATATGGGTCGAGTTTTTGGTTTCCACTAAACCATACAATTTTTCTTGTATATAATCTTTGCTATCTAAAATCCTTCGAAAACATTTTAATGCTCCTCACTTTGTCACCTATAAACTTACCATATGTTTCTAATTATGTCCAAATTAGATACCTATCTTTTAATAGTAAACTTCATAACTACTCAAACCCACTAGTCTCTTAAACTCTCCTTCAATTTTCAATAAACTTCCGAGACTTCTAAGAATATGATGACCTTCTTAAATGAAACATTAATTGAAGTGCTGAGTAAGTAGTAACTCTACAAGCAATTAACATGCTATTATAAACGTTATAATCACATTAACTAGGTGGATTTAGTTTTATATATAGTTGTAAATTTCAATAAATTCATAATTAAAAAGAAAGGTCACATTCTTCGCTTGCTATTCTGTTGCTTACATTTTCTATAATACCATGACAAAAGTTTCATGCAGGACCAAGATCTAAAACGCGATGGTCATAAAAGTCTCTCTCGGCTACATATCATTGTAAAATAGCTGGGTGAATAAAGAACTTCCAGAAACGATTATGCAGCGATTTCCCCGGCTGTTTTATCCCAGTTGTCTCTTGGGTTTTTATTTTTTTGTTTTTTATTGTCACGCGTACCCTCACGGCACGACTGTTCGTGTTGCAGTGAGTGCTGAGTTTCGTAGCACGGAGGAGGTTCTGGGATGCGAAGGTGGCATAATGCAGTATTTCAAGCCGGTAAGTCTTGTATGTGGGTATCTGCAGTGTGGCTTGCTTGGTAATTACGGCCTAATAGTCTAATTACTCATAGGCTAATTTATAGCTTGCTTGCTGTGGTTTCTCATTATGCAATCTGTTAAAGAAGCTTTTTCCAAATATAATACTTAGCATTTAATTTGAATTTTAAATGAACTTATATAAAAATAATTTTACCAATACTTCCTGATTTGAACGCCATTATTGTTTTAATCATTCTTTTTTTCTTCGTTACTATCCCAACTATTGTTCTTACGAATATTTAATTTATACTATTATTGTTAATTATTATTTGTTACCACTAATATGTATCTTATGTGAAGTACTTGCTTTAGCTATTTTTATTTATCAATTATTTATTCATATTTTTTTTATTATATTTTATTTTATCATTTATGTATTTTGTTATTAAAATTCAATATACTATTGTATTTGTATCATTATTACTATAATCCTGTGCTCTTTTTTTTCTTTTAATCTATTGTACTTATATATAATTCAAGATTTTTTTAATTAAAAAAAATTATTATCTAATACAAATAACATAATAGAAAAAGTCACTAATCATAAGTTATAACTCATTATTTATAAAAAGTTCAAATTTTAATAACCCTCAGCCGGAAGATTATTTAAAATATAACATTAATATCACTAAAATAAAAACCGTTAGCCAACTGAGAATAGCCAATTATGACTACTTGAAAATATTTTTTAAAAATGGTAGTTTAAAAATTAAAGCTAATGAAAAATGTGAAGATTGTAGCTTATTCATCGTAAATAGCTTAAAACATCTGTTGTTAGATTGCCAAAGACAAGATAATTGTTAAAGAAATACCTAAAAGACTATATAGTTTAAACAGATGAAAGTCAATCTTTGAAAAATATTCTATACTACAATAGCACAGAAAAGATAAATAACGTCTTCCTATTTATTTTAAATGTTTTAAATGCTAGCAAAAAGTAATTGTTTTTTTTTTTGTTTTTTTTAATTAACTAAATAAAATATTGGATTCTATTGCGATTGCTACTACAACTTCTTTGACCCTAGACTATAATCAATATCAATTATTATAAATTGTAAAAATGTATGTTTTTATTTTTATTTTCATTTTATTTTTCTTTGTTTGTATATATCATTATAGCTTTGTAACAAAAAAAAAAAAAAAAAAAAAAATCTTTTGTTCGTATAAATTATTATAATATGAAGAAATGCTTTTTCTGTTAGTATTAATTATATAACATGTAAAACTCTTCCTCTATTTGTATTTATTGTTTATTTACTATTATGTAATTATTATTGTTATTGGTTAACTCAATTGCCATAAAGTTTATACTTAAAAAAAAAAATAATACATATTCAATAATTTCAATTATTCAAAAATTATTTGCATACTTTTTATATTTATAAACGTTTATAAACTTACACCCATCCTCGCCAGCTCTCATAAGTTAAGAATTTAGATCATTTTGGCTAGTAATTGGAGTTTTATTTATTTCTCACAATCTTGTATTGTAGAAACCATGCAAAATGGGAAAAATACCATTTCGAGATTTATCTCCTAGTATTATGAGAAAGATTTGATTGTTAAGGTTTCCAGTTCTGAAACTAGGAATAAATGTAATTCTTACAGTCGCAGTGAGAATTAATGCCTTAATATTTTCACACATAGCAGTAAGTTTTAACCTTACACATGTTAGGTGGTTCAATTCTCGTAAAAACATGATTAGACATCCAATTTCTAATTTTTATTCAAATATTTTTTGGCACAACTCCCATTTTATTCATATCTTGAATAATTAATAAAATCTCTTTCAGCATAACTTGTAATTAAATTTAATTTTTATGTATGAGTTGGTAATCCAGATGGACAGGTAACCATGGGGGGGGGGGCGATATATCGGTCAATTTTCAAACACCACGAGTCGCATATTTATCTTTTATTATTTATAATTATTAAAAATAATTAAATTTTATTATCAATTTCTAGCTCTTGATAACACCGTGCCATTGTAACCTCCCTTCCAAAATAGCGCTCGCCACCTATCGGTTGATTTTCAAAATTCACTGGAATATTTATCTCTCTTTTAATTACAATTTAATTGAAAGTCTTTAACTTTATCATTTTTAAACCTTCCTTAAACTATGAAGATGATCTAGTTAAAATTCGATAAAGATTGGTTCAGTAGTTTTCATGGTTAGTGGTCACAAGCAAGAATTGCTCGCCCTTTCATATAATTGTATAGATGTTAATAAATTTAAAAAAAATATACTATATGGGTATATCTTGCATGAGACAATACCCTTACTTCATCCACTGATAATATATTCTTAACTCTAAACCTACCATGGCTGGTAAAATGACCCTTATCGGACTTTTTGGCAGAAGTTCTTGAAAACAACATTCATTTATTTGCTTTTTTTTTTTCTTTTTTTTTTCTTTTTTTTTTTTTTTTTTAATAACACCTCTCTTATTATTGTTTCTACCGAGAAATTTTGTTAGAAATATGTATACATAAAATGGCGGCAGGTTTAGTGTTAATATTATTAAATCATCTATATCAGCCTTATCAGGCCGATTTGGAAATTAAAAAAAAAAATAAATCAAATATAATTACATTTCGACGTCAAACTAGAATAAAGGTTTCTGATTAGAAAATCATTTACAAGAAGACCCATTCTAATTTTTTTAGTGGCTTTGTTATTACTGAACTTATAAATAATAAATGAAAAATTTGGATAAGATAAGGTTACCGTTTCTTTTGAATTATATTTTTAATACATTATAAATATTTTGCTTCCACAAATAATTATATATGTTTAGTAATTACTTTAAAAAAAAAAAAAACAATACATCGAAAATGTACAAATTTTACGACCCAACGAATTTTTGTTGTTTTTGCCAATAAGGTACTTAAATAATTGGGTTTAACCTGGAAGATAATTTATCCTTTTGTATGTCGCATTGTACGACCTCAATGTGTTTTATTGTCGTTTAGTAATTTATTTATTATTTACAATTATATATAATACAAGCTTCTAATATAAGTGAAAATTAATGCAATAATATGAAAATAACTTGAAAAAATTACTGAAATTAGCTCTTTATTAAAATTTTATATTAGAAGATCTCGAGGCCATATTCTTTTCAGAGACCTCAGATGGTAATCTAGAATGAAGTTGGAAGCAATTTGAGATACTAGTAGAATCGGTTTGGGATAAATCAGCACTATAAGAAACATTAAGATCTATATGGATAATTTTATTTGTGACAGAGTATTGTGCGTTTAGGATTATTTGAAGGGTTTAAAGATTGTAAGGATACAATATGTTGGAAGGTTCAATGAAGCCTCAAAGCTCAACTTTGTGTATTCGTTTAACTACTGTCATCAAAATAATCGGAAGCTTTGTACGTTTTAGTAAATGTTTCAGTATCTTTAACAGCGAGATTTTTATTTTAGTCTTGTGTGTGGATCCCAAGTAAGACATTTTTCCAAATGGGATTCCAGGTTGCAAATCTGTTCAACAGAGATTACTAGAATATTATTTTAGTTAATTTAAAAAAAAAAAATAAATAAATTTTAACATCATGTTTGAAACATCTCGTGAAAATTATAGTAATTAAATTTAATTTACTCTTTAGTCCCTGCCTTGCAATCTGTTATCAGTCTCTCTGAATGATCTTTATTCACAGTGTTTCACTCTATAGCCCTTTCAATCAGTGCTCAAAAAATAGTGTTTGGTAACATAATTGTAAAAAATTTTCACTCAAAGATTTTCTTTTTTGAGTGCGGAACTATTATTTTATATTTTATGCCTCTTGATAGGGCAGCCCAACTACGAAAATCACAAAAAGTTCCAGTTTCTCACTTGAATATTAGAAACTATGCATTATTATGTGTGGTATTAAACATGAACTGCTTAGAGCCAGAAAAATCACCGTTTTAAATACATTTATTTCCACTTTTTTTTTCATTCTAGAAGATTCCGTTATTAATTTCATTTCAAAGGACTAAATATATATCTTCATACATTTGTGTTTTCAGTTTATGAATTTTTCATGGCGTAAACTGTCTACTAACTTATTTTTAAAGAATATAATATTTTTAATTGTCTCTTCCGTTTTCACGGAAACATGTAAATCATCAAATTTTATGTATGCATGATTTGTGGTTAGAGATCAACAAGAGTAAATACAATATTAAAAAAAAAATGTAAGTGATATAAACTTGCAATGACTAATCTAACCGGAATATTTCACCAAACCACAATATTTCACAAGGTCCTGACCGCTCTTGTAAGAAACTAAAATTAAATGAGAAAGTTAAAACATTTTTTATAGAGTAACCTTCTTTTTTTTCAATTTACTTTCCTACATGGCAATTATATATAATAACATGAATGTCCTTACCGCGTAATATTACAAGAACTTTTTAATTAAAAAAAAAAATTGTTTATGCTTGATCCTATATCGAAATAAAATTCTGACCTGGAACCAGGACAGGTTGCACTGCGGTTAAAAAACATTAGCTGACACCAACTAATTATACATCTGTAAGTAATTTAGGTTAAATGCAAATGCATCAGTTACATAAATTAGAACGTCTTAAGTGAATGTAAAGGTTTACTGACATGCCTACAGGTTATTTACGCAATAATTGTTTGGCAAGTACTAAGATCGTGGGCAATGAGGGTGGTTTAACGGTCTTTTCATTTTTTCATAAAGTAATCGGAAGAAAAAAGTAAGAATAGGACAGGTTCATTTATATTACTTTTTGCTTTAAAACAATGCATATCGATAAACACAGTAAAAAGTAAAATAATCTATCAAATCTTTATAAAGGCCATGAAATTTTTTTTTCAAAGCTATTTATTGGAATTCATGACTGTATAACAAAATTCCACTTAATTCTACTTTATAAAGCGTTATAAATTAAATATTTTTTTTATTTTATTTAAGTAAGCTTTAACTAATAAAATAACATTTTTTAAAAATAAAATATAAGTGAAAAAAATATCATAAGGCAAACGTAAAAAGTCTATAATCAGTTAAACTTCAACACCTGTTGCTCATCTGTGACTATTGGAATTATTTGATTTGAAAACTAGTTTCGAATGTCAAACATTCATCATCAGTTGTAATTATTAATATTAATTTATTTAATTCATTGTTATTATTATTTTGTTTGAATGTTAGACAAGATATAAATTAGTACACACCTAAGGAAGGAAACGGACTACGTCAGGAGCTATAGTTGGTTTAAATGCTTAAAGGGGGAAATGGTCAGGTAGAGTAGGTCCTTTCGATTTTCCCTATGACTGCTTGTTTTTTTTTTTCCGTTCCTATTAGAAACAAATATAAAATGGAACTGTTAGTAATATTTATATGGCCATTTAAACAAAAATCTGTATTGGTTTTGAATTATTTTATTATTTATAATGATTCATGAATATTTTATTTTCGGTTTTTCTTTTTTTTCTTTTTTTTTCTTTTTACTTGATGCATTTATTTTATTCCTAAATCATTGTTTACTTTTATTTGAATTTATAGGGAAGTTGGGATTCTGGGTCTTATTATTCTATGCTCATCTATGTTCTTTTAATCTTCGATTTACTGATTGTCCAGTTTTTCCCGTTTATTTAGCTTCACAGTCATTACATTTTAGTTCATATACAACACTCTTTTCGAAAGGGTCTATAGTGTCTTTAGGTGAAGGAAAATAAGATGACAATGGTTTATCTATTTTAATTGTAAGATTTAACCTTTTTATTTTATTTTTTATTTATTTATTTCTTATTTTGGCATATAAGGCCGTAATATTAAAACAAAAATAATGTATATAATGTATGTTATAAAGTGATGCTCTGAAATTTTTTCCATGTTTATAACTAATGATAAATTTTTAACACTCATAACTATTTTTAAAATAAAATAATTCCAATGGAAGTGGCAATCAATTCACCAATCCTAATTGTATACCATCATTCGTATCTCAAGTGATTAAGGGCCTTTTACACGGTCATTTCAGTTCTCAGTTCAGTTTCAGTTTCAATCGGACTGTAAGTATTTCCTATGTGTAACAATGAAAAAACGACAGAACTGAAACGAAGTCTGAGAACTGACGGAATAGAAAGACCTATTTTTTCCGTTTCATTTCTCAGGAATCTTATGTGTAAACAAGGGCTTCATGCCTCACTCCGTTCTCTCATCAGTTTTATATAAAATATTGTATGGTTCATCTGTCACTATGTCCAAGAATCACGATTTTATGATACAATAAATATATAATTATACAATTTAACATACATTCAATATTTTCACTAAATACAATTCTAAAACATTCAAATTATATACAGTCGAGGTATATAACCTTGACTAAATATAAATATAAGGTAATAAAATAACCATAATGAACAATATGAATGTTTAACACTTTTAATTAGTGAACTTTTACTTACAACTCAACTTTTCACAACTTCACTCTCCTAGGCAAAATAAATTGAAACTGAAACATGAAATGAAATTGAAACTGAGAACTGAAATGACCGTATAAAAGGCCCTTTAATTAAATTTTAATTTCAAGTAATTAAAGCCTAAAGGTTGAATACCCTCAAAATAAACCTATAAATACCATAAATTATCTAGCATTAGTCACCTTTGTAAATCAACAAAAGAAGGAATAACTGTCATTCAAAATATAGGTTATTTAGATTATAAAAATATTTCCAGAGCAATATTTTTCTTTAGAAAAAAAGAACAGGGATAAGTAAATATTTTTTGTATCCCCCGATCTGGTACTAACCCAACTAATAAAATACTTTCCGCTTTTCAGACCAGAAACCTGTTGCACACTCCAGACTTTGTTGAGTTTCGCTTGAGAAAACAATTCAGATCAAAATAAGTTAAGCACGCAACTCCACAGACTCGACTATATCATATTTCATCACTTTCTATATTTTTTGTAGACTTACAGTAAAAACACTAATATACTCAAATATTTATTAAATTCTTTTTATTTGAACTTAAAAAAGGTTTAGATTTTAATTTTCTAAATCGTTTATTGACTCTTAACAATTTCTTTGAAAGCCAACCTGTATATTACTGTTCCTCGATCGTCCTCAATTCCAATCAGTAACTTATCGATGGCTGCTAAATTTTGTGCCATCCCGTGAATGTCGATTTCTCACTTAGTTAGATTACAATCTATGCACAAGCTTATAAATAAACCTACAGGTCCATTCATTGGTTCTTACATAATTACAATGCCAAGGGGTATGTCGTCGGGACTAAGTAAAGCTAACGAATGTGAATAATCTTTTTTTTTTTTTTTTTTTTTTTTTTTTTTTTTTTTTTACGCCGTTCGTTTACTTTTGTTTTCTACAAGGCCTTATGGTAAAATTTCTAATCTGAACGGCACTTAGAATACCGAAATCACTAAATTAATTTTTACGAATTTTTAGCATTTTACTACAGATAGGCCTTGCAGAACACAACGGTAAACGAACGAAATAAAAAATTCGTTGTTTCATATTCGTTAGTTTTACGATATGAGGTACGAAAAAATACTATAAAACAGTCCAATATAGTGCAAGCTTAATTATATAAACATAAATCCATAACAAAACATGAAAGAAAATCAAATTCAAAAAAATGCTTCGAATTCTTCCTCTTATATTTCCTAATCTATTCTGCTTAGTTCCAATCCGTTTTACCTGTTTTTATTCTGTGATGAATGTATGAGTGTTAAAAGAGAAGGAGAATTAAATCCCAAATGGTAATTTTTTTTATTTCTCTCGTAAGATATTGATAATCTTGGACAGACTTCCGGCTGTCCCAATTCCCATACTTTCCTCATGAGATATGCCCAAAATACTTAAAGCATTTCTACTATTCGAGTCCGACGCCATTCACATTTTATATTACTCTAATTCTTTTCGATTTTACCAACTTATATTACTGCACATTTAGAAAATCGCCTAAAAAATCAGCATCGTGACTATGACTACTCTCCCAAGTATGTTAAAGATATTATGTTGATGGTTCATATTATTGAACATTTGCTACTATTTTTCATTTTTTTTTTTTTTTTTTTTTTATGTTCAATATGTAAATTTTAAAAAGTATTGAATCTTCTAAACTGTGTAACACATTCTTTCATGAACGAAGAAGGAATTCCAAAATCACTGAAGGAAAGACTTGATCTTTTCACATTTCTTTTGTATAGTCTTTTGTGTGTGTTTTTTTTTTTTTTTTTTTTTTTTTTTTTTTTTTTTTTTTTTTTTTTTTTTTTTTTTTTTTTTTTTTTTTTTTTTTTTTTTTTTTTTTTTTTTTTTATTATTATCAATAATAAACGGCTATGACACCTCCCTGCCTTTTATACCCTCTAAACCTGTATTCTCATGATCACCCCAGGTATAGTTCTTCCATCTACGTCTCGCTTTAACCCCGGGACGTTTACCCGACTGTTCTATCCTGATTATTGTTTTTAGTATTTTGTTCTTATTCTTAAATCGAATAAATTCACACACCCTTTTTACCTTCACCCCGCTATTGCCTCAACCTGACTCACCGAATAATACACTCACGATTTTGTATTAAAAGCCTTTTGATTTCCCCGGTGTTCAAATTTTCTTTCTTTGTTAAACCAAATAGTCTACGCAATACTTTACTATCGAAAACTTTAGAGGGTTCTTCCATTAACTTAAGAGGCCAAGTTCCGCAAACACCAACAAAAAAGGTAGGGAGGATAATTATCTCTTAAATCCTAAATTTCAAGAATCTGGACTGAGCATTTTCTAATGCATTAGGCGTTTCGGCTATTAATATGATCTTTATTTCCTCTTGAATTTTATTTTTCCTAGATATATTAAACCCGAATTATTTAAACTCCTCTACGTATTCAAAATTTAATTTTTGTATACGTTTAATAACCAAAATTATTGCGATTTCTGCTATGAATATATGTTATTAAATACATAAAATCTTTTTTTCAAAAACAGTTCACATGTTTGACATTCTTTTGTTTCAAAATAATATTATTAATTTGTTTAGGTTGCTATTAATGAGAGGAAGGTGCCAGTGATATTATCTATCAAGTGAATGCAATAGCCTTTGAGAAAATTAAATTCGCAACATATTTTTGCACTCTTGTTCACGCAAGCGGAAGGTATTAATGAGCCTAATAAGATAAATAATATTATCTATTATCTTCAAGCCAGCTTATGTTACCTAACTAAACCATATCATACCGTCCGGTTCAATGTATATTCAATGCCGTTGTTGCGTGATATTTACATCAGTTTGAGTTTAATAAAAAACCTTAATTAATTTGTATACATAGTATTATGTATATAGATAGGTATGTATACACACACATACAAAAAAAAAACACACACATAGAGATGGTTTTTCGATAGCCTCTAGGCCTTCAAGCGAATTCTTCCAGTCTTCTCGATACCCTGTGCCATGTGTTTCTGAAGGATGACTCCTTCATTGATTTCTATTTACTCCGGAATCTACCGGACTTTAACAAATAGCCTGAAGGTTGCTCACTTGTTTCAAGAACCTTCCGAGAACAGCGGAAGTAAGTATCAATCAACTGCTACGCCCGCTGCAAGTCCAAAAAACCCCATGAATATTTTTCCAGCTAATATTTTGTACCTTACAAGACTCAGTTTTTTTTTTATTTTTTATATTCTTCCTGATGATATAATAGCCTCTGTTTTAAATCCAGGAAAAAATATATATACATATTTATATACCACTTGGAGGAATTAAAGTAATTTAATAACCTGAAAAAGGATCTGCAGCGGAAATAAATAGTCAGGTGTCATTTTGATGCGATGATGGCACTTGGCATAGTACGGTCAAACATTCTCCTTTGCCTACAGTTTGGTTGAACTTGTGAATTCAAGGATTCAACACTGGTTACTCATAAAATAAACTGTTTAGGTGAATTGCATTCATCTCTGTCAAAAACCTCGGAGTAGTACTCGATCAACATTTTGTATTGGAATAACCATATTTCCCACATTACCCGAAAAACCATCTCCTAAGATTCCGTGAATCATTCCCTTGTAAATCGATTGTTAGTATCTTCCCTCATCCTTCCCCACCTCGATTATGGATGCTTAGTATATATATAATTTCATTTTTGGGATCCCCAGGCGTTCTCACATACTTGCTGGTGGTATTCAAAGTTGATGGCTTTATCCAAGTTTTCGGCGACAATACTTCCTTGGTTCCTTTCTATTCCAATCCTTAAAGTCCAAAAAACCTTCGTATATACGACATGCTATATATATCCCAGCCTATATTAATTACGAATATCCCTATATTTAGATCATCACCCCCAAAATAGTGTATAATGTGCAACTTACAACAATATGCAAACTAGAGTTATAGAGTTATCCTGGACTAGCAGTGAAAATTCAACGTTTAACGAAGATCTTCTTGGTCGTATAACAATTTTTTTTTTTTCTAAAAAATATATTATATTTTCCCCACTCTGATAAACTAGCAAAACTGCGAAAAGTTGGTTTTCAGGAAAACAGTTTAAGGTTTATTGTTTAAAGCAAAACACAATACCTAATATGTAGTTTGGAGAAACGAAGCAATATATAGATTTGACGCTACTTCACAATAAACTTCCCTAGATGACTGATCACTTAGTAATTGACGTAAAAATCGAATATAGAAGTGAAAAATCGAATTTTGCAGTTTCGCTAGTTTGTCAGAATGGGAACGATATGCTCCCATAAGATAGATTATCTTTAAACCTATAGTTGTGAAATATAAATTTGATAAAAATTTTAAATGAAAAAAAAATTAGCACTAAGCAGAAACTTTCAGAAGATTAAATAAGTCCAATTTTAATAAGGTATTTCTCAAAAGAGACAAAGTTCAAGAAAAAAAGAATGAAAACTACATGTATTTATTAAGTAATTGAATAAATTAAGGATACTCCATGTCCGTTTGCACGAACAAATGCCAGCATTAAATAGGTATATATAATCAAAACAATATACTCATCACGAGAAATCTGGCAGCTATGGTGTAATAGTGACCACGACACGTTCCAATACATTTCTTTCTCCATATCGCCATTGTTCCAGTTACACGTCGAACGGTGGCTGTCATACAACCTTCAATGCCACAGACGTTTGGCCGAGGCTGAAGGTTCCACAATGAAACAAACCGGCCGTGACTGCTGACAAAGAAGTCACTCAGACAGTTTTCCACAGCTTTAGTTGTCATTCGGACTTATTAACTCCCGTTGCTTTAGAGACACTCACATCTTTGACCTCCCTTTCACAGTTCGAATTGTTGACGACTGCAGTAATCGTTCGACTGCAATAGTTCTACGGCTGAGAAGGTCAACTTATATTTCGGTATTTTATGATGAAAACGAATGTCTCCAGATTGGTTTAAACATAAGCGCTCTAATTGCTCGCATGTATTTTCTCTAGGTAAGTGATTAGATCAAATGTTCAAGGAGAAAATACATTCACGTATCTTATTTTGGATTAAATATTCTTAACATTTTATTTTATTTTATTTTTTTTTTTACTTCATTATCATGAAAAACATTTTTTTTCCTCTGAGAGTAGAGCCTGCAGATCCTGATCTAATCGCGATTATATTCTATACGGCTTCTTGTGTTGCAGTTCGTTCCACTCCTCTGAAAAGCATGCTTCTTTGATAGAACCTCTATCGTGTGTTTCAGGGTCTCTTCTCTTTATTGTTAAATCATATGTAATTGTTATTGTTTGTTAGACTCCACGTCCTCATGAACCCCAATTATGGCAGGCAGGGCGGGATATTCTACAGGTCTACTAAACTATTCTAACTAGCTAGTGTGGAAAGATCAAGATTCGATAAGATCCGTCATTAAGTAAATTTTAACCCACTTAGATGGGATTCGAATCCACGACCTTCTGAACCGGGATCATTGAGACCCTCCCTCCAACACGCTAGGGCATCGAGGTCTCATGTGTTTTTTTTTTCCTTCTGCTGTTTTTTAACATGGCCAAACATCATTTTCAAATTTTTTGAGTATTCCTGATGACACTAAAGTTTGAGTGCCAGAAAATATTCTAACTAAAAGGAGGATACGCAGTTTTCTAATTCTAAACTACCATCAAAGAAATAAAAAAAAAAATTAAACTTCAATTAAACGTATAGGTCAATACCAAAGGCACCCTGAAATAACTACTTTATTGATGAAAATATCACGTTTTATTTCATAAAAATGTTAGTTAATGAATAAATTAAAGTAATAAGAAATCCGAATAATCTTTATTTTAATACAACATTTTTTGTGTGTGTTTTATATTTATTACCTTATTTTTTTCTGTTATTTACTATTTCTTTATATCCAATGATATCCATAAACGTTTATTAATATCCTTCAATTTTATTTGATTTCTCTATCTTATACATATCTCTTAACACCCTACCACTTGTTTTTATTTTTAATTTTGTTTAAATTCATCCCCTCTTGTTTCAATTTTTAAGTAGGCACAATAAATGTATCGTTTTATTGTATTTTTGAAATGGCTCTGTATACCTCCAACCATCTCTAACCAATATCGGTCACCAAACAATATAATTGTAAATTTAAGTAATGAATTTACGAACTAATAATACACAAATGAAGGTCTGCGTTAAACTAAATATGTTAATACCCTTAAAAATAAAAACTGCAATTCATTGAAATTATTAATATATTTTTAACGTGTGAAGATAACTCAAAATTATAAATCAAATTTGAAATTTATTTTATTTTTTTACAGATTAAACTGTTTAAAACTATGTCAATTTGGGTGTCACATTTGACTTAATCTTTTACACTTTCTATAGCCAATACAATTTAACATTTCTTTTACAGGCCAAAAACTTCTGGAATGAATGTATTTCTAGTGATCAAATCCGTAATTCATGTAGACCTTAAATTTCGCTTAAAAGCGAATAAATAAACTAACTATATGATCTCTTATAGTTAGCATAAAAAGAAGAGGTGAGATTGGGGCTAATTCCTTAATATTTTTCAAGATTCATGTTTACAAAACAAAGTTGATTTATCTTCAAATAAACAATCTCTATTAATTAAACATTAATATCAATATGATGATTTTTTTTTCTAGCAACAGTTTTGTTTCAATTTAGTAATCCTTAATTTCAGAAAACTGAAAACATGCAATAAGAATAAACTTATCTCCTTAGAAAGGACCATATTTTTTAATATTATAGATGTGATTACTCTTAAGCACCAATTTACAGAAACAATGTTTTGAAGCCATTATGTTCACAAAAAATAGCCGCATCGACGAAGTGAAAATAATGATTCAAAATGCCAATTATTTTATTCAATAAACAGTTTTTTGCACTTCCTGTGAAATCGGTATTTTACAACTACGAGGCATAATATATTAGCCGACATAATGTTCTACTCCTATGAAAAGAAATAGCAAAGTATATATGTGAAATTACAGTATCGATGAGAAAGAGTTCCTGATCATTATTCATAAAAATTAATGAGAAAAGTCATACATTGATTCCGTAATTAAGGTATGGATTTCTCTTAGATATATTTTTTAAAAATTGTAATAATAATATTTTTTACTAATATTTCTAATAATGAGCAATAATAAAATTGCTTAAAAAATAAGTTTCAATATTTTTTTGTTGAAATGAACAAATTTGTTCACTTAAAATTATTCAACATTAACTCAAATCCGAACCATCTAATCAAGGAAATCCTAGGATGGCCTGAATGTCACATGTGGCTTATTAACTATGAAATAATTAATAACTAGTAGTAGTAGTGTTACATAGTAGTGTAATTGAAGTAATAAAAAGTTATTAGGACTGCATGTTGGCTAATGATTTTTGTGTTGCATAGTATTTCGTTAAGAGTGATACTATGTTATAGTATTAGTCATTATTTTAAATTGGAGAAGGTTAACAACGCTTAGCTTAAGACCATGAAATGTTAACCTGATAAAAACGATAAAGAAATATATAATGTTGGCTTTGGGGTTTATCAAACACAAAACAAGTAAAAGAGATTATTTTTTTTAGCTTTCGATTTATCAACTTATGCCAAATCTCAAACATATTTTTCTAATGAAATTAAAACCAACAAATCATTATTTTAAATTCATGCACCATTTATTTTTATTGAATGGGCTGATCAATTGTATTACTTGTAATGCAGTTATGTATTTCTGATTGAAATATTTGTATTTTGAAATGGACGAAAGTAAGTTTGTCCGGACAGACTGGCCATGAATATCCTTCGGGCGTCAATAATCGTAAATTTCTGACAGATTTAAAAATAGTATGCTTTACATATTTCATATATCTCGGTGCACCCTAATAAAAGTTTGTTTGTTTGGGCTTATAGGCATAAAACCCTAAGGTTATCATCGAGGTAGTCTCTATCTCTAGTCTCATTTGTGGAATGTAGATAAAAACCATTTACATTGGAAAAGTCTTCAACGAGGTTTGGAGCAAAACTAGCCCAAGCAGCTAATAAAAGTTCTGCATCGAGGTAGTCTCTAGTCTCTAGGCCAGCTTGTTTCAAACGCCACAAACGTTTTCATATTTTAAATATTCCATAATGCTCCTTACTAAGTCACAGATATATCATACAAAGAGAGCTTAATGTTCCATATGTTCGTGTTTTAGCCCAAACCAGATACCTATTCTTTCATAGTAGACTCCAAAACTTTAAATCCACTAGTTTCTCGCTTTCCATATTATTCCCAACAACCATCCGAGGCATATGAAAAAAAGAAGATGGCCATGAAACCTTCTCATATAGAACTTTTATTGAAGTCCTACCACTGGATTATTGCTTCACAAGCAATTGTCATGTAATTATCATATTTACTGGATGTAAATTATATACCGTTCTAAATTTTAATTAATTGAAAAATAAAAGAACATACTTTAAATAAAAAATAATTAGCTTATCTTAAACAAATATAACGCAATTACTTTGCGCATTCAATAAATTTGTATGGAAAGGAAAATGGTTGAAGATAAATAAAGAAATACGATAATGACGGAAAATAAAGTTACAATAATGATTTGGTTTAAATTTTAGCTTGCTCTTATAGAGTTACAGTATGAGGAAAAAAAAAAAAAAATGGAAAGCTAATTAATTGATTTTATACGTACATTATGAATATATTTCACATATACCGCACCTTGGTATCCTGATTATTTGTATTATTCTGTTAGAACAGGAAGCGGAAATGCAAGGCTAAATATTTCTTTGAGACTGCATACTAAGGCCCAACTTTCACTTTCAAACAGTCCTTTGAACTTGAGAAGGGAAAAAAAAAACTTGAGAGAACAATAAGGGCACGACCTAAATGTGGAGCTCGCCAAAAAAAAAATCCATATTTGAGTTGGCGTGCTGGAAGTGGCGATAAGGCTCAGATTCAGGGCCTCACGGAAGAACTGAACATGTTCCTGACTTATGCATGAGTGCAACAGTTAACGGTTGGACATGGGAGGGTACGCGCTTCTCGGCGGCTAGGTACTATGTCGCTCTGCAGTTGGGCCGGGTGTAAGAAGTACTGGAAGGTCCAGGGATTCAGCTGTGCATGGATTAAGGTGAGTATGATCACAATGTACCCCGTTCATAATAGTAATTACAATGCTGTTGAAACTGTTTGTAAACAAGCAATATATCATTAATTCTAAATACGTTCTATAGTGAAATGGTCAGTCTGAATCTATAGTTTAATCTGTTAGCGTGCTCATAGATGCGTAATTTATAGATATAGATTACATGGAATAACAATCATAAGCATTCTCGTTCAGAAAATATATCTCTGCGGCTGATATAATATTAATTTTGATATTTATGGACAACTTAATAGAATATTTATTTGGATATATCTCCCTGCCATGCCTTTCAAGCCATTTATTATAGACAGTTATACATGCCTGCATATCAGCTAGTTGTGGCGATATGCAAAGGAGTATATTAATCTAATAAGATAAAAAGTATGAAATAAATTATTTACTTATGTGTCCGCAATTAGATTTAAAAAAACAAAAAAAAATAATATTTACAACTGTATACCTTTATACAAAAGTAAACGTGTGGAAAATGATTATAATGACCCATCAATAACTTGTTAAGATCTATTAATTTGTAGTATTTTAATAAAAAGTTGTACATTAGAAGGTTTCTTAGCTATTTTTTTTTTCCAGAAACCTCAGAGTGTTATCAGGAATCGAGTGTGAACCTAATGGAAGTCTGGGGTCTAGTGGATTAGATTGGGAATGGAATTTACTACGGTTCTCTTATATTGTATTCTGAATTTATTCACTATATATATAAAAAAAATGATATGAAATTAGAGATCAAAGCAAGAATAGCGGCTTGCAGCAAATGAATTTTTGCCCTAAGTAAATTTATGAGGTCTCGAGAATTGTCTCGATCTGCAAAAATTGCGGTCTACAAAACAGTAATAATACCAGTTGTGACTTATGGAAGCAAGTGCTGGGTGCTGACCCAAGAGACTTGTTTCGCTGGACCCCTCTCTTAAAATAATGTAAAATTTTCTTTGGTGATTCTAAAAATATTGAAGAGGCAACTGTTAACTGTGGAACTGTAGGTAGTTGAGATATGCAGCCATGGAAACAATATTTGCTTAGCATAAATTTGTTCATTTACGTTTAGTAACAAACGTAAATGAATGTACTGGTAGAGACAATGGAAACACGAAGATTCTATCTATCCCCTATCCATCTATCCCCGATAATGTCAGGCAATCATTTTAGGGTAAAACAGACATTGTCTATCAGCCCACGGTTTCCATTTAGGTATCTCTATATTGCCTCTCCCCCCCTTCTTCAATGGATAGTTTAAGTAAAAATAAAAATCTTTTATATTTCATATTCCTTGTTTATTTATTAGGAAAAATGTAACATTTTTATATGAAACTCGACTTATAATTAATACTCCTACACTGTGATACACTGTGTAATAGTTGCAAAGAAGCTTTAGCAAGCATTCTGTCTTAAGAAGCCCCCTGAATTTCAACAAAAAATTCAATTAACTTTAAAAATAAAAATAACTGATTACTTACCAAGTTTTTAACTTAACCATATTTTATTATTTGCTAAGATAATAAAAGTATTTTATTATCTTAGCAAATATACTTTACCTCCATTATTTACAATTAGTTTACTGTCGTAAAAAAACCAATAAAGAAAAAAACGGAACAACTATTTATAACGAATAATTATTTAGGTATAGTACATAATTGATTGTTATTTAAAAGGATTAGATACCAAAATAGTTTACATAGCTTCTCTACAAATAATTATCAAAGGAAGAAAAAAAAAAAAAAAAAAAGAACGAAAAAAATGTTTAAGGATTAATCAAAGCTTTTGAAACCTCTAATTATAACTTGAATATAATTAGACGGTGCACGCGTCGCAGTACGATCTTATCTCAACCACACTTTCATGATTGCATTTAATAGCCTTAGAAATGCGATAAACAATTTTTCCAATTCAAATGTCTTACGAAATTGAACCAATTAAATAAATGTATTTTAAGATTATTAAACATGAATAAAAATATATATTAATTTATTTTTAATATATATTTTATTAAAATAACAGTTTAAAAAAAGTGTTTAGTGTATGATCAATTTTAAAATAGTAATATCAATACCGTTTGGGTAAAATTAAATTAGTCGAGTTTTGTCCTAAATGAATTAAATACTTTGTGGTGTAATATCGGTGGTATTTTTTAAAACGTACTGGGAACGTTTAGACATAAACATGCAAGAATTCGTTGAATAGTGGCGGTTGGATAATTATTCAAAAACATTCGATTTACACTGAAAACAGGAAACATCAAAGCACTGCCCTGAAAACCTTCACACTTTGGACATATGCATGTATAGTGTATATTAAAATACTTTTTTTTTATACATATATTCTATATATTTTATAATTGGAAGATTTTATTTTAATTTATCTACTTCTTAAAGGTTCGATAGGCCACTCTAAAGATCCTTCTCATGCCCAACAGGGTTCCTCCAACTGTATCGTTCACCAGCTCTTTTTAAGGAAACCCACGCTATCGCCAGGTCTTCAGAGACATCTCACTCGTCTTCTATAATATTTGAGATCTTCTCCGTGTGATCTGTTAGGTCATATCCTTTCCACGGTTCATGTAGACGTATGCTATACATTTAGAGGGTTTCATTCGAAATCCCGTCACGAATAATAGGAAAACTCTTGGTAAATATGTTGTGTTTTTCTCCCGAAAAGCTTCTTTTCAACTGTCATGTTTCAACTCTAATCTTGTAAGCTAGCGTTGTTGTGTTGATTCAAAGCCATATTTACTTTTCAGTATATACGATGATGAGATGCTTGCTAGTTCTCCGATAGTATCATTTTGACTCCAACCTGCTTGCAACCCCATTCTCTTCGGTCTGAATGAGCCAGCGTTTGCTCAGAAGTGTACCTGCGAGTGAAATAGATCCGTATGGCTCAGCTCGATCCGGTAGTTGTCGATACTTTAAAGTGAGAACACGCTCTTCATTTTAAGTGGGTACGAGCTTCTTGTCTTTGATCAGATTTTCACAGTGTCAAACACTGTGGCTCATTACTGATGCGAAGTGTGGTCTGGTGGCCTATTCATCCCTGGACCGCATGTTCATTCGGGGCAAAGCTCAATTTATTGCTTTTAGGTTCGAGTCCATGATAGCTGGTGAATAGATGACACGCTAGGTAAAGCCTCCTCACTCACCACTTTTATAGCTCTATGTTATAGAGCTACTATATCAACAAATCTTTTTGCCCAGGCTGGGATTCTATCGTTTATTAGATACGAATAATTGTGCAACTGTTCCATTTTTATATAATATTCTTTTTATGAGTCACATTCCGGCTACTAGACCTTACAATTTGTAATTATTTAAAAATTGTGCAAGTATTCAAGTTGAGTTAAGTGCATAATAATGTGCATAATTGAGTTGAGTTCATAATAATGAGCTCAATATTTAATCCGGTGGTTAGGGTTCAATAATTTTCACATGATTATTGCACTTCTCAATTTTTTTTAATGTTTTTTAATTGACTTGATTTACAAAAATACGTCTAGCTTTCCGCTTTGTCATTTTCTCCAATCATGATTCAACCTCCTCGTACCAACACTGTGTCTTTTAAACGACTTTCCGTCATTTCCTTAAAAACTTTTTTACCTAATTTTCTCTTGTGAATATATTGATACCACAATTCCTGACATATAATAAATTCTATAGAACTGGACCAAGTGTCAGGGGAACCTCCGGGGGCACATTCAGCCTCTATAAAGTAGTGTTTTTTTCCAACTTGGAGTTTTAGTAAATACAATGTTAATAACACTTATTGTCTCTGGTTACACAATATCCCCATCTACTGATGTCTGACTTATATTATTTATTGGATTGTACCATATTAACGCGCAAACCAATTCATAGGAATAATAGTTCCAGGGAACCAATAGTTATATACGCCCTTGCCATCCCCACACAATTTCCATTATTGAAATTATTACTTTTGTTTTGCATCTTTTATTTCTTTTTAAGGTCTTGATCCAAAACTTTTTGAGTATTGCGGGCGTCCTCCCTTTTCACCTCCAATCGCCGAAAAAACTATGAGGGCCCTAGTTATATACGCCCTATATCCCCAAAGTATTGAAATTTGTTTGCAAGTTCTACCTGGATCAGACTCTACTTGACGGATTTATGGCTTAACTCCTCATAATACGGACATCATAGAGTGCCGTCCCTCTTTCATCTTGCCGTCTATATTAATTATTAATATAACTTTATAACTGCGTACCCATAATAAATTGCAGTAGGTACACTGAAATGGAGAAAAATCTGAATGTTAAGAGCGATTCTAGCCGAATCTCCTTGTACATTATAAGATAAGAAACAGTAAAACCTTACCAATTAATGGACCTTCCATGGATTCTAGTGGTACAGGTTTCAATTTTTTTAAACTGTCGTCAGAAATATTACAAAAAGTCCTCCTCAACTATACCCTCCCTTTGCATAATTACATCGCTATATATTTTTTAAGTGAATATCGAGGATTGGCCCAATAGGTACAAAACCTTTCTAAACAAAAAATGTTACGAAAAAATCTGGAATGTACAAACTGAAATAAATACTCTGGTTTATTGATGTTTAGTTTATTGGTATCTTACATTCTTACTGAAGTGGTAAGTATGAAATAATTAAGGAGGAATATTAAAGGAAATGTAAAGCCAAATTGAATAAAAGGTCATATAAAATTTACGTAATCGACCCGATAGATCGATAATTATGATTCCTATTTATTTAGCCCGGCTATTTCCCCACACAAAATGATACATTATTCCTTCTTTTCATCTCCTAAAAAGGATTCTACAGAAATACATCAGCATATTATTATTGATTATCCTCCTTGAAGACGTAATTTTAGAAATTTTAATATTATTGCTTTCTCTTTAGGCTTTTTACGAACAATTGTAAAAATGTGTGAGTTTTTAGAATACTATAATGCCGATTTCATTTATCCTGATATTTTAAGTCTACAAATTCGTCGAAAGTAGTTCCTAAGTCCTATTGAAGCTGAAAATATGGTTAGAAAATATATTAAAATTATTATTCACAATAGAAAACACATTAATTACCAATACAGTAGAACCTCACTAATTCAAACACTGAGAGCCCTAGCTGAACGGCCAAATGGTCGGATCAATCGGAGATTTCAATGAAACGTGTTTTTCATAGTTCAACGTGTATTATCATTATATTCAAAGTTATTTATATGTTATATGTTGGCATAGATATGTTTTAGCTATTTATTTATATTTAGAAGAATTGGCTGCAGTAACACTAAACAATATTAGATTTGTAGCTGTCACCTTTGAAATCTTTAAAAATGAAGTATGCTCTAAACGTTGTTTTTAACGACGTATTGAGCAGAACCGGAATAAAAATTTCACGATTTCCGCTTCTTGAGAGAATTCCGGAAATTTGAAAGCTTGTGTCTTAGTCTCCGTCAAAGCTACAGAGTTTAGTTCCTGCTCGAATTGCAGAAAATTAAGTTTAGTTTAGAATATAAAAAGCGTTTCTTAAGAACCATCTGTGCAACAGATAGTTTGGTAAAGCGTAGACAATTAGCAAATGGTGGTGCTTAAAAAGATCCATTATTTAGATTTTAGCCAACAGGTACAATATAAAATATAATAATAAATATAATATAATATGAATATAATATTGGGTTGTCACACATGAAATGACCGTTTTTAGAACCAGGAAGAAAATGAAAATTTGAGATTAAATCTAACATATTTTTTATTCAATGCATTCATCATCATTTTCGATACACTTCTGCCTACGGCTTACCAAGTTTTCTATCCCAGATTTGATAAACGTTGAGTCACGTGATGAAAGGAATTCAGAAAATGCATTTTTAATGTCTAAATCATTGTTAAGCAATATTCCTCGCAAGAAGTTGTCCAACCTACGAAAAATGTGGTAATCTATTGGGGATTGATCAGGAGAATATGGGGGGTGTGGTAAGACTTCATAGCCCAACCCCATTAATTTATTCACTCTGTATTGAAACATGAGGTCGGGCGTTATCATGAAAAAGGATAGGTCCTTTCCTTTTTACCAGTACAGGCTGTTGCTTGATCAAATTTTGATGCATTTGGTCAATTTCTTGGCAGTATGATGTTGAATCAATTGTTTTTTCCCGTCCACGGGGCAGATTTTCTAATGTCGTATCTCCTGAGGAAAATTTTGTAAACCAACGTTGGATGGTTCTTTCATTAGCACTTCCTTCACCGAACGCACGATTAATATTTCGTGCTGCCTTGCTGGGCAGCGGAATGACCGAGTTTATACTCACAAAAAAAAATCGTTAGGAAATTGCGTGTTTCCATGGCCAAGGTTAAAATTATACTAAAATCTGTATGAAAGTTGGGAAAATAACAAACACACTTTTGCAAATAGAGGATTAATTAATTGCTATTATAGATAGTAAATATTTTGGTAGGAATCAACAGGCAACGCTTTAATCCTCTATAAAGAAAAATCAGACATTTCATGTGAGACAACCCATTAAATATAAATAATAATAAATAAACCTGCACCATTAAGAACCCGTGAAGGGTCATGGGTTCAGTACTTAGGTAAGAATGTACTATTACTAGGCCAACTGTTATGTAAGGAAGAGATTTGGCCTAAATCGCACTCAACCGCCAGGTTTTTCCCATTTAAGGGTTCCTAATTCGTACAAACAGGCTGTTACCCCAGGAGGGTCTCCCGACCTTGAAGTCGAGTCACAACAACAATAACAGATTTAAATTTTCTGTCTTCAGTCGTAGTCAAATCCCGGCCTGGAAGCATAGTAGTCAAGTGCCTTACGCACTGAGCTACCGCGCCTCCTCCGCACAAACAATACATAAATAAATAAAAACTACCAGACCTTTTGCACACTAAGATGTCCAATTTTACTGGATTTTTAGGAATACCGTAAGAATATATAATTTGGTTGTATAGTGGTTTAAGTGGAGATGTAAGCACAGTATCTCTTTCTTTGTTTACCTTTGTACAAACTGATACAAATTGACAAATACAGAATGGGGTCGTAATGACAGGAAACGTATATTCAGCTAACATATAGGTATGATTAATTGAGGTACAATTGATCTCGATTTTAATTTTTTTTTCTTCAACAATACTTTTTTATTTTTAATAATAATTATTGACTTAAAATCATTTTGTTATGTTCAAGAAAGCACAATAAAATAAGTTAAATCTTCAACAAAGAGGATAGATTCCCAAATTCAATTACAAAAATGATTAAAGTTAATAATTAATAAACAGGATAACACTGAGTATATAAGATGAGTTTAATCAAATATGAGTGTAATCAGTCAATTAGTTAGCTATAAAGGACAGCAGAACAGTAGATTTAACCAATTCTAAATGATTAATGGTTATACATTAACATCACAGATATTATTAATAATGATTTGCAAGTTACCGTAATCATTACTCCAGCAACAGATAATACTGTCATCATTTCAAACAAGCACATTTTCCAGTAAAGTTCCTTAGCCCTCCAATCCATTTCAATTTTGAACCCCGCAGGAAACGCATTGCACCAATTGTGCTTACAAAAAATTGTTTACCCTGCCTATGAATACAATGAGATATTTCCTGTTCGAAATTCATAGGACATCCACAAGATTCTGAAGAGAAATCACTCCTACCTGACTCATTTAACATTTTGGCTCTGAGTGAGCTCCTACGTGTTGGCGACATAACTGTCGGCACTTATCCTACAGTCATTTTGACACGTTGGAAAGTTTTATGCAACCATATTTCTGATTTCAGCCCAGGTGAAATTAACAGATATAGTGAGTGGTATGTGATAAACAAAATTAATCGTATTAAAATTACTTTTTTTGTTATTGGACATTAATCGATGTCTTGAGAGTCAATATAAAAATAAATCAATTTCCATAGAATTCACTTTATTATTAAAATTATATGACATTTATTATGTTATCGCTGTAAGTTAATAATAACACCAAACAATTAAGTCTTGCCATAAACATTTATAAACCTTAAAAACTTAATGCCCGCTAACATAAACTATTACTTCAATTAAATCAGTTCTTATTTATTTATTTATTTATTTTGTTTTCCACCTTTTATAGATGTTTTGAAAGCCATATCTCTCGATTTTTATACGTCCATTACCTACGAGAAGCGGAATATTTTTTTCAATATAGCGGATTAAAATTTCTGAAATATGCTTTAATTCTTTGTTATTTTCTCTGCCGTCTTTGTAGATTCCCTATAACAGGCTAACTACACACAGTGTTAAAATGTTAGACACACTCTTGTAAAGATGAAAAACTTTTTATGATTTCTTTATTTTCGATCGATATTAGTTTTTAGCACAGCTTTAAGTATTAGTTAATATATTTGAAAAGGTACAGAATTATCAGACCTTCTTGATTATTGAAATCCAATTTTAGTAAAATTTTACATTTTATGTGCATCAAAATGATGACTACTTTCTCTTTTATTATGATTTTCTTATTCTGTACGAGGATGGGATTTCTTCGCTAATGAGGACAGGACGAGTTCTAGGGAGATCGTACACTTCTGCAAACGGAATTTTTCATCAGTTGTGAAGTTTATTAGGAGAGAGATAGAACACACCGCTTAACTGAGGGCCTCAGGTTTGTCGTTACAAGAAGATCGGACTATTCATCTAACATTGTATAACGGCAAGGCAATCGCTAAAGAAGTCTGGAGTTCATACGAAATGTCCATAGATCATTAAAAAAATCAAAAACCCTCGTCAGAAATAAAGAAAACCAGTTCTTTAGCCGCCACAAATTAGTAACTTTTCTTCCCTCCATCGTCATTAGTGAAGAAATGAAACGGCGCTAATCTTTAGAAAAACATTATTTTTTCCCTATTATTCACATGTTTAGTTCTGTCTAGTTTCGTATAAATTCAAACAGCTCTAAAGTATAAATGGTATTTATTGGTCTCAACCTCAAAAATATTAAGAAAAATGACAATCTGCCTATCATTTTAACACACATAAAGCCTAAATTTTTACTAATATTGGATTTAACTATTCAACAAGGTCTGATTATCCTGCCTCCTTTCAAATATCTTAACTTATACTTTAAGATATGTTAAAAAAGCTAATATCAATCGAAAATAAAAAAAAATCACAAAAAGTTTTTATTATTTAAAACGTTAGACACAGTTTTAACGCTGAGGGTATTTCTCCGAGGGAAATCAAACGTGTGGACTCTCCTAGTTAGACCGATAAGAAAAATGAACTAGCCGTATTGCTACTTATATTAGTGTATTATACTTTCATTTTTAAATCATTTACTTCTAATTAATTTTCCCATTCAGATTAACCGTACAGTCTTTCGTGAAAGAAAGGATCCATAAATTCAAATTTTCGTCCCCTAAATTTGTAAAGCATGGTACGAATCCTTTATTTTTCTACTGAAAACTGCTAGAATGTACTTGATGTAAACAGTCTATAAACAAACTTTGCGGTAAAGGCCGATTAGGATTTAATTTTCGTTAGGATCTATTGTCCCTTGTAAATAAGAAAAACTTTTTATGATTTTTTTTTCTCTCGATTGGTTCTAGTATTTAAATACAGCTTGAAGTATAAGTGAAGATATTTGAATAGGAGACCGAATTATCAGGTCTTTTTAAATAGTTAAATCCAATATTAGTTAAAATTTAGACTTTATGTGTGTCAAAATGGCCATAGAAAGCCGCTTTTAAACTTACATTAAAAGAAAAAAAAAATCGACTAGGTTTTGAGCCTGAACGATTCATATATAAAACAATTCGCTTTAATCAGTTGTAAAGCCTTAGTTCATTAAATCAACATGAAATGTTGAATTGCGCATGATGTTATAGAAGTTAAGATACCAATAGCAATTCATGAATTACACTGGTCAACACAATTTTTGTTTCCTTCAATACTGGGAGATTGCTAACAGCTTTATTTTTTGAAATATAAAGTTTTGCTGTTTTGATTAAAAAATGTAAGGAAATTAATACATAATGTTAACAAAATTTGATTCAAAATTATTATCAAATGATCTTTTATAGGATTTTCTTGAATAAACGACTTTAGGTAGATCTCTTTGCATACAATATTTATGTCTTCTTCTTTCAAAGTCGTCGAATGTCCAATAGGTACGGATCCGTACTTGAGAAAAAAGCTATGGAGAAAAACACACTTGTAGTTTATTAAACCTATTTGTTGCGAAAATACCACCAACATCGTTACAAAAGATTAAATCCTTCTCTTAAGAAAAATACACTAACAGATATTATTCTCGGGTACGATAAAAAGTAATGTTGGTTTCGGGATTAAGCAATTTTTTTTTCTTTTAAACGAGATGAAAAAAATTCAGAAGATTTTTCGGTAAGTTCAGATCCCTCCCTAAGTCATTTAGTTCTTCATTCTGATTAAATGCTTGAGGTTCTGAAAGGCTACATTTGTAATTTGAATCAAAATCCTCGCTTGATATATTTTGTTCGCGTTCACAGAGATTTGGATCATAAGAGGATTTAGATGTGCTGGGGTGTACCTCTCATGATTTCAATTAAGGTCGTTGAGCAGAAGATAAGTTAGGATATGACCACATACTTCGATTTCCAGGATTAATTCCGTTTATTTTCACAACGCAGAAGTAGCAGTCGTCATGATGGTTTTAGATTTCTCGCCAAATCATGGGAGTTACGAACTTCACTGCATCTCTTTTCCCGCTGGACCATTAACCGTAGACACACAACACATTTTTGGCAAACAATATGAGGAACCCATAGCTTGTCCTGATTGTACAAATCCTTATTGAAGTATTGATGATATGCAGTTTTTACAAAGCCTGATATAGGTTTTCGATATTTTTCAAATATATTTTCGCCACAAATACAGCAAAAAAAATATGGATATATTTATATTAAGCACACACACACTGCCTGGACGAACGCATATCGAAAACAACAACAGAATATAATTTACAGTCCAACAAAAATTTAAAATCCAAGTAAAAATACTAAATAAGGTTGGTAAGCTATAACTAAAAAAAAAAAGCTGTTAGAGAAACATTGTTGTCATATTTACAATATATGTATAAAATTGAGTTAGAAACAACAAAATATTCACAGGAAACAAACAATTTCTTTGTTTTTGTTGACCAGTGTTAGTCATTTATTAGTCATTTATCTAGTTTATTTGAAGACTATACTGGAACATTAAACATTTATCATTAGTTCTACTAAAAGGTCTGGATAGGGCTTCTGGGTGAACTAAATTGAATCCAATCAGAGTTTAACTTTGGACCATTAGCTACAAGAAGCCCTTTGCTTCCTTAAAATCAAAGATAAACATCAAAGAAACTACTAGTCTTATAATAAAATAAATAAATAAGTACCTATAGTAATGGCAAATAATTTACCGATTACTAATCTGAAACAGGTTAGATTAAAAAAAAAAAAAAAATGTAATTCTTTTAAGATTTCCATTTATTTTTCCCTGATAAAATTCCATTAACATCAGATAGTTTACAAAACACTCAAAACTGGACACAAATGCACAAGAAAAATTAATTAAATTAAGATTTCAAGAACGTGAAACCCGAGAGATTGGCGAAGAAGCTCTTGTATAATAAACACCAACGCTCATAACGTAATCGCAATTATATGATATCATAGCTTAATATCATCTATTTAGTAAATTATATTCATCGAAACCAGCAGGGAAAACTTACTTCTCCATTATTAAAATATTTCGCTTAATTTATTATTCAGCGAGGCAAAACTGTTTTCTATCGATTTAGGTCATATTTGCACAGCCTGAAATCAGGTCGTCACTATGAAGTAGCCTATAGAACATCATAAAAGTATCCTTGTATATTCGTTGACTTCAAAAATTATAAATAAAAAATTCTTTTTGAAAAATAGCATGTACATAGTCATCTACAATGCTGAAAACAGCCGATAATGTTCATTGCGAATCCTAATTCTGTTTACGAAGCTGACACCAGTTAGAATCACAGTTTAATTTATCTCTTGTTACAAGCAAATCAGTTAAAAGGGTCAGGGAAACAGTCTAGGGCTTTAATCATGGCGATCCGAGCCCACAATAAGTGAGTTAATTGGTTTCTATCGATTGGGGGAGGTACACAACACTTTCAACATTACTGTTTACTATCGACTTATTGGACCAACACATAAATTTGTATTGTAAATTTTAAAATAGAAATAGTTTACCTTTAGCTTATTGGAACTGATATAAAACTGAAATATAACCAAATTTTATTTTTCAATTAAATAAAAGTGATGCAAGCCTTGAACGGATACCAGTGGATAGAATGAATTTCAACAGTCGAATACTAGGTCTTTTAGTTTAATTTAAAGTTAAGTTAACAGGGACGCGAGTTTTTATAAACACGAAGTGATTAAATGATTCTCACTCAGCCAACATACAGTCAGACATAGCAATAGTCCTATAGCTCATTTCCTTTGTGGAAAAACGTTAACTAACATCAGTAGCGTTTAAAAAAAGGTTCGCTAGTCCAGTGATTCAAAACCCAAAGAATGATTTTTGAGCTGGATTCCAGATGCGTCGAAAAAAAGGAGAACAACAGTTTATATTTTTTGACTACAGATCTTAACACGCTTACAGCCCCTTAACACATTGAGTGCTGACGCGAAATCGGAAACTTTTTTTTTTTTTTTTTTTTTTTTTTTTTTTTTTTTTTTTTTTTTTTTTTTTTTTTTTTTTTTTTTTTTTTTTTTTTTTTTTTATAAATCGACTTCATTTCATCTCCATTTAACGTGAAAAATATTAGTTGAATTTTAAGGTATGAAAAATGTTTACCCAAGTTTTTACTGTTCCGTCTGAAAAATATATAAAATGAAATGAGATAAATTCAAACAATACAATCTCTGAGAAATTGCACTTCAAAGAAAAAACAATTATTTGAAAATCATTGAAAAAACGGCAAAGTAAAACCGATCTGTTGCATGTAGTTCTGAAACCGTTACTAAGGGCGGAGGAGAAAAATTGAATCCCTAGGAAACTAGGAGTGACGTGAGCGTCTTTTGTAGTCGGCAAAAAGCACCGCCTAGTCAGTCATTTTATTCATTTACATTTCTAGTCTTAAAAATAGGTTGGAATGAAAACATTGCCTTCATTGAATATATTTTCATTTTTGATTCATCTTTACAGTTTGATACTTAATCCAGGAATAGAAAATCCTTTTTTCTTTGTCATCAATTATCGAACTTTAAGAAACAACTTTATTTAACTTTATGATATTAACACAAAATAAATTTAAACTTCTAAAGTACTTATTATGTAACCAATTTTTTTTTTTTTTTTTTTTTTTTAATCAGTGTCATGGTTTTGAGTCATAATTAAAAAATATTGATTCTTAATTGAAATATAATAAAAAGAAAGAAACAACTATTTTTGCAATTTGCTTACGCTTTTATTTACAATTTCATGTAAGATATTTATGCATTATATAAATAAGCCGTAAGCACGATATCTTTTTTTAGCATGGTTGAATTTCGAATTTCACAATGTACTAAGCTGGGTTAAGTAAATTTCAGACTTTTGCTTTATTTCTCTTAATAAATATACTCCGTTACACATTGTTTGCAGAAAAAAGAAAAACTATTAGATAAACAAAAACCTGTAGCAATATGTTCTAATGACTATAAAGCTATAAACGAAGCACCTCGAACATTGTTGATGTCACCCGTATTCCAACTGAGAAAAAATTGGCCTTTTGTCAGCTGACTAGTCGGATACACATCTCTAATATGTATATATATTGACTATAAATTATATACTTACTTATAAATAAATATACACATACTCACATATTTAATTCGTTAGTGAAATACTATGAATCGTATAAAAACCTTGAAGTCACCAATAAATTTTCCGTTGTGTCAGGATAAAAGGAAGAAAATTTAAGATTGGCATGGGACCAAAATATAGCTACAATGGATAAAATCACCCTCTAAAGCGATGACAGAAAAAAAGGAAAATCAATTTAAACCTGCGGATTAAATTGTCTGATGTAAAACTGTAAAGACATGTTTCATTTTATTCCATGCTATCGATTTGCCCCATAAATATATAATCGAATCATCCATAATATATAAGGCCTTGGAATGTAAAGACGATATCTATATCAATTACCCCTCCTTGAATGAGCTATCATTGACTTCCTTTCGTTCGCCAAAAAAAAAAAAGCATAATCAAATATTAACCGACTTCAATTGAGTTATAAGAGTGATTTCATACTTAACAGATCTATTAGGATATATAATTTAATAAATCATTTGATAATAATAAATTGATCCATAAAGAATGAGGATTAAATAAAGGAGGATTAAACTGATTAAGTAATAATAGTAAAATCTTCAATCAGCAATCATAAATTAGACATTACTTTTCTCAAGTGATTCTTCATCACAACCAACCATTTCTATACTATAAATTATAACAGAGAATCAGAGTTTCATCCTCTATTAAAAAAAAAGTTTATGAATATTTAATTTTCATAGTTTCTAAGTTTAATGATTGATGATTTTATTTGTTTGTTAAAATAACATTTTAAAGTAACTAACTGGGAATGGACAGAAAATGAGACAAAAGACCTAATAATTAATGAAATACTCCACATTTCGACTTACAGCATAGTTAATAAAATAAAAAAATCCATTACAAAATCTTGCAACGTTGAATTCAAAAGATCCGGAAACTTTAAACGTCGAATTGAACACCGTTCCGTACCTTGGTGGAACCCTGAACTGACTAGCTTACGAAGACATGCTAATCATCTTAGGAAAATATATCAACGAAGAAAACAAAACGGAAAACTAAGGGAAATCAAAAAAATCGAATATCTAAAAAGTAAGCATGAATACCAAAAACATCTTAAGAATTCTAAACTAAATTCTTGGAAAAACATATGCTACTGCTTCTAATGCGTGGCAATGGCGTTACAAATTTGCAACAAACAAAATTAAATCTCACAGTTTTCTCTCAACAATAATGACCCGACCAGGAACATTCACAACAGACACTCAGCAAACATTAAATCACGTACTGGATAAAATAATTAAAGATGACATCAAATAATGACAATAATGAACATAGACAAATGAGACTAGACTTATTTACCCCACCCAATAACGACGATAAGGTAGGCATCCGAAATTTTGAAATATTAGGTACAATTAAACAATTAAATGATAAAAATCCTGCGGAAAAAACAAAATAGACTCCCGAATGATTAAGAAAATAGCTGATACCTTTCCAAAATTGATTACAGCTATTTATAAAATCCTATTTAAAAGAAAGGAATTTCCAAAGATCTGGAAAGCGGGTAAACTAGTTCTAATTCCCAAATCAAATTCATATTCGCTTAGACCATTGAGTATGCTCCCTGTGATGGGTAGGGTTTTTGAAAAAATATTAAAAAATAGACTAATGTACCACCTAACGACTAACGAAATACTTGACAGACATCAATTTGGATTCAGACTACAATCAGGAACTGACCAAGCCCTCAACGAACAGACTGAACAAATCAATAACACACTCCACCAAAAAAGTAACTTATTAGTAGTTTCTTTAGACATTGCTGGAGCTCTTGACAATGCTTGGTGGACTGCGGTTCTATATAATCTTAAAAAATATGACTGCCCAAAAAACACATAAAAAATTATTCAGAATTATTTCACTGACAGAAAAATTACTGTTAAGACAAACTATCACTCCATACAAAAGAAACTGACTTTAGGAACTCCCTTAGGATCAGCATTATCACCAATATTATGGAACGTACTAATTAATACAGTTTTCGAAACAAACTTACATGAAAATGCAACGTTACTAGCATATGCAGATGACTTACTGCAACTTATAAAAAAAAAAAAAACTTTGATGAACTCTAGGAAATAGCAAATCAAGTCTAGGACATTGGACTAGACGTAATAAACAAACTTTAATTTGGAAAAAACTAAATTTATTATTTTTACTAGAAAAAGGAGAGTACTATACTTAGACATACGACTCAATTCAGTCAGACTAGCCTAATGTGACACAATAAAGTATTTAGGTGTACTCTTCGATAGAAAACTAAATTGGAACAGGCATTTAGACAATCTTTATAACGACATACTACGGTTTATTAACGGACTGTCAATAGCTGCTAGAGCAGCATGGGGCCTTAAATCGGAGGTTTTACATGTTTGGCATCCAGCTGTACTCCGTAAAAAAAATGTTATAAAACTACAAAGGCTACATAGGATCATCGCAATCAAAATATGCAAAGGTTACCGCAAGTTGTCATTTGATGCTGCGACATTATTGGCGGGTCTTTCGCCAGTTCAATTAAAAATTGACGAACAAACGACATTGTTACACATTAAAAACAAAAATACAGGATATAAAGACCTAACATTTGACAAAATTGAAAAAAGAAAAACACAGACTGCAAGTTTTGGATACATCCAACATCAAATTTGTGGACTACACCCAAATGTTATTCAGTTAATACCGACAAAACAGAAATCTATACGGACTGTAGTAAGGACAGCGAGAACGTTGGATGTGCATGGTTATTGGTAGCTCAAGATGGCAGAAATAGAACATCAATATAAACTAGAATCGTACTGTTCGAATAACCAAGCCGAGAAATTTGCTGTTTTGAAAGTTACGGAATAGATAATTAACGAACCTCAAAAGACTAACGCACATATTACAATACATACAGACAGTAAAATTTAAACAGACTCGATTAATAATACAGGCATCCATAACTATTTGACTGACCTAATCAGACGAAATTTAATAACTATTTTAAACAAAAGGAAAATGGTCTCTATAAAATGGGTTAAGACACACTCTGGAATTTAGGGTAACGAAAGGGCCGATTACCTAGCCAAAGAGGCGGCTAAAGGTGATTTGTTACCTTCGTATAACAAAGTTCCCTTATCCTATATAAAGCGGTACATAAGTTCAGATATGGTTGAATAGTGGGACCAATTATGGGTGACCTCATCAAAGTCACCAAGTTTACACAGATTTATACCTCACATTACACACAACAATTACAAACACATACAAAGTAACAACTACAACTAACACAACATGACAGAACACGGTAACTCTAAACAATATCTCAAACGATTTAACATAATACGATCTGACATATGTAATAAAGACGGACAGACTCAAAATTTTAGACATGTACTTTACAATGTAAATCATTTGAAAGACAAAGGTTTAATCTAATAAAAAGTATTATTATCAAACATGGAACATGGTCAGAGACAGAAAAAAATTTGTTTTCTAAATTTAAGACTGAATTACTCACATAAGAAAAATAGACTTTGACAAACTGACGAATAACGGGCAGCGGAGGTAGTTTCTTGTTGGCTTTTGTTTTTTGTTTTTTTGGATTTTGTTTAAATATTTTTTGTAATCTTACTACGTTCTGCTAAACTTTGTAGTAACATTGTTAAACATGTAGTATGCCTATAAGGCATGGAGAATTGAATATATAAATAAACAGTCCTTATATGGGGGGAGGTACCGTATAAGGAAAAGAAATAAAAAAATAAAATAAAAAAAAAGTAACTAAGTAATGTAGTTAAATAGGAAATTAATAGAGATGGGCCGACTACGACTTTGGCCAACAAGTCGGCTGGTAGGAAATCCCATTAGTCCCCAAGCCGATCATGCTTCAGATGGAATTCGGGTGACACCGGTTATGTTCGACACGCTTCGTTTATAGCTTTGTCTGTACATGTAGCAACTTTAACGAATCTGAAATATACATATTAAAACACAAACTGAAATATATATATAAATTATATTAAAACACAAAAATATACCGTGTGCAGTTTGATCACATGTAATTAATACTATTATATGTAAAAAGGACAAGCAATTTTTCATTTGTTAACACTAACCGTTTGATCACTGAAAAATATTACTGAACCAACCAATCTGTACTAAAACCTACTAGGTGGCTAATCGTTGAAATTGAAATATATAAATGTACTAAATGGCCGACTACTCGGCAATTTTTGCCGACTAATCACATCAAACTTATGTTACATATTTAGCATCGGGCTATTTCAAAAACCCTGAATGTTTTTTCCTGAATAATTCGGAGTTTATTAATATGCCTCTTAGGTCGTACAGACTTTTGTATGCTATCTATTTCAGAATAAATGAAGGCTATGTAATTCGATGAAAAATTACATGGATATCGTAACACAAAACAAACATTTGTTTTATTTTAAAACTTTAAGTAACTAATACTTAATAAAGTATTATTATTATTACTTTATAAATAATGTATTTATTGATTTTAATAAATAATTGCATTTACCGCTCATTTTTTGATTTGTATAACGGAATGACTAAATTTATAAAAAAACGCCCGTTGACTGGAATGTGCTTCTGTTTCACTCCGTCTCATTTGTCATTTCTTAGCGACCTAATTCTTGGGAAATAAAACTCTGAGTCTAGGACAAACAAACTCTGAATATTCCATGAAGTTCCTATTTCAGACGTGACCTTATAAGAGAAGTGCTTATTGAGTTATTAAAACATTTTTTAAAACTGACTGTAAACTTTTATGTTTCTCGTTCGTTGATATATCACGGACTTATTATTAGTATTTGTCCAGCAGTGTCTACAGGCTACGGGATAATATATGAGGCGTATCGTATATGCATTCCTTTGCTCCATTATTATGTTCTACTAAAATTGTTGAATATATCCAAATAAATAGATATTCCCGGGATAAAGTTTGAACAAGTTGAGCAATTCAAATATCTAGGGTCTATTATATCAAGGAAATAATAAATTAAGAAGAGATAAAGACTAGGTTAAAAGCCGGTAATGCGCTTACTCTCCAAAAATTTAAAAATTAGCATATACAAAACTAACCACCAACAGTTCTCTACGGATGCGAAACATGGCCGCTGACGTTAAGGAAGAAACAACGCCTTAAAGTTTTCGAAAATGAAGAACTGCGTAGAATATTTGGCCTAAAAAAAAGATGAAGTTCTTCTGTTTCTTCATCTTTTTTTTAGGCCAAATATTCTACGCAGTACTTCATTTTCGAAAACTAGAAGGCTTCATAATGTGGAACTGCGCGAGTTATATCCGGTAAATATAGCTCAAGTAATAGCAGCGCGACGCTTAAAATGGGCATGTAATGTCGTCGCACGCAGGGCAAAATCACCAATTAAGGTGGACAAAAGTCAAGTCAAAACTTTGGAATTTCTGAGTGCTTGACCTTTTTAATATTAGTTGGTAAGACGCTTAATACTAATATTTCCCGCCATACCGTGTTTACAAATAAATAGTAAATGAGTGAATCATTCCTGTTTACACAAGTGCCTAATAACCAGCAGTGGGATTATCTTTATTCAATGGCCATTTATTATGTTCAAGGTGTGTGTAGTGCAAAGTCTCTTTGCTTTTATTTAACAATGGACGTTGCTGAAGCAGGTAAGACATTATATTTCCACACTCGCTATTGAATATACATTGGAATCTACCTGTAGCGTTAATTTAGCAATTTTTAAATGTATGCCCCTATTGAATAAGGAAAAACTATATGACCCCCAAGTTAACCCAAGGATTCCTTTGTGGTATTTGTTTCATCAATCCTTCTATTCTTTAAATGATTCAAATAATTTTTGCGATTTTTTGCGTTTCGGGTGATACATAATGTTTTTCAGACATAACACTCCGAATCCCGAGGGGGAAATTTTTTGAAGAGCGGGTTAAGTTTCCCCCAAAAAACCGCCAAATCCACTTGCTGAAATTTATTCTAACTTCCACTCATATTAATAATCAAGAAAATGTGGAGATTAGGCCTTTGAAAATTAGAATTCCCCGTCTTTCCGTCAAAATTTCAAAGTCACAGAAAATTGGAAGATTTTTTTCAATAAATACTCTAGTTGGCTTGATTCCGATGACTTGGATTTTAGTATTTCAGTTATCCAACCTACTTGTCAATGCCCAGGACGCCCTGAAAAATGTTTCGAATGTTCTAGTTAAGAACCGTTAAATGTAGGAGAGTTTTAGATTTTAACAAATAAATTTGATTTTTTACCACTGTGCGCTCGCCAATCGTGTCAAAAAATTAATTAGATCTTTTAAATTATTTTTTCCGTAATCTGGGACCCCAAAGGTTAAATATGGACAAGTTTCAGAATTTTGTCCACCTAAATCGGTCATATTTTCCACTGTGCGTCGGGTAGAGTAATGATCGAATTCCAAAAAAAGTAATCAGTTTTGAGCCATCAGGTAAACGATAGGGTAGACCAAGACGAAGATGGGAGGATCGCGTCAGAGCCGACCTGGGGGATTTGGGTTTTGGAGGAGTGGGTTAGAGGGAGGTGTGCGGTCGACGGTTGGTGGTGTCGGCATAGAACCTCCGGGTTTGCTAAGCCTTGATTTATTATTTATTATCCAAATAAATGATAACATTGATATAATCCAAGAACATGCATAAGGAAGTCTTCAAAACCAAAATGTATACATATATTTAAGGTTGAACGTTGATGGGAAAAAAATCCCTGATACAAATAACAAAAACGTAATTGCATGCTGATTGTAGCATTATGTCGTCTTAAATATGTCAAACATGCTTGAATACGCGTCTAGCCTTAAATTCATGAGCTTTTAATCTTCTTTTCTTAGTAAGTCATCCAAGCATTCGCACTGCATTTAATGTAATTGAAATTAAGTTTTAAATCCGAATAAATTGAGTAATTTTGGATGGTTGGGAGAAAACTTTGTAGCTGGAAATTTATTTTAATTGAATTTTATTTATTCATTTTTTTAAACTTCTGATAGACGAATGTGTAGACATGTTCATAGCCTGGTAACGTAGTACCAGCTCTCAAATAATTTACGCTTGGAAAAAGTTTAATGTTTTTCTCCTTTAATTTGTTTTCAATAATATTGTGAGGTAAATATGGAGGGGCATTGGTTATTATTATTCTTTTGGATTGAACAATAAGTTTCCTAATAGGAATAACATTTCCATCTATATGGATCACTTTATGGTCCCTAGTCAGTTTTTCGATGTTTTCCGTATTATTTAAGAAAACAGCAATTCGGTTATTTGACATTCTGTTAGTAAAATTTATGCTTTTAGGACCTACAATATCTCCTATCCCTCACAGCAGGGAGCATAATACCTTGTTCTCTTTTAGGTGTTGCTAGTGGTGATGTTTGAGGTACGTATTTGGTGATACTTGCGAAGGTTTTCATGTTAGAGGGGTTTTCTGAGACTTTATTGCCAATGCAATTCATATTAACAGCTATAACAGCAAAATGTTGGTATCTCTGTTTAAGGTTAGGTTACCTTAAACAGAGATCCGAGAAACTGAAAACTAACTATTTTTATTGGATTACTACAAAAATGTGAATCTTACTTCCTCCTCAAACCCAAGAGACTTTTTCCCCCTGAAATTTGACTAATTGTTGTGTATTACCGTTAGACTTGTAGTAATATATACTGGTAATCAATACTGCGAGTACCTTTTTTTTGTGATTATCTATTGTGTTGAATAAAAGTTCTGTTATGGTTAGATTGTGTATAATTCATCCCAGTTCTATTACATATCTCTTCAGCTTTCAGACAAACCAGAGACAAACATCCTCTCTCTCACCACCGATGAGATTACTCAAGAATATCCCTCAATTTTTGAAGAAAGAATTGGCTGTATACCCAACCTCAAGGTATCCTTGAATCTGCGAGACAACGTCAAACCAATTTTTACAAGAGAGAGAGTAGTCCCATTTGCTCTCAGAGAACGAGTCAACAAGGAACTGGACGCACTTGAAAAGGAGGGGATTATTACACCAGTAGCCACAAGTGATTGGGGCTCTCCCTTGGTCGTTATTCCAAAACCCGACTCAGGAGTTCGTTTATGTGTCGACTACAAGTGCGGAGTAAACGAAAGACTCGTGTCTGACAACTTTCCAATACGGAGAATTGACGATGTTCTCAGCAGCTTACGGAATTCTAAATTTTTCTGCAAAATTGATCTGTATAAGGCCTATTTACATGTCCAAGTGGATGAAAACAGCAGTGCCATCCAAACTATCTCCACACATCGAGGAACATATCGTATGCATAGACTCAGTTTTGGAATTCGCACTGCTCCAGGTGCTTTCAACAGAATAATGTCTCAAATTCTTCAGGGTTTACCAAAATGTGAGCAATATTTTGATGACATCATTTGTCATGGCACAACATAGGAGGAATGCGCACAAAATCTACGTCTCTGCTTGCAAAGATTGTCAAAGTATGATCTTCATGTCAACAAAAAGAAGTGCGCATTTTTTCAAACTAGCATCGAATATCTTGGCCATATTGTTAAACATAATAAAATTCGGAAATCACCAGAGAAAATTCAAGCTGTAAGGGAGATGCCACGTCCACAAAATGTGGATGACGTTCGTCATTTCGTGGGCATGTTGTCTTATTATTCGCGCTACATTCCTGATTATTCGACATTGTCATATCCTCTTCGTAGGCTCCTTTGCAAGAACCAGATTTTCCAGTGGACTTCCGAGTGTGAGTCTGCTTTTCTCAAACTAAAGTCAGAAATGTGTAGTGATCGTGTACTGGTACCCTATGACCCAACCCTGCCAATTGTTTTGACTTCAGATGCTAGTCCAGTTGACATAGCAGCTGTTTTAAGCCACATCGTTGAAGGATTTGAGCGACCCATTGCTTACATCTCCAGATCTCTATCCTCATCAGAAAAAAATTACAGCCAACTTGATCGCGAGGCCCTTGCCATTTTTTTTTGCTGTAACAAAGTTTTATAACTACATTTATGGAAGACGTTTTATCCTAGTCACTGACAATGAACCACTGACCAGAATCTTTGATCACAACCGATCACTCCCTCAAATGACATCTGCACGCCTACTAAGATATGCATCATTTCTTGCAGGATTTGATTATTTAGTCAAATTCAAGAAAGGAAATGTTGACTGTTTTTCTCGAGCACACATTTCATCTAATCAACAATCTTTTAATGTTAAGATTAATGAAGAGGTTCATTTAATACAATTTGAAGCACTACTTCAGATATCAAATGTGGAAATCACAGCTGAAACCATAGCCCAAGAAACCAGAAAAGACCCAGAACTTCAAGCTATAATTCAACATCTATTGTCTCATTGTGAAGAATCGCCCTTCACTATTTCAAATGGCTTATTGTTTCGACAAGACCGGGTAGTCATCCCAAAAAGCCTCAGACCCGCTATACTGAGCCAGCTGCATGCCACCCATATTGGGATCATGCGAATGAAACAACTGGCTAGGCGTTACATCTATTGGGAAGGCGTAGATATAGAAATAGAACATCTAGTCAAAGCCTGTCAGGATTGTGCACTACTGCAGAAAAACCCTCCAAAAGTCGTCACTCATCCATGGAATGAGCTTGCGAACAATTGGGTACGCATCCACATTGACTACGCAGGACCCTTTGAGAATCACCACTTCCTCATATGTATTGACGCTAAATCAAAATGGCCGGAGATTCGAATTTTCAGAGAAGCACCAACATCCTCTTCTACTATCTCACTGCTTGAAGATATATTCTCATACCATGGGTATCTATCAGTCATTGTATCAGATAATGCTACAATCTTTACATCGCAAGAGTTTCAGAAATTCTGTTCCAGCCGAGGGATAAGTCAGAAGCTCATAGCACCGGGTCACCCAGCCACAAATGGCCAGGCTGAGCGTTTTGTGCAAACCTTTAAACACCGAATGAAGGCATCTGTACATGAAAAAGGAACGCTGGCAGAACGTGTGCAAAGAATTTTGTTCCATTACCGTGCTTCCCCTCGTGGAAATGGAGTATCACCAGCGGAAGCATACTTGAGCCGCAAGATGAGACTTCAATTGGATGCTATTTTCCCCAAACAGAAGGAAAGGCCTCATCCCAGGGACAAGCTGGTTCGATCACTTCAAAAGGGGGAGAGGATTCAAGCAAAGATGTTCCAGAACAACTCTGAAATATGGCAATTTGGCATAGTGAAACGTCAATTGGGATCACGGCACTATCTTGTGAAATTGGATTCTGGGCGTATCTTGAAACGACATATAAACCAGCTCAATTCCACTAGGGTGCCATCAGCTCAATCAATGACCTATACCCATGAAAGAGATCTGGGAAAAAAGTCAGTGATTATTAATGCTCCAATCCTGCCCAAGCAAATCCCAGTGTCAGAACACTGCCAGCCAGAAGGAACACCTTGTAACCCGAATGAGGCCCCATCTACTGAAACCACTGTACCTTCAACAAGTTCTTCAGGAAAAGAAGACCCAAATTGTCGTCCGATCCGATGCCGAAGACCACCATCATATCTTAAAGATTATGAGCACTAATATTTCAATATGTTTTTTATGTTAGATTTTCATGTTTCATATTTCAGTTATTCATATTTTTGTAAAAATTCAAATTTTCAAAATCCATAATTTTAGTCCCTGGCATATAAGTGGGGGAGACACTGTTGTGTATTACCGTTAGATTTGTAGTAATATATACTGGTAATCGATACGGCGAGTACCTTTTTTTTGTGGTTATCTATTGTGTTGAATAAAAGTTCTGTTATAGTTAGATTGTGTATAATCCATCCCAGTTCTATTACATATCAGAAGTATATGATACTAATATTCTTCAATCCTTCACCGAAATTGTTGATCACAAAATTTAAGGTTCCTACAGTCTAGATAGATCACCTGTTTATTAAACTTTTAATATAATAATAATAATAATAAATCGAGTAATATTAGATAATTTTAGCCTATATTAAATACACGAATTTAAATCAATGTTTCTGCACGAAGAATCCTCATTCCAGTTGTGTAGGCAATGCGTGTTGAGATACGTTCGATAATTCAAGGTTATTACTCCTCTGCAGTGCTTCATTATTGATATTGCGTGAGATACATAAAATCAGTTTATAAGATGTTTATTTATTTTTTTATGTTTTTAAAATAATATAAAAAAGAAATTTCGTCGTTATGTAGTCGGAACCAAAATAAATATATGAATATCTACTACAATCTGAACAATAATTTCATAACAATATATTAACAATGAAGTTGGCATCTAACTTTAATAAAAAATTATATACTTATAAATAAATGGTCGAAATGAATTATGACTATTAATATACCGTTAAACCTTTTAATAATAGGATATATTAATTTATTTTAAAGTAATTTTTAACCCATGTTAATTGTGTTACGATTAAGAAAGTATATCGCCATTAGTTGGTGACAGATATACAATAAAAAATAAATTATTCAATCCAAAATATTCATCGGTCACTTTACAGCCAATCTAACTTTTCATGTATTTACATGTCGTAACTATGCGATCATATTAGCTGTGCTTTGGAATAATTATTAGGTATGGCCGACTAGCCACTAGCCGACTAGTAGCTGGCAAAAAGGCTTCCGTTGTAAATTGGGGTGACATAGGCAATGTTCGAGAGGCTTCGTTTATAGTTATACAGCCGTCAGTACTGGTATATGCAGGTTTTTGTTTAACTTATATTTTTTCTTTTTTTTTTTTTTTTTTGCAAATGGGCCGTTGTGTAATTTTAGAAAAATAAACCAAATGTGGATATTTTTTTTCACTTAGCTTAGATAGTTAATTGTAAAATTTTGAATTTAAAAATATATTGTGTTTGAACTTTATATATACACACACACACACACACACACACACACACACACACACACACATATATATACACACACACACACATATACACATATATATATATATATATATATATATGAAACTCTAAGTATCTTACATGTAATTATAAATAAATGCACATGTAGATTGCTAAAATAGCATTTTCTTTTCGTGTTCCAACTTTATATTACACTTCGATTAAGAATTAATATTTTTTAATTATGTAACAAAACGGAAACTGTGATTTTAAAAGGAATAGTGGGTTGCATAGGTAGGTAATCTCTTTATTCAGTATTAGATTCCTTTAGCCGCGGCTTCGCCCGCTCTCATAATTTAAGCACTCGGATAACTATAACTAATAATTGAAGTTTTGTTTATTTATCGATGACAATTTTGTAATAAAGTATGCGATTAAGCATTACTTCTTCTACAAAATTCTTAAGCATAGCAGCTATTTTTAACCTGGTTAAAATTGCAGTGATTAGGTGTTTGAAGGTTACGTTTGGACACCAAATTTTTAGTTTTAATGTAAATAAAAGAAGTCCAGATGAACAAAGACTATTAAGAAACTCTTGCGTATAATGTACTACATTATCAGTTCTTACAACTAAAGGTCCATGAATCTTATTTTTATATGATATCAAAAATCAGAGGACGGATATTTCGATTCCACGTGTTACAACGTAAATTTGTAATTATTTTTATTCGGCGCAAATAATTTTATTGATTCCATACCATGGAGTTACAAATCTCGTTTTTGCCACTCAACATTGTACATTTAAAGATTTACTATTGTAAACTCTACGGTGCTAACCACATTTCGGTCGATTTTCAAACTTCACTGGAATCCATACGTTGCTCCACACATTTAAACCTTTTTTAATAATTAAATTGAATATAAGCAAATCTTATCATCAATTTAAAGCTATATATAATACTTTGTAACATTTCATGTAGAATGGCGCATGCTATCTATCGGCCAATTCTCAAACTTAAATGTTATCCACAAATAATCGCATTTTTAATATCAAATTAAATCAGAATCATTAGATTTCAATTTTGCTAAATTTCCTAGACCTATTAAGACGATTTGGTTAAAATTTGGTACAGATTGGTAGTTTTCATAGTTAGTGATCACAAACAAAAAATTGCTTGTCCTATTATATAAAAAGAATAATAGAAGTAAAAGGAAATTATAGAAGTAATTGAATTTATTTTTTGTTAATATCATATTGTTTCTTAAAGTTCGATATTTTATTACAAAGAAAAAAAAAAAAAAAAAAAAAGCGATCCTATTTTTACAGTAAATAACAAGCTGTAAAAATGAATCTGGAATAAAAATTATAATTAATTAAGGCGATATTTGCTGTTTAATCAATCTTTTTTAAAGTGTAAAAATATAACTGAATAAAATGGCCGACCAGTCTAATAATTAATAACCCCAATCAAAATTTTCACTAAATACACTAAAGAGTTAGGATAAGCTTATTGTATTCCGCAGGAAAATTTGAATGTAAGTAAAGGGCCGAGAGTTTAACGTTACATAATTTCGGTTAATCGTAAATAAGCTTTCCCACAAGTTCTCCACGTGTGAAATTAAGTTGAGAACATAAAGTTTTTATCAAATAATAATAACTATATGGTGGCCGTAGCTACAATTGAAAAAACTATAAAATAGAGATTGAAAATTTAATTTAAATAAAGTTATTTTAGATGGACTGATATATACGGATGTTTTATCTGTGTCATGAAATAAAGTTTAAATTACGATCAGCTAGTACAGTCAAGATGGCCGCAACTGCATTACATGTCTAGTAGCGCTCCGTCTTTCTGACTATTTCTAGTGCGTAAAAGCCGAAGTATCTCTTTAATATTTGGCATATAGTGATATTACAGACAGTGGAACAGTATGACATTATATTAAGTGAGGTGAGTGAGAACTATATTAAATTAACTTTTCGTCCGAGTAGATCTCGTTATTTTATTAATTGTTTTTTTCTCCTGGAACAATATTTTTTTTTTTCCTTTATGATTTATATTATTATTTTATGAATAATGTCTACTCTCAATATAAATATGTCAGTTTAGATATTTAAGAATTCATTTAACTTTTTTTTTTATATTTATATATATATATTTTTTTTTAATTTAACAGCTTCAGTATTATTATTATATTCTAGTTTTTGTTTAATATTACATTATAATGGATCTAATTCAAACATCTTGTGACGAATCGGAGGAAGAGGCTCCTTATTCAGAAATAAGCGAGACCGATTCTCAATCACGAAGAACACTTCAAAGCGCCACAGAAACCCCGCCCCTGGTTCAGCGGGCAATTCACCCAATAAAAAAAAAAATAAGTCAGCCAAAACAAAAAATCCTGTGAAAAACACAAGCCATCAAACCCGCAGTAAAACATCTGCAGCCAGAACATTTAAACCAATGCCACCTACTAATTCAACTATCAATGAGCCTACCCCATCAAACAGCAATATTAATCAAATAATAATAACTCGAATTCAAAAAATACCACTGATCCAGAACCACCACCAATCTATGTAACTAAAATAGAGAATTTTATGTCCTTCTGCCAAGAAATTTTCTCAATTGATTGGAGAAACTAATTTCCATTGTTTTTCTAGGGTGAAAGACATAAAAATTAAAACTTCGAACAAAGAAAGTTATAAAAAACTCACGAACCACTTAGCCAGCCAAAATTATGACTTCCACTGTTACCAAACTAAGAGAAGAAAAATCATATAGAGTGGTACTACGGGGTCTACATTCCTCTACCCCAACCAGCGCCATCAACATGACCTGGAAGCTATTGGTCACAACGGAGACAAGTTTCGCCTGTACTTCACCCTAAAGAAAAATATCCTTACCACTATTCTTTGTAACCTAGAGCCAGCTCGCAACAACGAGGAAATCTTTGAGGTAACAAGAACTGGTCTATTCCTGCATTAGGTTTGAAGAACTATAAAAAAGTAGAGATTGAAAATTTGCAACGGAAACCTTTCGAAGCTATCATTTTATGGAATGCCAACGGACTACAAAATCACCGAGACGAACTCGACATATTTCTCCATGACAATAAAATAGACATTGCCCTGCTGACCGAAACTCACTTTACTCAACGTTCATATTTTTTACATACGAGACTACACTACTTACAGATCAGACCACCCAGACAACACCTCTCATGGCGGATCTTGTATCCTTATCCACAATCAATATCCCATTCTCTTATTCCTTCTACTCCAACTGACACCATTCAATCCACCTCAGTATCCATTTCTACTCGCCCTTTTCACATAACATTTTCAGCTGTATACTGCCCTCCTGGCAAAAAAGTTATTTTAGATGGACTGATATATACGGATGTTTTATCTCTGTCATGAAATAAAGTTTAAATTACGATCAGAATTAAAGATACTGATGTGGAAATATTTTGTATTGTTCAAACTTATCTAATTAGCTTATGCTATCTGTCACACTCAAGAGCATGCAATAGTTTAGTAAATATGTATATGTTATTTAATCCATTAAAAAAAAAAAAAAAATGCTGAATAGCTAAACTAACAATAAGATGGGAAAACCGAGCCTTCGTTCAGCTTTTGAAGCTGAGACACTTACTTGGAAAGGTCAATACAATCCTACCTTTGGAAGGATTTGTTTTGATGTTATGTCAATGTTTACTTTCATTAATTCTTTAATTGCTATTTATATAAACCAAAAATGGTTTTATGGAACCAGTTACATTTTTAAAACGTTCGTGCAATATCAGAAAAAAAAATTGGTCTAAATGCAAATAGTGCCAGGGAAAGAGAGTCTGTTATCAAACAAAATACTATCGCACATTGGTTTCGCAGATCAATTTGGAAAAAAAGTTAAGGTTCGAGTTTGGTGAAATTTCGATGGTGTTTTGCACTTTTAGATTTTTGCTGATGGTCAGACAGTGTATCCAGGTACAGTGTACCTTTAATGTGAAGAGATAGACAGAAGATTCATAAGTTCTTTTTAATTATGAATTGATTAAATTCACTGTTGATATTAATTATTATTATAAAAAATATAGTTAGATTATTTGGGACACTGAGAGAGTGGGGGTGAGGATTTCAGCGCGCTCGGTACTGAAGGTCGTGGGTTTGAATACCATCTGGTTGGATTAAAACTTATTTTGCGGACCCACAAAATGAATCATGACGTTCCCACCAAGGCTACAGTAGTTTGGTAACCTGAAGAATAACCCGGCCTTTTAATAAATTCAATAATTATTGAAAGATTTAAGGGGATCCCTAAAGGCTAGATATGTCTGGTTACTATCATGTAAGATCTCAGTAGAAATAATATGCATAAGATTATAAAAATCGTATAAAAATTTATTTCCATCATAAACTGAAGTCTTGAACTAATACTTGTCCACATCTTAACTAGTGCTCGTGGATTAAATAAATTAAACATATATTCTTACATGTACATGACTATTGCTTGCTCTAAAATGTAACAAATGGTAATATTGGTCACTATTGCATTATACATGGCATTCAACAAAAAATAAATATGTAGAGAAGTGATGACTGTAGTAAGGATATTTAAATTAATAATTATTTTAAAATATAATATATGTATTGTTATTTGTTCCTGTAACAAGATCCTGAGGAAAAGAAACTATAGTTTCCGAAAGAAGTAGTGAAATAAACAGTAATCAAAGGAGTTAATGCAAGGTAATTTTTTTTTTTTTTTTAAATAAACATTTCATAGATAACGATCATTATAAAAAATAATAAATAACTATTTATGTAAATTGCACCGTATTAAGTTTTAGTTATATATTCTAAATATCAATTCTTCTATCGGTTTAAAGATCCTCAATGGTCATAAGTTTTTGGAAAAACCAAAAATGGTAAACCATGTAAACAGAAAAATAATTAATTCACAATTAACAAGAACTATATAGCTTTTTTCAATCAAATCCATAATTTTGTCAACTGATTTCATAAATTGTTCAACCAATTTCATAATTTGTAAGCTTTGTAAGTTTGTGTCAAATCAAGTTTCAATCAAATGTCGAATCAAGTGTCAATTCGTAATTCTATTTCTCTTACATTGTGATGTTTCAAAGAAAGAAAGTTCGATTCTTGTTTTCTTTGCATTGAGGTACATTTTTCCAATGTAGTTCAGAGTTCCACTTGTTTTTGATTTTTTGTTTTGAAATGTACGTGGTCTTGTTAATCTCAAATCAAACTCTAAAGTCTATTTCCCTCATTTCTATTTTCTATCACAAAAAATGTAAGTAAAATAAGATAAAAAAGGATCTTTTATATATTTCTTCACTATTTATATTAATCAAATCTTCAATTTCAAAGTTTAAATAAATATTATAACGTCTTAATCTTTTTTTAATTTAATTTTTCAAGTTGCATTTTTTGAGGCCGAAGGACATATTTGGCCACTCTCCTTCCCCACTTAGAATTAGTTTTCGTCCTTAAGGATACTATTTTTTTGTCCATTATATAACGATTTTATTCATTTTCGTTCTGAAGAATACTGTTACAAATCATCATTTTGTTCACCGATTCCACAGAGATGAATTATCGCTCATGTTTGGTAAATATATAGATTTTTACCGTAACAAGACCGGCTAATAACCGTCCTGCATAGAAAAATAAGCAAACAAAAAAAACAACACTATATATCTCTAAATAATCCCATCAATATCCCTATTGAATTCTACTTGAGTTCTTCATAACAATACCTCACTGGATTAAGTGTATGAAATTGTTTAAAAAAATTAAGAATTCGTTTGAATAAATTATGAAGTCGGTTGAAAAAATTATGAATGAAATTATGATAATTTCGAGAACTTAAGAATTGAATAACTTTGTATAAAGAGCAATCGTAGAAAAATAGAGGTACTGTTAAATTTTAGAGCTAAGTTTTGCCGAAAAGGTTTAGTGTTATGGCATATACTATTGGTATTTTAGAGGCAGTGACCTCCTGGCCTAGATGGCGGTGGAGGCCAGCGAGCCCGAAGAGCGAGGGCGCAGGCCTGGGGGCGGCAGTCGAGGATGAGATGGGGCCGGAAGAAGAGGCGGACCCTCGTCGAAGAGGGCCTCTTCCAGATCGGGGCTCAGGCCTACCACATCCTCCTCAGGGACCCACCGCCCCCGCCGCCTCCGGTCAGTCGCCCGCTTCTTCTGCTAATACCCACCCCCGCTGTCAATAAGGTAGGACATCCTTGACAACTAGTCTAGAACTATCGTGCAGCTAGGTAGTGCAGTTTTATAATCAACACGTCTTTTAGAGCATTCCTTAAAAAAATCCAGTGATTCCTACTATGGTGTAAGGTATCCACTTGAAGGGAATAATTCGCGAGCCATGACGGTGTAATGTAAACAAACTGAGTCACCTGTCACAGTGATATCAATGAACCAGATCTGATCGTAAGCGGTGAATCGATACCGTAAAAAACTTCGATCCACTTTGGCAAACATATCTTTTTTTTATATAATCAAATATTAATTGCCAAACAGAAAAAAGAAGAAGTGTGAATTGCGTGATTATTTTAAAATAATTCAATAATTCTACAATATTATTTTTTAGCATTTATCAAATAAAGGAAGATATGTTTAAATATAATGTTCAAGTTAATGTTAAATAACACACTTCGATTTTTTTGGTATATTTAAGTTCGAGGATCCAAAATTATACCGGATACTTAATACTTCATTGAAATGATTAGTATTATACTCTTAAATTTTATTATTACAGATAATAGCGTTGTGACGTTTACATTTAACTGCAACCATAGTTAAGAAAGTAATAAATTTTTTATTATAATGTGGTAAATGCAATATGGTAAAAATAAAAGTCATATAAAGGTTACATAAAAACTTTCTTATTTCGACCATAATGCTAATATTAAATTTAAAATGTTTAAGCTATTCATGTCAAAGAGATAAATTTGTAGAACTACTTAATAGTAAATTAAGGCAATCATTACATCTGACATCATTATTAAATATAGTTATATAATAATAAAAAAATGTATCTATTCTAGATTATTCTAATTCCTCAGATTGGATCTACACGAAATATATTCACCCAAAAAAAAAATTCTTCATTTGTTTAAAAATACAAAAACAAATTAGTAATAGAACAATAATTTATTATATGAAGAAGCGTGGTAAAGAACGATTAAAGTAAAATTTTGAAAATCTTCACAATTTTTAGATACTGCATTCAATCTGTGATAGAATGTGATTTGTTTATTCATCTCTTAATATGTTTGGAAATAGGTTGTTTTTTTGTTTTTTTATCCCAATGGATAAAAAAACAAAAAATGGATATCAAAAAAATGGATATCAAAAAATGGATATCATATATCCATTATTTTAGTTATGTGCTCTCTGTTCTCACTGAAATCAGAAATTGTTGAAAATGAATTATGATCGTCTTTTACTGTGTCCCTAGAACTACCACTAAGTTAAATACAATTTAAAGAATTCTAATAAATAATGTATTTTTTTTTCTGTTCAATGGGGAATATTTTCATGTCAAAATTTATTTCATGATGGCTCTTATCACAATGATACTCTTTGAGATAAAAAAAAGTCCAGGCACTAAAAGAAATAAGCAAGTCAAAACATATTACATCGTTTTTAAGAAAACAATTGTTTAGCTTTAAAAAAAAAAGAAAAAAAAAAAAAAAAAAAAAAAAAAAAAAAAAAAAAAAAAAAAAAAAAAAAAAAAAAAAAAAAAAAAAAGGTAAATATAAGTATAAATATATGCATAAATAACTTAATATTTTTGTATTCTGAATTATTCTAAATTTGACAATAGAAAATCACTTGGCCTGAAGCGGTATCTAATAATGCACATTTTTATAGAATAAGGACGCTAATGAAGAATATAATTATTTTTACTTCTGACTTATTTGTCTTTTTAATCGTCAAATTTAAGTAGGAAGTATTCTCTTACGGTAATGAAATTACATTTTCATTAATATTTGTCGTACTTTTGGACTTTTTTTTAAATAGAATAAATCAAACAGAATAAAATAAATTTTTTTGTATATAAAAGTATGGAATAGTCAATCGAATTAGCAATGGGTGAATAATTTGCCACTTAGAGGATGTTTATTTGTTTGAAAACTGATTTCATATTTTATATGTTAATATCCTGTCTCAAAGTATTGATATAAGTATAACAAGTTGACGATGACGGTCAAATCCAAAATTTTAGGCATATTCTTAACGATCATGGCCTGAGAAAGAATATATACTTTTTACCAAATTCAGAACTGATTTCGTTAAATTCATCAGATATCGATTTTGATTTGATTTTCTGACCAACCTATCTGCTTATCAAGTTTTATCAAGCATATATACATTCCTAGTCACATATTATTATTTAAAAAATCTGGAATTGATACGAATATTTTCGCATTGTAATAGGTAATATCATTATGTAATAACGAATATTTCACTAACTGAATAAGGTAAAATATTAACAAGTATTATAAACATCATCATTAATTTAGTTAAATTTTGAATAAAAAGGTCTAATTGAGTTGGCTGTACCACTATCAGTTGCCGCTAGAATGGTCAACGCCGTCTGAAAGCGGTTAGCCTCGTTTCCTCATAGATTTAATTTCGGGTCGCTAATTTCAGTTATCCCCACGTGGCTCCGCTGATCTGTTCCGAGTAAGATTTCGAAATGAAGAATCCTCAAATACATAGAACTCTAATGTATGCTCATAGAGTTCACTTTGATCGAAATTAGTCGTAGAATATGGACTGGCAGGATTTAACTCATATTTATTCCAACAGTTCGCAAACTTACCAGTGATCGAAAATGTCTTCTTCAATTATGTATGATCCTAGCAAAGTAGAAAGGAAAAGTATTCAAGAGTTACTGAAGCATTTAAAACAATTCAAACTCATCCAATGCAATAAACAATGTCTACTTTGTAGTAATTTATTTATGTAATTATAATTTAAGTAAAATTCTTTGTTACACTGTATAAATCTGATTTCTCGCAGTCGTAGTTGGTAAATCCTTTTTAAAATTTGTGAAAGGCTTTCTTATAAGCGAGGTAACAGCAATAGGTTTAAACGCCCTGCACTGGTAAACCCGCAATACACCGCAGCATGCAATGTTAAGCATGGCGAATGTGGGCGGCGCACAGTGGGGCAAACGCGGAAAAATTCCAAAATCAAACATTCAATATAGGAATTAATTTGTATTGTGTTTAAATGTTGAATAGCCAAAGAACTAAAACCTATTTCCTTTACCATAAAGAATTTTTTTAAAGGTTAAAATATACTTATGTTTGTTTATCAATTTAATCTACCTTTTTTTAAAATAAAGCTTTTATACTTGTTGTCCATTTAATTTATTGTATTTTTTGAAATTTATGTTTATATCTAGAATTTAGTATTATTTTATATTATTTAGCAGCCGCCGGATATAAACCATTAAAAAAGAGAAAACCTAATAAGCTGAATAACAATGATAAAGAAAGACTATAGAAACCGCGTTAAGTTGACGTTTATTATATTAATATCGGGGATGTATCGGATAAAATACCCCTATAATTCATCTGCATATTCTTGCATATTTGTTAGATATAGCAATTTTTGTGAAAAATTTTGTCTGCAAGTTCAAACTTTTATAATGATAGTAATTATAAGCATTGGAACTTTTTGGTGAAAATTTATTACTTATAACAAGTTTTTGATCTCCTTACATTGTTTTTAAAAAATAAATATCATACAATTTATTTTAAAATTATAAAAAGTTTAATTTAATTTTTTGCATATTTTTAAGTTTAATAATTGTATCAATTAATTTTCTATTTAAGTTTATTTGTTATATTATTTATATTTATCCTCAATATGAATTTTGAGTTCCTATGAGCTAGTTCCTGAGATGACAGTGACAGACCTTTAATATCTTGATTCCAGTTGCTTCTTAAGAAGTTTAGGGTTCAGCAGACTAGGATTGGAAATTTTATCATCCAAAAAATAAAGAGAGGTTACCATTGGGAATGTGTGGCCTAAATTTCCGGTTTGAAAACTAATTTAATTAAGAAAATGTAGCCATAAATTGGACAAATACATATATAAGGTAAGGTAGGGTATGTGCCTTAGTCCGCCATAATTTCTATTGTCATTTTGTTACATCAACTGTCATCTGTTGTATATTGACAGAACTCGATACCCACCAACCTAACATACTAGAGTGCTCTACTGTAGAAGATAACATCTCTAGGAATTTTCCTAGAGCGACCTATTGATCTAGGTGTTGTGTAATGTTGAATGGGTTAAAAGTATAAAATCATATTGTATGTATTTTTCTCTATTTTTTTTATTTCAAGGAGTAAAATGATTTCTGGGAGTTGCTTATTTTTTCACTTACCCCATCAAAGAATCAATTCACTGCTAAGGAGTTTACAAGAGATTTATGCACTTACCCCGTTTAGGTGTGGCAAGTGCGTACCATACATAGGACATAGAATTGATTTTTATTTCATGTTTATTGTCTTCTGTAGGTATAGCAGTAAGGAATTTGGGAAGCTTCATACTCCTCTATATTCTGTAATTATATATATTTTTATTACCCTACACATGTTGTTATATACCTACCTGTGCTGTAGCTAACTTTATGTTTTGAAATAACTTGTATAACTTATATAATTTTATTGTAACCTGTTTTTTCACTGTAGGGCATGATTATGAGAACAATATAGTCTCGAAACGTCGCCAAAATAGTTGTTTTTTTATTTTATGACTGAACCTCAAGAACCTTACTAACCATATATATATATTTATTTATTTATTTATCTTAATGCCGGAAATTATAAAGTTTGTTTATAATGACAAGAACCAAATACCACAGTCTAGCACAATGGGCTAACTGGAACTCAATTGTGTTACAAGATTTTCATGGGCCTACATATGACACATTACAATATAATAAATTTCATACCATGACCGTTTATTCTATTCAATACTCCTAAACACTCTAAATCCCTCCTCAGAATTAGAATTATTAATTAAAATCTCTTTATAGGTAGAATATACTTCTACAGATTAGAGCTGAGCTAATATTCTGAAAAGGATTTACGATTTAGAGATAGAGACCACGCACACGGAGAGCATCGAATTTCCTTGTCTTACTAACATTGATGGAAAGGTGTAAATAAAATTATTCGTGAAAATTGTTATACATATGTCAGAGAATAAGATCTCGTAAAAAGAGTTGTATATTTAAAGTGTAGATATTTTCGGATGGTCTATTAATTTAGAAAGCTTCAGTATTCAAACTATTAAGTATTAGGGGCCTAATTCTATCTAGAAAAAGTTTAAAATAAAATGGATAAAGATTAAACGTTGTGGAAAATATCAATGCGAATGTTGAAACATAAATGCAACAGTCAAAGAAAAAATTAAAAAAGATTAAATATTAATGGATATTATAAATTTTTCATTTTATTTATTACTAGCACATAAAAAATTTTCATAGAAATGTAATTAACACCACAAAAGGATATAAAAAGAATTTTTATTACACAAACTGGTGTATGTTTTCCTTTATAATACAAATAGAGATTTGTATTCACACATTTCAATAGACTGTGATATCGCACCTGACACCTGTGTATTGTTTAATATAAATATAATTAAATGAATCGGAAAAACTGAAACTGAAGTACTGAAACATATTTGCGCCAACCGCAAAACAAATATAACGGAATATTATTTAGAAGACTAGAAGTGATGATGCAATGTTAATCAATATTGATTTACAAAATGCTTAGCACTCTGAAAGAAGCGGGTGTTTCTCACTGCGCTACGCCGCTAATCGCTGAATTTTCCGGCTCATTTAGTCGTTTAGGAAGAATGTAATATCGTATTTATGTTTTATTTCATACAATTAATAATTAAACATTTAAAACAATCAAGTTTTATAGAAATAAAATCTAATCCATTAGATCAAAATTCATGAAATTAACTTCAAAAGAAGGTTCGTTTTACGGTATAACTTTTTTTTTTTTTATTTCCTAATTATTTGCATTTAAATATTATCTACGAAAAACTTTTATTTGGATATATAAGCTATATTATCTGACAAACAGAAAAAAAAAATCTTTAAAAATCTTCCCTACGACTCGATATTAAACCCAGTCACAAGCTTGCGCATAGCTTAGATGACGTACTGTGATTCACGGGGAATTTCTGTTAAACCCAGAAATAATAATCCTCTAAGTTACACCTCATTGAGACCTGAACAATTATTCACGGTATGTGACCCTTCCTAAGATTTCATGCCACGTTTTTCTTTAGTTGTCACCGTGATTTTTGCGAAAATGAATGAAAAGGCTGAGAAATAGGAGGAAGTGGCAAAGGAAAGCAACATGGGAAATATTATTTTTATTGCTTTATTATTTAGAATAGAATAGATAAATAATTTTACTCTGGGAAAAAGTTCCTTAAGAATAACAAATAAGTTACAGTTGTGTCTGGTCAGAGACATATTAAAATGAAAAAAAAAAATAAAAATCAACAATATAATAATGATAATATATAACATAGATAACAAATATATAAATAGGAAAATAAGAGAACTCTTTACAAATGAAATAAGAGACAAAATAT